>OY728127.1:1117168302-1117793302 GCA_963277665.1 Viscum album
GAATAATATAGCATGGTGTGATCATAATCATAACATAGGTAAATAAATCATGAACATGAGAGGAACATAAAAAAAGACTTGATATGTCGCAATGAATAAAAATGAAACCTCATGTTTCAGTGGTTAACAACCACACATACTTATGAACCATGTTTGAATATTTTTCACACATCATTTCACTTGTACTCATGAGATTCATCACATTACCCAATGCATTGGAGCGCTGTATAATTCCCGGCACACGCGTCAATTTGAAACATTCAGGTTGCGCTATATAATTTCGGGTGCACCCGTCACAGCATAAAATTATCATTATCTTGATTGCCACATAGAACAAATACCAAAAGATAAAATAACTAAAACATGTAAAGGAATTGGTTTCATCTCATAATAATACATTCATAGACTTTGGGTTCCCAAAACAATGAGGGATCAACATACTTTATACAAGAACCATCAATCATGAATGAGTGGTAAATATAGAGTCCTTAAAAGAATATTTCTTATGAAAAACATTCAGTTTGGACATAAACATAATTAGAAAACATTTATATCTCCAAAATGGTAAGATATTTATGATGAAATTATCTTTATGGAGTAACCATATAAAATGGAGTGAAAGAGGGAGAACCAGAAGGAAGAAAATTGAGTTCGAGATTTCCCCATACATTGTACATGAATGCTTCCTTCTATTTAATGTCCTATATAATGACATTATATTCATTAATTAGAAATTCAAGAACCTTTTATACATTAATTAGGTTCATTATAGTTTCATTGTGTGATTTTATGATCCATTTAATGATTTATAGAGTTTAGAAACATTATTCGGGAATGTTTGTTTTTATGGTTTTCTTGTGTGGTTCACTTGTATTCTTAAATTGATATTCAGGTTGAACATGGGTAAACATCCAGAACTAGTTTTACATATTATTAATGATATTACAGGAGTATTAATTATTTTATAATGAATTATATTAGTTCCATGTGTATGAATCATTATATACTAATTAAATGATGATTGTTTGGGTTAATTTGGGCGGTTGTTCGATCACAACGAACTTGTTTTAATTTATCACATATTAATATGTACATAATTCTGTTACAGAACTTCAAATATGACATAATACATATAAAATAGTTTGGTTCAACCATAAAAATGGTTTCATGACCATATCTGAAGGTATAAATGGATGTATAAAACATGTCATTCTTGAAAGTGAGAAATTAACATCTCGCGAACAACGTTCTCTTTAATAAAATAAAAGAAAGGGGGAATGAGAGGTTGGATGATATAATATCCCATTAGCATCATTAAATTCTACTATATTTATAATACTAGAGTTACAATACCATTTGGATGAAGATAGGTGGGGAGAGATCAAGAAAAGAACTTGAACATTAATGGAAAATAATGGGGAAGAGGGAGATAAATTACCTCTTGAATCCTACTCTTGAGATCCTCTTTAAGGGACTATTCATGGAATTTTGATGAGACTAGCATCTCTTGGACGTGGGGGAGAGAATAGAGAGGATGTTTGGGAAAATTTTAGAGAAGTCATAGAGCTTGAGAGGTGTGAGGGGATGAGGGTGTGAAGGGTGGGTTTTATAGTGGAGGGGAGGGGTATATTTTGAATATATAATTCATTATTTTATTATTTCCCTCCAGAAAACCAATAGTATTGTCTCATGTGACCCCTAATAGTAATAATATCATGTGAGTTCGAACCAAGTGGCCTTGCATCACTTGTGATGTCATGAATAGTGCATTTAACTGTTTAATTTTATATACGGTATTTTTCAGCATTTCACTATTCATGAAAAATTCGAGTTTTTCAGAAAAATACCAAAAATATACCCTAACCATTTTATCGCGTGTTTAATTAAAATTTTAAATCCATTTTTCAAAATTAATTTTCTAAATATTATTAATTAATTTTTTAAATAAATTCATAGTTAATTCGAAAAATAACAATCTTAAAGGTGAACTTAGTTTAAATTCTCATTGAAAAATTAATGAAGTTCTCATAATTTTATTTCCTTAAGAAAATAAAATAATATTATTATTTAATATTCATAAGGGTAATATTACTATTCATAAGGGTATGTCACTATTCACCCAAAAAACTAGTTTTTTATATTAGACTCCATAAATCATCTCGAACACAGCCGTGTATTTCGGATTTTCAAAATTCCAATCAGAGAAGTGAAAAACATATGTTTAAAGGTCAGTTATCACATAGTAGTTCAATATGTTGTGAATGAATGTTATTTTATGAAAACAATTTATGAAGGGTATTTTCATTGAAAAACTTTGGGTCGTAACAATTTGCCTTCGTAAGAAATTTCCCCCATGAAATTTCATTTTACATAAACCAGTGAGGGTACTTCTCCTTCATCACCTCTTCCGGTTCCCATGTTTCCTCCTCAAACTTATGGTTCCCCAACAACACTTTGAAAAGGTAGGTTGTCTTGTTTCATAGAACCTTATCACTTCATTCCAAAATCTTTACTGGCTGCTCCTCATAGGATAGATCACATTCCAACTGCACCACCTCTATGTTTAGTACATGTGAGGGGTCTTGTATGTACTTCATCAGTAGTTATACATGAAACACATCATGAACATGAGCCATATTCAGTTTAAGTGCAAGAAGATATGCCATGGATCTTATGCGGTCAACGATTTCTAAGGGGCCAATATACCTTGGTCTTAGCTTCCCTTTCTTCCCAAATCACATGACTCTCTTCCATTGAGATATTCAAAGGAAGTCTTTATCTCCAACATCGAACTCCATGTCCCTTTGATGGTTGTCAGCATATCTTTTTTCGACATTGAGTAGCTTTGATGTGTTTCCGGAAGACTTGAACCTTCTATGTCATCTCTTAAACAAGATTAGGTCCAAGTAGATTTTTTTCTCCAACATCATCCCAACTGGTTGGAGTTCTACATCTCTTTCCATATAGAGCTTCATATGGAGCCATCTGAATAGTCAAGTGGAAGCTATTGTTGTATGAGAACTCATACAATGTGAGATGATGATTCCATCCACCTTTTAATTCTAGAGAGCATGCTCTAAGCATATCTTCAAGCATCTGAGTAGTAATTTTAGATTGGCCATTAGTTTGGGGTGATAGGTTGTGCTGAAATATAATTCAGTACTCAACGAATGTTGAAGGCTCTTCCAGAATATAGATGTGAACCTCAAATCACGGTAAGTTACAATTGAAAGTGGTACATCGTGCAGTCTCACCACTTACTTCACATATTTAATTTCACATTGTTCAAGCGATACATCTTCCTGAATAGCGATAAAATGGGATGTCTTGGTGAGTCGTTCAACCACAAACCATATCGCATTATTTCCCGTTGACGTCTTCAGGAGACCCATGACAAATTCCATAGTAAAATTTTCCCATTTCCACATGGGTATAGGCAATGGATACATCATATCATTGGACTTTTTTCAGTTAGGATTAACTTGGTAAAATACGAAGCACCTTGATATATATTCAATAATCTCTTTCTTCATGTTATCCCACTATAAGTGTTCCCAGAGATCACAGTACATCTTGGTACTCCTAGGATGGATAGACAAAGTTGAGCTATGTGCATTGTCAAATAGCTTCTTCTTTATCCCGGGTGATGGAGGAACACAAAGCCGCATTCCAAACCGAATCACACCATCATCGTCGATATGGATCTCTTGCATCTTCACTTACATAAAATCATTCACCCCTTTTTGTATCTTTATATCATCCCTTTGTGCATCCTTAATATTCTCGTGGATGGATGGTTTCACAATCATTGGTCAATTTAGTATGTATCCCCTACCCTTATGACTTCCAAATCTATTCTTTTCATATCCATGTAGATAGGGTCTTTCTCAATCCACATCATGGTAAGAGTAGCAGGTTCATTACTACATAAGGCATTGTCTACCTTGATCGCCATTACAGGATGATAATGAATAGAGAAATTGTAATCCTTGATTAGCTCTAACCATCTCCTTTAATGCATGTTGAGATCCTTTTTTGTGAATATATAATTTAGGCTCAGGTGGTCGGTGTATATGTCACACTTCTCACCATTAAGGTAGTACCACTAGATTTGGAAGGAAAAAATCACTGCTGCCAGATCTAGATCTTGCGTCGGGTAGTTCTGCTCCTGGATATTCAACTTTTGTGAGGCATAGGCTATCCCATTATTATTTTTCATGAGTACACAACCCATGACATTCTTTGAAGAATCACTGTATAACACGAAATGTTCTCAACTTTTTGGTTCTATGATAACAGGTGTAGTGATCAGACTTCTATTTATATCCATGAAGCTTCCTTCACATTCTTTCATCCAGACATACTTTAGCCCTTTCCTGGTTACCTTAGATAGCAAGCTTGACAATCGTGATAATTTTCTCACAATACATCAGTAGTACCCAGCTAATCTAAGAAAACAATGGATTTATGTGACACTAGAGGGCCTGGGACATTGCTCAATCACCTTTTCCATTGAAGGATCCTCAACAATTCCCTCAATTGTGATCAAATGTCCCATGAACTTGACTTGCATCATCCAAAAGACACACGTGTTGAACATGGCATACATCTTCTCCTTTATCAATGTCACCAACACAAGTCTTAGATGTTCGTCATGTTCCTCGTTTACCTTGGAGTAAATGATAATATCATCGATAAACTCTACCACAAATTTGTCGAGGTAATGTCAAATGATTCTATTCATCAAATCCAGGAATATTGTAGGTGCAGTAGTATGTACGAAGGGCATCACCAAAAACTCAATGTTCCCATACCTTGTACGGAAGGTAGTCCTTTGAATATCATCCTTCTTCACCTTTACCAGATGATATCCTAAACAAAGATCCACCTTTGAGATGTATTGAGATCCTCTTAACTGATTGAACAAGTCATCATTCATCAAAATAGAATACTTGTTCCTTATGGTGATCTTGTTGAGTTCTCGATAATCGATACATAGCCGCATTGTTCCATCCTTATTTTTTATAAAGAATACTAGTGCACCCCAAGGTGATGGACTAGGGAATAGGATCCCTTTGACCAGAGCTCTTGCATCTTCTTCTTTAACTCCTCCTGATCGATAGGATCCATCCTATAGGGACACATCAAGATAAGAGTAGCTCTGAACATGAGTTCAATTATGAACTCTACCTCACGATCTAGGGTAATTCCGGGTAACTCTTCGAAAAATAAATCACCGTATTACCCCACGATGGGTATTTCATCAAGGATGGCACTTTCCTTCGACTCAACTATTTCGGCGAGGTATGATTCTTCATAAGGAATCAAAACCCACACCATTGAAGGATTTTTCAAAGGAGATTCATGATCTTCCTTGCATTTGTAGAAGAGCCTGGGATGGTTCAGAATAGGAAACGATATTTCATTTTCCTGACAGTTGAAAGGTGATCTATATGATGAGATCTAATACATTCCCATTATATCATCGAATTCCACCATGTGAAGTATTACGAGATTTTCCAGAAGAATACTCCCACATACACCAACAGGAGAAGAGTCAAACACATGGGTTGTAATGATTGCACAACTTTCTATTTTTACAGATATCTCTACTTCAATGTTTCTGGGATTTGATTCTATAGTTCTAAAAAACCTGAAAGAAATAATGGAATGCATATAAATATAATCAAATAAGACTTTTTCCATTCATGATTGAATAAGAAGTGTACCTTGTACGACTTCATTATCATGCTCCACCTCTACAGTAGTGATGGAAAAAGCCATCCCTAGTTCCATTGTATTTGGTGGTTGCTGAGACTGATTACCCTCATGAACTCGAGGTTTAGTGCACTAGTTTGCATAGTGCCCTAGCTCCCTATAGGTGTAGCATTGAACCATTAGTGGTTGTCTCCTTTCATCAACTACATTATCTTTAATTTTCATGTCTTTTCGACACTCTTGGGCATGGTGTCTTTATTTTCCACACATGATGTATTTCCCCATCCCTTTGAGGAAGTTCCCATGGTGCAACATCCCACATTTTTGGCATGTGTGTCATTGATATTTCTTCCCACCTTTTTCATTAGATCCACCAGCTTGAATCCCCATCTTTATTTTATTATCACCATAGCCATGGGACCGTTCTATAAACTCCATCTCCACTTTTAGAGCACATCGAACAACTTCTTCATAACTCCCAAAGTATCAAATTGCAAGAGCCTTTCGATGTTGTGGTTTTAATCCACTGAATAATCTACCAATTTTTTTATCATTGTTGATAAGAAAACCCGAAGCGTACCTTGCAAACCTTGTGAATTTTGCTTCATAGGTTGTGATAAATTCTCCTTCTTTTTTCCTGAGCTCTATAAATTCTCTCTCCATATTCTTATGAAGAGTTCATGGGAAATACTTATTAAGAAACATTGTCTTAATGTATTCCCATTCCATCTCATAAATTTTCTCCCTTGGATTGGTGTTCTTAATCAAATCCCACCATTTATCAGTTTCTCCATTTGACAATAAACAAATAGGGTCACCTTCTCCATCTCAAAACAGTGAAGAACAGAAAGGATATTCTCCATGGAGTTAACCTACTATTCAGAAACTATTGGATCAGAAGATCCACTAAACGTCGGTGGTCATTGCTGCATAAAACATTCGATAGCCAGTTGCTCCCTCTTTTGTGAAGGAGGATGTTCCCCATTATTATGGTTAGTGTTCATAACATGTGATAATTTTGTAAGAATCACCCTGATGTTTTGAAATCCACCTCTAAAATCATTGGGGATGTCGTTCAGTCAATCATTGCATTATCCCTCACACTAGTTGTTGGCTTAATTTCTCTTAGTTCCTACCATTTTCTAAAATAGAAAAGGTTATAAAAATTCATAAGTAAACAAGTCATGAATAAAATATTCATTTAAACAATTTATATAAAAAATATATCATATGTGATCCCTATGTAAATTTTATTGTGATCTTATTTGTACTTAGTCTCATGTTATAGGTTTTCTCTATGTTTCACTAATCCTAATTCCCAAATTAACTAGACCTTTCCTCTAATACCAACTATTGATTAATAGAAATTTATTACTTTATTATTAAATCATATTAATGATAAAAACGTAATAGTTTTACACATAGTGGATCCAACGGTTTAGTGTCTTGGGAAAACTAGGACCATACCTTGCAATTACAACATCAAGCATAAACATTTATTTAATTTCTTCTTATATAGCTTCTTATTATCACTTGTCCTCTCCTTAGTTTATGTAGCAACCTGAGGATATACATTAAATGGGGTGAGGTAAAATCCCAATAAAATGATTGATAAGAAGAATATAGCATGGGGTGAGAATAATCATGAAATAGGTAATGAGGTCATGAACATGACAGGAACATAAATAAAAGACTTGAAATGGGGGCAATGCATAAAAATGAAACAACATGTTTTAGTAGTTAACTACAACACATACATGTGAACCAATCTAGATTCGTGTTCACACAACATTTCAAATATACTCATGAAATTCATTAAATTACACAAAGCATTGGGGTGATGTATAATTCCAGGCACACCAGTCACTTTGAAAAATTCATGTTGCGCTATATAATTCCGGGTGCATCCGTCACATCATAACATAATTATTATCATGATTGCCACATAGTAAACATATCAAATGTGAACATAACTAAACCAATTAAAGGAATTGGTTTTATATCATTAGAATACATTCATAAGATTTGGGTTCCCAAAAGAAAGAGGGAACACCATACTTGATACAAGAACCATCAATCATGAATGAGAGGTAAAAGTTGAGTTCTTAAAAGAAGAGTACTTTTCGAAAAAAATTGGTTGTGTCATAAACATCATTAGAAAAAATTTATATCTCAGAAAAGCTAAGATAATTATGAAGAAATGAACTTTATTGAGTAACCATATAAAAATAGAGTGAAATAGGGAGAACCCGAAGGAAGAAAATTGAGTTTGAGATTTCCCCTTACCTTGTATCTAAATGCTTCCTTCTATTTAATGTCATGTATAATGAAATTATATTCATTAATTATAAATTAATGAACTTTATATACATTAATAGGGTTCATTATGTTTCCATTATGTGATTTTTTGTTCCATTGAATTATTTATAGCGAATAGAAACATTATTTGAGAATGTTTGTTTTTATGGTTTTCTTGAGTGCTTCACTTGTATTCCTAAATTGATGTTCGGGTAGAACATGGGTAAACATCCAGAACTGATATAACATGTTATTAATGTTATTACCGGAGTTTGAATGATATTATAATGAATTATATTATATCCATGTGGATGAATCATTAGATAAGAATTAAATGATGATTGGTTAGGTTTCTTAGAGTGGTTGTTCGATCACAATGAACTTGTATTGTTTTATCACATAGTAATAATTACATAATTAAGTTCCAGAACATTAAATAGGACATAATACATATAAAATATTCTTGTTCATCCATAAAAATGGTTTCATTACCTGATATGAAGGTATAAATAGAAAAAGAAAACATTTCAATCATGAAGGTGATAAATTAACACCTCACGAACAACGTTCTCATTAATAAAATAAAAGAAAGTGTGAAAGGGAGGTTTCGTGATATAATATCCCATTAGCATCATAAAAAATCCATTATATTTATATACCTGAAGTTACAATACAATTTGGGTGATGATAGGTGGGGAGAGATCAATAAATGAACATGAATATGAATGGAAATTAAAGGAAAAGAAGAAGTGAAATTACCTCTAGAATCCTTCTCATGAGAACATCTTTAAGGGCCTAAGCATGGTATTTTGATGAGACCAGTTTCTCTTGGACGGGGGGGGGGGGGGAGGGTATAGGAAAGATTTTTGTACAGAATTTGGAGATGTCTTGGAGATTGGGAGGTGTGGGGGAATGTGGGTGCGAAGGGTTGTTTTTATAGTGGAGGGGAGGGGTAAATTGTTAATATTTGATTCATAATTTTATTATTTCCCTCAAGATGACCAATGGAATTGTTTCATGTGCCCCTTAAAAGTAATAATATCATGTGACTTCCAACCATGTGTCCTTTCTTCACTTGTGATGTCATGAATAGTTCATTTTACTGTTAAATTATATATACGGTATTTTACTATTCATCAAAAATTTGAGTTTTCAGAAAAATACCAAAAATTTAATGTAAAAATTTTTCGACGTGGAGAATTAAAAAATGAAATCCATTTATCAATATTAATTTTAGATATATTATTATTTTAAATTTTAAAAAAATTCCTTGTTAATTTGAAAAATAACAATCTTAAAGGTGCACATAGTTTTATTTCATATTGAAAATTAATTAAGATCTCATTATCTTATTGCCTTAAGAAATTAATATAAAATTATTATTTACTACTCATAAGGGTCATATTACTATTCATTTTACTATTCATAAGGGTATGTTACTATTCACCCAAAAAATAAGTTTGTTCTATCAGACTCCAAAAATCAAATTGAACACAACCATGTATTTCAGATTTTCAAAAATCCAAACACAGAAGTGACAAATTTATGTTTAACGGTCACATATCACTTAGTAATTCATTAAGTTGTGCACTCATGGAATTTTATGACATTATTTTTTGGGGGTAATTTTCATTGGATAACATTGGATCGTTACAAAAAACATTCTACCAAGGTTAGATTCATAATATCCAATTTCTAAATAAATTTGAATGATGTTATTCCGAGATGAGTAAATCCATCAGGAAGATAATGAATATTAAGGAATTGAGAGATATCAAGGTAGGGTGGAATGAAATCAGGGGTGGTAAAATGGAAGAAGGGAGGGACAAAGTGGTTGCCCCCCCCTATAATGAGGAATGTATGGGAATGGTGGCCATCATAATAGCCTAGATCATGCTCTGAGAATGAACTTAGAGTGTCTTTGAATGTCCCTCACGTATTCCATTATCATTATTAATTTCATTATTATGTTTTATTTATTTAATAATTTAGTTATGTTAATTTAAGATGTTTTGAGTAAATTTTGTTCCAAATTCCAAAATGACTTCAGTAGGTTGAATATTGTTAAAAGGATCATTATACAATCATGTATATATTATTAATGATGATTAAATTTATAAATTAATTCTTTTCACTATCTGTTGAGGGTAGACATCAGAAAAGTCACATCACATAATGGAGGAGTTTTTACACACATATATATGGGGGACGTTTACATTTTTCAATATAATAATATGAATGATGGTATGTAATATATTATCATTATAAAATACTAATTATGATATAAATAATATATATATATATTCATTTAATGAATTATTTAAACCATCCATTTAAAACAATGAGGAAAAATAAAACATATTTCATTATGTAAGATGTAGTCCAAATGTACGCCTGAGAAACGATTTCATGTCATATAGGATGGACAAACAGATGAAAAAGGGTTGTTTTGAAAAATTAATAAAATTTCATTGTAGTTAATATATTTATTTCATTATATCATGTTGTTTATAGTATATTAAAATACATGTAAGTTGAAATTAATAGGAAAAATTATAGTTGAGAGATATATTACCCTCTTTTGAAACCCCTTTTAGATTGAATAGTAAACAATATAAATTTTTATATTAGTAATAAAAGAACATATATAAACAAATAAGTAGGCTAGGGTTGGAATTAAGTTAGGTATTTTAAGTCCAAATTTATAAAGTGGTGTGAGGAAGAGGGGACAATATATTCCATTTTATAAGATATGTGGATGGAAATCGTATAAATATATGAAATATTAATATATAATAGGAATATAACTTCTGTAAAATAGAAATATTATACCACAAATTCAAATATTTAGAGTTTATGGTTTTCATAAATTATACCAATAAAATTTAAACATGTTTTTGTGTCGTTTTAAGTATTATATTTTAGTTAAACCCCCTTGATAACTATGCTTAACATTAACAATTAGCCCACATTTTTCGTTCATTATTGTTTATGAATGTAAACATAAAAATTATAAATTAAATGTAAATAACACATGATAGGCTTCAAACCATACAATCAATGTGATTTAATATTGGGTTTTTATGAGTTTATAAATATTAATGAATTATTATTAATCATTAAATTATATTTAAAGTTATTTTCAAGACTATTAGCAAAATTTTTCATTAAATACATCAAAAGATAATAGAAGTTGAATAGAAACCCATTAAAAAATTAAAATTATAATAATGGGATATATTTATGTAACTCTAATATTCCCCCAAATGATTTTTTTAAATAAAATAATTACTTTCCAACTACTCATACATGAACTATAATGACATTTCCTAAGCGCTCAATGTAATTATTCAAATAATTAAAATTTAATATAATTTAATATAATGAAGATAATTTATTTATATTCATGAAATCCATTTATGACTATTTTAAAAATCTTTTAATTTTTACTAAAACATATTAGTGATATTACAGAACGAATGTTGGTTTTTTACATATTATTTACATTAAATAATTTAATATATGTTATCGAATAAAAATACTAGTGAATTCACATTTTAATGAAAATATTGAAATATGGCTGGATATCATCTCATATTAAAGGACATAATATAATTTTTTGACCTTATCACATAATTTTAACATAAAATAACCCATTTTACTATTTTACCTTGGTGACAACATTCTTACAAAGGGAACTATTTTTAATTACCAAAAAATGAAATTGACCCCACTACTAAATTTAAAACACATAATTAACAATTTGAAAAACAATTTTCATTATTAAATATATATAAGTGAAAAAAATATATATTTATTCAAAAACAAAATACTATTAAAATATTTTTAAACACATGTTGTTTAAGAATAAAATTGAATGAATAGGAAGATAAAATGGAATTTCATTCCCTATGGAATTAAATATTCACACGATAAATGATATAAAAATAATTTTTTTAAAAAATATATTATTGAAATATAACATGATATTATTTGCATTACATGCCAAATAAAAAACAAAATAAAGGGGAAATTTTTTTATTTATTGTATATATGACCTATTAATTTCATTAGATTAATTTTACATATATTTAATTAATAAATCTACTAGGACAAAAATACATTTTAGACATAAAAATAGTTTTATGTAAATAACTCTTTTACATTCAATATGTTATATCTTCCTTCATAAAAAATTGAAAATAAATGTAGAATCATAATTAATTTTACTATAAAAAACATCTAATGAAATTTCATAATTTGGTAACTCTTTTTCAGACCTTCCAATCTAATTACTCGGTTGTAATAGTCATATTTAACTAATAATATTCATATATTATATCGTGGTTCATTTAATCATAGTGTTACATATGGGACATGTAACGAAATATGTTAATTAACTAAAAAATATTAACTTAAATCCATTATTGTTAGAAATATTTATTATTATAAAAATATTAAATTAATTTTATTCATAGTGATAATTTTTTTTGTAAATTGTTTTATGAGTTATGGACACCTATATTAATGTTAAAATTAATAATATTCAGAAAATTAATTACGGAAAATGATTTTAATAATTTTAATCGTCATGTTCATGTTATTTGACAAGGAAAATTTCAATTTTATCGTAAAAATTGGTTATCATGATTAATGTTAATCTACATGATATTGTAAAAGGGTTATTTTAATAGTGTTTTCAGAAATTTTGTGTATGGTTTATGAAAAAAAATTAATTTGATCTATTTAAAATTATTATTATATTGTAAGTATTAATAAAACATATACATTTACAGTCATTATAAATTAATAGTAAATAATAATAAGAAAATATAATATGTTTAAAAAATAATTTTATAATAATGACATTATTTCATTATATTTTTCTATTCCATTTAAAAGATTAATTCCTATGTTATCGATTTTATTTTTTAAAAATTAACTTTATTTTTGGACAGATCATGAAAATAATATCTTCTGATGAATATTTGATATTTTTCAGAAAATATTTATTTTTAGGAGAATAATATGCAATAAACTTTTTAAAATGTCTATTAATATTATGAAATTATTAGTATATAATAATGTATTTAATATTTATTAATCATTTTTTCATGAAAAAAAAAATTATCATTTAAAAAATTTAATTTAAAATTTTTATGTTTTAGTTACAAAACCATATTTGATATTTTAGAACATATGTTTTATTTTTTAGAAAAACTATTTTTAATGTGTTATGAAATTATTATTTCAAGATTAATTTTTATCACTATTAGAAATTTTTACTAATAAACTTAATTTCATTTTTGATATCATGAGGTATAAATTATCTAATATGTTCTATTTAATATTTTGGTACAAAAATAAATTATTTAGGAAATAATTAGTTACCATGGTAAAATATGAAACTGTAAAAGAGTACACTCAAAAGGTAAATGAAATATAACATTTTAGAAAAATTTCCCTATAAGAGGGGTTAATTATTTTTTCAACATTAAATATATTATATCCATTATTGTTCATTTTCTGAGCCACATTCATTGAATTATATAACTCTTATTACAAAATTCTACTCCTCTAACAAATAGAAGGAGAGATTCACAATCCGACATATCATCACAAAAAAATATTTGTAGTAAAATTATAAAAAATTCCTAATAAATCATCAAACATAATATCCACATCCATGAGGATTTGTTCACCTCAATATAACACCCTCAATGTTTTAATGAAATTTTTGAAGGAGATATTTTAATGAGTAATGTATAAATGATAAATTCATCATTTTTTGTTCTATTTAAAAAAAATCATTCTAGTTGTAACCCATATTACATTACTCTATAATAATATAATATGAATAATATAATTTTTATACTTCTGTTTTATTATATTTATGGAAAAGTCATTATTACCTTCATCTGATCACCTTAGAAAAAAAAGAGAACATCATCAATGAAAATATATGAAAAACCACCTCTACAAGCTATGTATTTCACTTTTTATCACCTCTATACATGTATGGTTAAAATGGATATTTTATTAATAAATAATATATTTATATTTTGGTTATTTTTTTAAAAAGAAATAAATTTTTACCTTTTTTGTTGTGTGGGAAATGAAAACGTCTCTCATGTGTATGTGTGGACTAACTCTAATAGGGAATGTATGATTACATTTTTCATAAAAAAAATAACATTGATTGTTCTAGAAATGTATTTAATTAATTATAATTATTTTTAATGACATTATTTAGTCTCTTCAAATGATTTTATAATATTCAATATACTATTTGTATAATAACATTTTTTCATAAAAAAAATACAAAATTCGCTTCTCATTGATTTCTTCTTCATAAATCATTACTATAAATTTGAAGGAATTAAATTAAATGTTTATAAACCATTATAAATTTTATATTTTAGTATCATGAATATTATTAGGATTATGAACATTGTATAAAATAATGATAATAGACATTTTAATTTTCAAAGAATTCAGGAAACAATCAAAATCGCTAACATTTAATGATGACAATCAAATATAATCAACTTATTAAGTGACATGAAATTATATAAAAATGATTATATAGGTTAATAATTATTAATTATTTTTATTAAATTGGTTATTAAGTTTTTATGCTCATTATATTGGTGTTTAATGATATTTTATGAATGTTAGGAGTAAATGGTTTGAGTTTTCTTCTCAATTCCCCATCAATGAGGAATGTTCCAAATTATTTTACTATTATTATATATGGTGTAACTTATACAAAATCAGGATATAATATTATTATTATTAAATTTCATTTAATGTTATTTATAATTCCTTTCATTATTCCCTCTTTCCACCTATTTTGAATCAATTAAAAGGAAATTTGTAAGGGTTTTTCTCATCCTGATTTTCTTTCTTTGAGACATAAGCAATATTCAAAACATTGTTCGATTTTATGTGATGTATATAATACCCTATTTATTATTTTTTTATAAAATTTATCTACATAATGGGATTTAAAATCCCTCACTAGTTCCCTTTTGAATAGTTATTTGATTCTACAGTTACTATATTCATAAGGGATTTCATAAACTCAACATCACTTCTTATATCTGAATTATAAATCTTATAAAATGACTTTTCCAAATTAATTTCATCTATCCTATTATTATATTTTTTTACCTTTAAAATAATGTATTTATAATTACATTTTAACATCATATACATCTTCTTTGATTGATTTATTTCTTCATAAATTACTTGATGTTAAAAATAATGATCATCTTTTCAAAATAAGTTAATTATATTCCATGAACAAGCCCACAATTCTAGCCACTATTATAATTTCCTATTTTTAAATTTATTAATATATTATTTATAATGATATTAAAATTTCTTGTCACCTCTTTTCAATTGGTATATATAATACACTTTTTATGATGTGTGATTCAAAAATGATAACTTCAAATATTAATATGTTTACCCATCCAAGATCATATGTTTTAACATCCAATACAAATCTACAATTGAAAATCATTATTTATTTTTCAAGGATAAATTATTTTTATTTATTTACAAAAATAATTGGAAATAATTTTAAATTCTAACTTCTCAAAATAATTATTTCATGGTCACCCATAACCTCTTTATTTTGATTATTTTTTAAATTTTTTAGGAAACTAATACCTAGTATATAAAATCATCTTTAGACATTGTGTTTAGAGAATATTTGTCTTATGGAGTAGTGTTTCTTTAATAAACCACTAAACTCCCATATTATATAACTTTTTTGGGGAATTTAATTTTCTATTCAAATAATCAAATTCATGAATTAGTTTTATGGGATAACATTTAGAAATGTTACGAAACCCATTTTATATTAAATGGGTTCATCATAATATGATGAATAATTTATTCTATATGGAAAGTATATATAATAATTATTAATATTTGATCATAGGGGTCCTATATACCCCTCAAATGGTTAATTTTTTATATATTATATGATAGTAATGTGGACCATGGTCACAATGTGGTTAGCTATGTTCGCAAGATTAATTTTCTAAATGATAAAGTTATCTATACTCACATGATTTATGGTTATGGAACTATTCTAGGAAACAAAAAACTCCCCCAAAATAAAACCCTTCTACGTTTTCAATGGATAATGGGAGATAATCACCAATGAGCCCCACATCCAGTAGGCCCCAGGTTGGTGACTTTTACCAAGGGTGCAATGATTTCACAATATGTGAGGAATTACCCTTTATAAGAAAACAAGATCTGGATATAGGTTGTATTAAGTATTATAAACTCCAAGAAATATATAAAATAAATTAAAACCACCCCACAATGCATGTATAAATAGAAACTAATACATTTAAAATTCCGCAAATTAAATCCTAATAGAATAAAATCTAAGTTAATGGAACAACAATAACTCGATAAGTATGAAACAAAAACATCCATCATGGTCAAGATAATCCTCCTAGGAACCTAAAATTAGTTTTTATATATTTTGGGTGAGAAAAAAAATATACATAGTAGGAAAACCAATGTCTCCCATTCTCATGTCAAAAGAGTATACTAATGCTCCTGTGTGAAAGTAATAGAACAAAATATCAACTAAACAGGTATTCTAACCATCCAAACCTCACCAAGGCGTGTTCAAAAAATAATTAATTTCATGTAAGGTAATATATATATATATATGCATGTATGTATGTATAATTCACATCATTTAATCGGTACCCCACACCACTTCCCACTGGTTTGCCTGCTCAGACCCTAATGTCGAACGACTTGGTGCTTCTACCACTTCCACAAGCTCCCATATTACTACTGAACCACAGACACCTAGGATATAAATATAGCCCTGTCACCTCAAAATATGAAGCTCAATAGAACTCACCTACTCACACCATGGAAAAAAACCACATCACATCCCTCCCATAAACACATGGGCCACAAACCACATCACATATCATTCTGAAGACACTTGTGAAAGTACAACATATCAAATCTCGTCCTGAAGACACCTAGAAAACACAACATATAGAATTTCATCCCTAAGACAAATGGGAAAGAAAAATAAGATCACATCTCATCTTGAAGACACCTATATGTGAACAACCCGCTGATAGACATGTGGTCCTCAAAAACCATACCACAACCTGACTGAATAATATTGTGTTATCACCTCCTTTAAGTGGGAGTATGAAAGAGTGGGTGGCCAACCATCCATCCTCTATCTGGGATGTTTGGGAATGAAACCCTCCTCCATGATGATGGGGGTGTTCAACACATAGTGGTCAAAAAATCTAGGGTGTGTATATAAATCACAAGAATATACAGTGTGTATACATATAGAGTTATAGCACACAATCCCATCTTATTAGTTAATAACAAGAACTAACCAACTCACAAAATCCACACAATCAAAACCTCTACTAAATGAATTAAAACACACAAACAGAAAATAAACAAAAATTCATTTTCAATAAATATTCCATATTATAGAGTCCCTATTTTATCAACAATTTCAACTTTTATCAAACACATTGATTTGTGTAATCAACATTCACTAGGAATCACATTTCATTTAGAATGAAATATCATTTCAAATTTCCAACCCATTTGATTATTCATAAACATTAACAACTTAATCAACATGTCTTATCATCAGTTTCCTCATTGCACATTCTCACTTTAAATTAATAGAATACAATATTTCTACAATTAATAATTTGGCAGATATGAAAAAACCAACCACAAAGCATAAGCACAACACCATACAGTTAGAACACAAGAAATAAGTCACAATATACTTTTAATCAACATATTTTATGCATAATAGATTTTGAATATATAGAGTTATCCAATATAAAAAATGTATTAGTGGAATATATTCCAACCTTTTATCTTTCATTAATTATTTTTTCACATTCAACATTCCATATATGATAAAACATGTTTTCCATATTCTTCCTAGGAACAAATTATATATTTTAGTTATGTACTTCCCAAGAAATTGGAATTAATTCACTCAATATGAAACCCAACACACATTATGTTTCACCATAGAACAACTAACTATTATCTTACCATCAACAACAACAATTTACAGTCACATCTGCTTTTGAGCCCCACTACACGTCAACACCATAATCATTATATAGCCTAACTATACAATTACAACAATCACATACCCCCTTCTCAACCATATCCCATCTACATCCCACACACATCACAACACAGCTATTGTACATTACATCAATCCCATACACACAAACCACAATTATTCCTCGCATCATAACACATATCACATACCAATAACTTTTCATATTTATATGTAAAGTGAAAATTAATCAATTTCACTTATTTATTTGAAGGTGTAATCATAGAAACTATATAATCCTAGGTAATCCATTTATTTTTACCAAATCTTCATTATTAAAAAATTATATCATATGTGGAGTCAACAACAGTATAACATGCATGCATTCAACAAGCCATTAAATAGTACCCCACAATTACACCCAATGATCATGAATGTAAGTGGGTAATTAGCACAAATATTTTATAATATTTATCAAATTATCACTAAAATAGAGAGATCATATGTCACATTCCCCAACCCCTTTAATTTAATAAAAACTGATTAATTATCATTCCTAATCTAGTTATGACCAAGTTCATAAGAATAAGAAATAGTTGACCCATCAGACATTATAAGCATATGTAGAAAAAATGTATAAACCTACATTGAATAAGAAGGCATTTTCACAGATTTGTTACACCGAAGTAGATGAATGCATTCAATATGGTGTTCTCTAGAACAAACACACAAAAAAGATTACAGCCTAATCACACAACTCATCTAGGAAGATGGTTCAAGGAATATTATAACATGGGAATAAAAAAATAACAATAAAGGGGAATGGATATCTCCGCCAAAGAATGTTATAAATAGATCTGCAGTTTAGATATGTTTTACATTTTCCATTAAAGGTGGATCTGATCTTTATAATGTGTTTTGACCAAGTAAAATCCATGAGATCCTTATTAAAAATAATGAAGTGATTTGTGTTCATTGAATTGGTCCCAAAACCATTAAAATAAGGATTTAATGGAATTTTTCACCAAAGAACCATCAAATCGGTAAAACTATAAAAACTTGAAAATTTGAATTTTTTTGATTGACTCACCATTAGAAGAGACACCATTGTTAGTCATCATTGTGAGTCACTGGTGCGAGAAACCATTTTAATTCACCATTAGCGAGATAACATTTGTTGATTCACCTTATGGAGAGCTACCATTAGGTGAGGTACCATCTGATGGGTCAACACTATATGATTGACTATTCAGTGAGTCACCATTCAGCATGTCACCGTTTTGAGACACCATTAGGTGTCACCATTCGAAGACACCATTCAGATTCCATGTTCGGAGTCACCATTCAGAGTCACCATTTAGACTTATAATTAAAAGTCGCCATTTGGAGTCACCGTTCAAAATCATCATTTAATGTCACAGGTCATTATTGAATGTTCAAAATCACAATTCAGGAACCACTATTGTGACTCACCATTTAGATGAGCTACCATTGTAATACTGGAAATATTGAAATCTCATAAAATGATTCACTGTTGGAATGATTAAAATGCCATAAAACACCTCATATCACCCATGTACCACACAAAAGCTGTATATATAATAAAGTTATGGACCAAAAAGTCTGGGAAATTACATTAGATACCTCTCAACCAATTATTTCACATGAGAATTCAAAACCAACCCTGATGAAGAAGGAGGGGATCCAAACAACCATTCCTTGAAATACCACAGAAGCTTATAAATATATTTGGAACACAATAGGTACAAGGGACTGAAGTTAAAATATACTAAATAGATTAAAAATGTTTCCCCTGGGAGATGCATCTCAAATGTGAACACAACCACATAGATAGGTATCATATGTCTACAATGAAATGTCTAATAAAAAAACAACAAAATTAACACCTAGTATGGGTAAACATATTAATAAAATTTCTTAATAGTTTCTTGAACATAAGGATTATATTTTTGACAATACAAAACATTTTATACCTTTTTCATAAATTAATTCACTTAAATATTCTGTTATATTAATATCTCGACATGCATTATCCACATTTTCTATCAATAAAAATGAAATTATGATTTTTTATAACATATCCTTATTAAGATATCAAGATGAAAATAGATTAATATTCTTGAATAATAATTTGTTACAAAAATTAGGTATTTAATTCTATAAATTTCACTAAATAATTATAGTAAAGGTGATTAAAATTTAATCATGCTTTTTCAAATGACCTAAAAATTTAAAATCAACTATTTCAACATTTTGTTTTAAAAAATTCCATGTTCCCCAAAACATGATTATTAGAAAAATCCCATGTAGAATCTTGTATTTAAAACAAATAAAATATTATCCAAAACCGAAATTTAAGTTCCTTTTATAGCATGGAATTTATAAAAATAATATTTTTGAAATCACATTTTACATGTTTTTTTAAACCAATTTTTCAACAATATGATTCCCAAGAAAACATAAGTAAATTTTATGGTTTCATTCTTTCACAAATATTATTATATTTTACTAATATAACTCTACCATGCTCTTTACTAAGTTAATATTAACTCAAATTAACATAAAATTTAGAAAACACGAATTAACATATGTCATGCATTAAAAAAATCAAATGGGTTTCTAAACCACCTTTTCCATGATTAAAATTCATAAATGATGGTCTTCAAGACATTAATTATTAGGGAATATTTATGTGGAAACAATACGGGGTTTAAAATTTCAAATATCAATTTTTCAATGGTGTATGTAATTACTTGACGGAGTTTCAAATTTCATTCCTCTAACAATATGAAAACTCGGATTAATATAGAAAGAGTTACCAACATCATAAAAATAAAAGTAACTCATCCACCACAACATGATATTTTCTACTTTGGGACTCATTGACATACCCACATGGGTTTAAAACATGTAATAATATAACATGTCATTATTCCCAAAAAGAAGTTCCCTTTCTTCATATGTTTTAGTTCATAACAATTTTGTAAACACAAAATTAATTCGAAAAAAACCCAAAAACCAAAGAAATAGTCTATCATTCTCATCAATTTGGTTATAAACTATATATTTAATGTGATTCAAGGTCCTCTGTATTTTTTTTATCTATTTTGAAAATGACTAGTGATAATATTTTGAACATTAGATAATTAAAATAATTATGATATATGAGGGAATACATCAATATAATGAAAATAAAATAGAACACATCAAAATAAATCTTACCATAGCAACGAAAAATCTCTACAATCACATATCACTTCTACTTCACAACATTGAATCTTGCCCAAACTCACCAAACAATGAAAATTTTCACTCGAAATTTCACACCACCACATCAATGAACCACTTTTCTATAAATAATAAAGCATCCCATTTCACATAACCACCATTCCTCATCACTGTCAACATGACCTCCAACGAAATATCAAAATTATCATGACACAAAATGTTCAATCACACAAATTAATGAATTCCCTCTCCCATGTCAATATATTGTACTACTTGGGTGGCACTCACACTCCCTCACTATTTTCAACACATCAATGTATAATGTGTATCATTTAGGAAATATGGATTTCCATCTTTGTATACATGACTATTTATTAAACCACATGTCACATAATGAATCACAATAAAAAACCACACAATTCTGCAACACATAGAGTCTTCCTGAACTATTTAGAGGCTCTCATTATTTCATCTTAATATTTTTAATTGTAAATTTATTCAATTTTAAATTTTCCATGGGCAATCTGTTTATTATCCATAAATAAGTGATTATCCTTTTAATAGATGGTGAGTTTTAAAAAGTAACCATATCAAGGGTCTCATTAACTAAAACAACCAAAACAGAATGAGGTTTCCGACAAATACTATTTTCAACAAGGCATATCAACACATCAATGAAAAAATAACAATCCAACCACCCAAAACACTCAAAATTTCTAGGTTATATCTTATGAAACATCATGTCTATCATTTAAATGTATCTATCAATAATTCATGTAAAATTAAAAATTTGATCCAATGTTATATCACAAAATAAGGTTAATAATGTTAAACAAGACATTCTAGATTCAAATTATTATCATAAAAATAAACTTCCATCATCATTTAACAAATATACATAATATGTTCTTATTTTAAATTCAAAAAATACATTTCATAAACATTATAGTATAATAATAATCAATTTAAACATACTTTTTGATTAAAATATTAAAACTAAACATATTTTATTTCTATATTTCAAGCTTTATAATGCTTGAATACTCTGTTATATAATCATCATTTTTATTGAATTGTTAAAATAAAACATTATCTCTATCAATAAAATTTAAATAGCATTAACTGTATTGCTATATTTTATGATTTATCATTCTCATGATAAATAATATTTAATCATTTCATTGTTCATGAAAACATCCATATATAATGAAATAAGGAAAACATGATTCTACTTACATATTTAAATGTAACATACTAAATATGCTACAAGTGCAGGTCTCTCAAAATAGAATATCCATAAATATCATACCAATGATTTCAACTTTTGGCATGCTTCCATAAAAAAAATTATGACTTAACATGTCATGTACTGTAAATTTATTACTCAAAAACTGTAATACTCATAATATTATAAGTCTAACCATTCAAATAGTTTTTCATCTCATCAAGTTACAACCAGACATGATTATGAAAAATTAAAAATGTAATGCAATTCATGGAATAATAACTATAAAAAATCTAGAATACATCTTTTTATTTTATCACAAATAATATATTTTATCATTCTATTGTTATGTGTTCTTCTAGGAAGCACATTTCAAAACAGTTTTCAAAATTAAACAATTGATCACAAAATGATACACTAAAGATATTTCTCTATCATGTTCCCACATTAGAAAAACTATATTGAATGTCATCCATTTTAAATTATGGAAGAAAAAACCAATTTATTATGAATCATGCATTGATAATAAAGGAAACAAAAAATTCAACCCTCAATAAGGATTCAATGAAACAATTGATGAAAGTTAACTATGATATTACTCATTCTTATTGGTTATAAAAATAATTCATCAATTAATTTTTGAAATTTATTGGCATCAAAAGGATGGTAAATGTTAATGAAACAACAGACACAATTTCATATTTTACATAATTGATTTTAATATTTTTGGAACAACCAATTACAAAAATTGAAAAATTATTAGGATTATTGTATCTATACTAGTGTCTCCACCCTAAAATATGTGTGTCCTAAATTTTCCCATCAGTATGCATCGATTCCTTGTATCGGATCACTAGGGGGGTTTAAAATCCATTTTCCTAACCAATATTCTGTAGCCTATGTCATTCCCCAAGATCACCTAACATTATTTCCCTAAAAAGCCATGCAATCCTCAATTTCCCTAACTACAGACTCCATCCTATATATGAACCACTTGGATCTTGATATGATTCATTCATAACCCCTCCCTCAAAATATATCCCCCATGGGATGGTAATGATGAATGGGAGCCAATGACTCCCTTATTCCCACCATTAGTAGGACTGGGTTAGAAACTAGAACCAAAGGTCAAAAGTTCTCAAAATATGGGAGGAATTACAATTTTAAACTACATACCCCAGTATCCCGGTATAAGGACACAGTATGATTGTGATGAAAATGATTTTAATAAGAGGATAATGTATTTAAATTTTGTTTTCATAATGCTTTTTGAGTAATAATGATAGGTAGAGGTTGTGATGAATCAATCTATTCATATATATTTCATTTCCATTATATCCCATATTGATAAATTAGAACATGGATGATGAATATTGATTTGGGTGTGATTATGACATATTAACGATTTATATGAATGCTAATGTGATAAAGAATGAGAAATATCTCATTGATAATAGATCTAGTGGATGGTAATATATTATATATTGGGGAATATAATCATAGATTTATTTTATTTTATAACAATATAATTACAATATGGAGTCATATAGAAATGAATAAAAAATAGTTATTTAATTGAAAAACTTTTGAAAAGGGAACATGAAGAGAGATTAGAAGATATATAAATTATAAAAATTAAATAGATGATAAAACGAAAGAAGATTAATTTTATTTAAATTAAGAATTTTTTTTAAATAATAAAAATTATATATGTACAATAATAAACAAGAAAAAATAACTCTTACATTATCTTGCTGATGACCTAAAAATGGTGTAATGAGAGTGGAAGGAAAATATCTCGAGAAAAATATATCAAACATATAAGGATACACGAAGATTATGATGAAAATGATCTTTAATACGAGGATAATGTATTTAATTTTTATTGTCATAATGATTTTTGAGTAATAAAGAAAGGTAAAGGTTGTAATGAATCAATCTAATCAAATATAATTCACTTCCATTATATCCCATATTTATAAATTCGAACGTGGATGATGAATATTGATTTGGGGTGTTATTATGACATATTAACGTTATATGGGAATGGTAAATTGATAAGGAATGGGAAATATCTCATTGATAATAGATCTAGTGGATGGTAATATTCTATATATATGAGAATATAATCATTTATTTTTTTAAAGATTTTATAACAATATAATCACAATATGTAATGATATAGAAATGAATAAAATATAGTTTTTTAATTGGAAAACATTCTAAAAGGGAACATGAAGAGAGATTAGAATATATCTAAATGATAAAAGATAAATAGATGATAAAACCAATGAAGAATAATTTTATTTCAAATTAAGAAGATTTTTTTAAAAAAAAATTCTACATGTACAAGAATAAACAAGAAAAAATAACTCTTACTTTATCTTGGTGATGACCTATAAAAATGGTGTAATGAGAGTGCACAGAAAATATCTCAAGAAAAATATATAAAACATATTGAATGATACTATATTATATGAATATAATCAAATTTAATGCGAATTCAATGGAAATTATAAAAAATAATTTTAGCATGACAAATAGGGGAGAGGAATAAGAGTCCATACCATAAAAAACATCTAGGTTTAGAACTGACAATTCAAAGCACCAAAACACTTCAAGGTTGAAGAAAATGTTATGTTAGATAATACATCATAGAATTATCATTATTGAATATTTCATTTCTTCTGTAAATATATGAGAACTAAATGTGGATATTTTTTTGGTATGGTGAGTGGAATACCTTGGATAAAAGTGTTGATTATTTTATTTTCTCAATATGTCATGTGCTCTATTATACCTTATTATAACCCATTTTCACCCATAGTGGTCCCGAATAGTTTTGTGTTCCATGATATTGATATTATTAAAAAAAATTCATACTTTTTATTAATAAAATAAATATAATATGACATTTATCATTTGTTACAGTATTTGGAAATTATTACCATATTTTAATTTTTTCAAAAATATTACCAAATTTCACCCCTTAAATAATTTCAAAATATTAATTAAATATAAATAATCATTTTTATAAAATTAAACATCAAGTTATCTGAAAATATTCTTTTAAATAAGGATGATAATTTTAATGAAAACATTCTATTTTGAAAAAAATTAGTTTATTAGTAAATTAATTTATCCAATAATACCTACTTAAACAATGATAAATTTATATTTATTACAATAGAAAATAACAAAGGATGTAGTTTGAAATTGTGGTAAATTTTTGAGACGTTTGGACTACATTAACATTTTTATTAATTCTATATACTTGTTTATCCCTAATTGAAGGTTCTGTTAAAACCACAATTGTTAAATATTGGAGTTAGGTTTTTTTTAGAAAACCCCATGTGATTCTACACGCCTTTAAATTTTAAATAATTATTCTTCTTATGGGACATTAATACTAGACATATCCATATCCCATTATTTATACACCATGTTAATTATATTCATAACCATATAATATGTATTAATCCATATGATTATGCATATTTTAGTTTTTGTTTTTATAGTTTTAACATCATTATAAATTTAGTATCATTGTTTTATTGTTGAATCTTTATTAATATTAATATTTTTATTCGTTTTTATATTTTTTTAATGTATTATTTTTTCTCCCTGGACATCACACATATGGTGAAATTATGTTAAAATACTTCTATCATTGTAATTTAATTTCATATTAGAATATTGAGCATGATATTATTTAGTTTCACTGTTATAGAATTTTTTATATATTAGAAAAAGATGTGTTAGTTGATAAAAAAAATTAACACCCCAATTATCCACCTCATAGGGAAATTTTAGACATTTTGGTTTCTATTAGTGATATCCAATCTGAAAAGCTATCATCCAAAGACTCTATCTCAAGGAAGTATTTAACTAGAAGAAAACTATTAGTGTGAAAAGATTAATATTATTTTATGGATGTAGTTATTAAATATGGAAGATTAATATGATACTCTATCATTAAAATCTTATAAATTACTAATATTTAATTACCCTTCACGGAAAATAATATGTGATCCTATAGATATGCTTGTCAATCAAATTGGTAGTAATATTATTATTTATGATTCTAAAGTTAATAATACCTTATCAAGAGTGTAAAAAAATAAAATTTACAAGAAGTTGATGAGTTTTAATTCCACAGAATCAATATGACAAAAATTTTATAACATTAATTAGGGGGTTTACTATGATGAGGAGGAAAAGCTATATGTTTTTCATGATAACATCAATGACATAAATATAAACAATAATAATAAAAATAATGGTTTCATCTTATATATCATTGATATTATTGGATCAATTCGTGTACTAGATGATAAAATAAAGGATATCAATTTTTGAAAGAAGATACTACGAAGATTACCTCCTTTTTATAATAAAATATTGTTAGTAGTAAAATATAATAATTCAGTAGGGTTATATTATGATGATTTAAAAATTAGTTTGTTGTATAAAAGATGAGACTGATGTTAGGGGGAATGAAAAGATACATACCAAGAGATATATATATTCATGTATATGGTAATCATGATATAAACTATGAAGTTGTCAAAGAAGATGTCTCTAATGCGTTTCTCTCCCTTATGGAAACTAATATTGAATGGGTAAATGGAAGATTTGATGTATATTACAATTATAAATCACTGATAGTGGAATGATTTTCCACATAGCTATTAGTTATCCAATGACGTTTAATGCATAATATCGTGAAATGAATTTATCATAAAATAGGAAATTATTGTTTTACATTAACTTAATTTAAAATATAGAAAACAATTTGGAATGAAATTATAATGAATATTAATTATTATAAATGGAGATGAAAATGATGCTATGTATTAGGAAGAAGGTAAAATGAATTAATATCTAATCCTAAGGATGTTATGGTAAAATATTTCAAAGGAATCAATCTTAAAATAAAAAGTATGAACAATGAGAATGAGTATAAAGTCTAAATTTTGATAAATATAGATCACTTTTTGAGGATGAATTTCATTTAAAAAATTTAATGATATTTGGATTGCTGAAGAAATAGATAGATTATATCGAGAAACTTGATGTCGACATCCCTATTTAGATAAATTTTTAAAATATCTGGTTGTTCTATAAGAAAAAACTAGAGACACAATTTATTTCTAGTTGAAAATAATGTAACAATATATGTTAATTAATAAACATAAATTTTTATTAATGATAATAAAAAATGAATTAATCACTTTATCCAAAAATAGTTACTCTATTGAAGTTTGATGTGGAATATAAATAAATATTTTTAATGAAAAAGCTAAAATTTGGTATATTCTTTGGAGATGAAGTCAGATAGAGTGAGTTAAGAACAGAATATAATTTTTTTGAATTTTAATAATATTATATGAAAATTTATAATATTAGTGATTGGGCTTGGGTTTGAGAGAGAATAATTATTGATCAAAACAAAAATTACAATGATTATTTGATGGTGAAAGGGTGGAGTAAATATTTCCTAATAGTTAATAAGAGTTTTCTAATCTTATAAAAGTTATTAATTGTACATGAATATATACTATTATGTGATAATATATTCATATATATGAATTTTAAATTATATAGATACATTCAATGTGACATAAAATACTCTGAAAAAGAAATAATCTATCAATAAGGGGAGGAAATTATAAGTAAGAAAATATTGGTAATTACTTATCCTATATACCAGAGAAGAATTTTTTTGTATAAATTCTTATTCTGTAACATTGGGATTCAATATAATGATTATATGAAATAGAGGATTTCAATAACAACCCATATTTTTTGTTCTAATCTTCCATTTGATTGAATGTGTAAAAATAATAATATTTTTTTAACAAAATTAACTTATTTCATAGATATATAAATGAACTTCTTATGATAAACACGATTTCAACCTTTTTTCATAATAAAATAAATTATAATTATATATAATGATTATATTTAATCTCGGATAAAATAATAAATTAGTCAAATATCATCATCTTCCATAAAGACAATGACTATTAAGGGAAACTATTTACCATGAAATACACCTAAAAATATAAATATTATAGGATGTTTTGAATATTTGGATAAACTTAAAACTAATAAAAAGTGAAAAATTGTACAATTGAAACCATATAGTGCCTGGAAAATATTCATAATTTACATTATTGTACAAATAATTAAGAGTTGTTTTTTATATTGTATATTCAATAAATATAAAACCATTTTGTTACTTATATTTATGTCAATGATTAATTTGTCATATTTTATTTGAAAAAACATTTTTTATTTGTATAAAAATTTATTTTTTATTCATTTATTTTTTAGGTGAAAATGATATATAATATTTCCTTGAAATACAAAATTTATTCATTATTTGAAACAAATTGGTCATTTATTTTTTATTTTGATTATTTTTTTAAAACAAAATAAAGGATTTATTTCATTATAGTGATAACATTATTGTAATTAATAGTAAAAAATATTAAATTAAAACAAATAAAAAATAACGCAATTATAATGAATAAGAAATTAATTTTTTATATTTAATAAAATAGGGTTTATTAGTATTTTATATATAATTTATTACTATAGAAGTTATATTATTCATAGTTTGATTATTTTATGTCATGTAATTTATTATTTATTTATATATAATTTAAATAAATTTCATTGGATTATTAACATTTGGTGACAAATAACAATAAAATCAGCTACTATTAAAAACACTTTTTGGCAATGATTTCTTTATTTTTTATAATTTTTACAATTTTATATTACTAAAACAAATTATTCACAATTTAATAACTATTATAATGAAATATATTGATAAACTAAATTACAAATAATTTAATAATAATTTTAATATTCTAACTTGGATAAGTATTACAACAAATGATTGTTATGTTAAAAAATAAAATTTTCTTAAAAATCATTTTAATATATTATGTGTTTTTAAAATTAAACTAAATTTTCTACATATTTTAAAATTAAATATAACTCAATGGATTCAAAACATTGAATCATTGAATAAAAATTTGGTAAAATTGATCATTTTTTGGGTTTTAATAAATAAGTAATTTCAAGAGAAAATAATTAAATTATGTAAAAAAGGGTCACATAATATTGAAGAAATATATTATAAATAAAATTATATACAATATTTATATGAGGAATTTTTTAGGTGTGGGAGTTAATACCACATGTATTATCAACATTTCATTTCATTACTCACTGAACTCAAAAATAATTCCAACTTAACCCCTCACCTAACTTAGGTTTCTATAGAAATGTCTGCCATTTTTACATAGAAAATGAGATCTATTCTAGACACAAAAAATCACATGGATCATTTAAAACCCTCAAGACTACATTTGTATGATTCATCTCAAAAATGATACTTCAGTCTTTTTTAATTTCCAGTCAAAAAAAGTTTTCCCAGTAGCTTTCACTACCATGAGGTCTCTAAGAGAGGATTCATACCTTCAATGTAATAATTACCCCCTAAGTATTCATTTATTCAGAATATTTTTCAACCAAGTTTTCTAATATAATATTTTTTCTGTAAAAAATTCTATATAATATCATTATAATTCCTTTATACTTATAATATAATAAAATAATCACTTTCATAAACATATTCACCCATAATTTTCAACATGTTCATGTCTGGGCTGGTCAAACTGTCAACCTGAAGCAAGACATAAATTTCTATCATGGATTAGAATGGAATATTAATTAATGGAAAACATGATTTCAATAAGTAAATATTGATTTTATTGGTTTTGTAATGGAAATATTAATATTTAACACAGTGTTATTTTACCATCTTTTAATTTTTTGAAAATGTGCCATTTCAAGATTGTGGTGGATTTCACCTCAACAAATAAATACTAATAGTAACAAAGATGTATCCTAGAAATACAAAATTCATGATAAAAAATTTATTATAGTACAATAACCATTATATAAATGATGGAATCCTGAAATTTGATTGGAGAATTAAACTATGATGAAAAAACTAAAAATAAAATTATAATTCTAGAATAAATAATGATCAATATTTACTAAATAATAGTAATAAATATATAATAAATAATTATTGTCCACCGATAAATGGTTTATTATTGACAACTTTTTGTTTCTAACATTTTTGTATTGTTTTTTTGCTTTCCAAATATAGTGATACATTTTTTTGGAATCATATTTGTTTGAGATAATGGTGACTCAGTAAAAATGTATAAAATGTTTAAGGGTGGGGTATTGTCAAGGATTTTGGGGTATTTAGACAACAATGATAGTTTTTTGGGACGTGTTATATTCTGTTGGGACTAGGGAATAGATACTCTTAGTGGTGGCATAGAGAATCATGATGTGTTCTAGTGGTTAAAGGGAATGATTTTTTCTGTTCTTATAAATTGGAAACCCTTATGAAATATAGAGTCGGTTTCACCGCGATGTCTGAGGGAGTAGTTTAGGCTTTCTAAACCATCATGGTAGGTTTTTTCAACATGATGTATAGGATAAACCATTTATTTACACCATGTGGATTGGATCTATGAATGTTATTTGAAATGGATTCCAAATGTTTTTGGACATCTAGTGATTATGGGGTGGCCAATGGTGGCTACACCATGGTGTGTGGTATTTTTACCCCACTACACCATGTCCATGGTGGGCTATGACATGGTATATTTTTATAGAATTAAATGTCTGATATGTTTTATCTTCCAACTCCCCCTCTATTATAATCTTGAAGAAATTTACTTTTTTTGGAACTATAGAGGCTATTTAACAAGTTCAAAACCCATTATTCTCATATCAAATCATTTATGGATACTTTTGAATTCTCTTCAATAACTGATACTTCATCATTTTGGATTTCCCTCTTATCCCATATTATCTTATCTGAGAGTGATTAATCCTATTATTGATAATGGATTGGATCCATTTTTATACATTTTTAATATAGGTATAATTCTTCTCTTAAATTCCATCACCAATTGTTTCCATTCACATTTGGCCTGTTTGATTTATTGATCACTGATTAAATGTAAGTGGTATGATAATGATTCTGAAAATTATTAAAAATTATTAAAAATTATTTTATAATATATGTCATTTAATATTTATTAAAATATATTTGATTTATAAATCTAATGGGTTGTGTTTATAAAATACAACCACATTTTCTGTGGCTATAGAACATTAAATGATTTTAGAAAATATGGATTATGATTGAAATAATTTAGTAAAATTACATTCAATGTTATTAGAGAAAAATTATTTAAATGGAGGATGATTTAAAAAGTCATGAATTTGATGAAAATAAATTATTTAGCATGTAAATAAAATTTCATGTTGAAAAATGAATCGTAGAAATTGAAATGTGGAATGGTTTGAAAATATAGATTTCAAATTTAGTGATTTATTGTTTAATTTAAAGAATATGTATCAATGTTAGTTATAAGTAATTAAAATAAGAACACTATGATATGACCCTCTATTGTGAAACTAATGATGGAATCATCGAATTAAAATTACTAAAATGTTATTTTCTATGATGTGAAGTTGAGTCCGAAATGATGGAGTCTTGTGATGTATGTAGACATTGATAAAAGTTTAATGACGTTTAGTTTGATGATCCTATTACCTAAAAACTAACATATTATGATTATTGATTCATGAAGAGATGATATACGTGATTTTAAGAATACAATCCATTATTTTAAGGATATGATTTATTTATTACAAATAATTAGTATAAATGCTTCATATGAAACACTTATTTAATAATGTTTCGATACGTCTCATCAATATTTTGCTTATTAAGGCTTGCCTTATAGATAATGTGTAAATTCCATGACATGTCTTGTATTATTTAAATTTAGATAATATTTGGTATTATTTTTATTTTCACTATTATGGAATACATAGTGAGAAAATACCATGTTTTTTATCTGACACCCTATAATTCCCTACAGTTTCTTGTAGATTATCATATTCTATGTTAATGAAATATAAATAAAACATTTGAAAGTGGTGGATGTTCATGATTCTTAAGACCCAGAGTAATAGAAGAGAAGTTTCGATATGTGATCCACCTGTTTCACTAGAGATTTATGAGTTTTTATCTTTTATATGCATGCCATTTGATGATGTACTATTTGAGTTCTATTTTACATATTTTTCTCTGTTCCATTATCCCTTATGAGTTTTGATCTTGATGAATTGTTTCATTTACCTTCCATTTTTATAGAGAATTCATTCCCTTATGGTTATTTTACGATGGAAGGTGCATGTTAATAAACCATGGGGATCAGGAATTCCCTCAGGGCTATGTTGGGGATGTTCTGGGTTTTAGGGTATCAGGTTTGTGGAAATGGTTTTTGACAAAGTGGTATTAAATGTTCATTTTGGGATTCAGTATTTTATTTTAATATGTATTTTGAGTTTTTTTTACTTGAAATCAAGCGATATGGGATATAAGAGGTAGTTTCAAATGAGTTCCTAGAAAAATGTCATCATAAAGAGCCATATGTCACCATGGGTGTTTAGGAAAATTTATTTTGAATAATTATTTTGATATATTTCTAGAATTTTCCTCACATCTAATATTATTATCTAGAGAACCCAATAATTATTTTGTCCTAGTGGAATTGATATTTCTATATTCATTTTTTACATGTTGATATGTGTACCCTTAATGATACTTTATTTATTTTTATAAGTGTTGTGTAGCATCATTCATTCAATGCGACATTTTAATATTAAGTGGGAGGAAGAATCTGGTAAGACAAAATGAGAAAACACTTCTATGGAGTAGAATATTGTTCAGATGGTATTTCATGCTTTCAATGCTCTAAACAAAAAACTCCCATTTTGGATTCATTTATATAACCTTGAACAGATGAGTATACAGACAATTATAAAGAAGTTTTTTGTTAGAAACCATCATATTTACAATGATACAATTATTTTATAGTGTCTAATGATTGGTTAGAAAATCAAGATCTAGTTTTTCTATAAATGGAAAATCCTAACTTTATTTTAGTTAAATGTGATACATTCAAGCATGATAAACCTAAATACTGGTGGTGTATATTATGAACCGCTTCCATTATGGATGACAAAATTAGGGAAGATAGGTGATGAAACCTGTGTCTTACCTCTACTATCCCCCTAGATGGATTCTAGCAACAAGTGTGTACAAATCATATAATATGGTTGAAATTATACTTCTATAAGGAAAAAATATTAGGAGATAGGTTTTATTAGACATAATAAATTTTATGATATATATATATATATAATAAAAATCCATCCCGCAATGTATTTGTAAATAAAAATAACAAAATTGAAATTCCCCACATTAGATACCAAAAATTATTGTAAAAGGAGTGGAACATCAGATATCAAGCATCTAATCTAATAAGGTCCAACATGGTCTAAAAATCCTCCTAAAAACATGAAAACACACACCCACAGATATATATATAGGGTTACCATAGAATTATATTAAATAGGTAAAACAGTTTCCTTTTCATTCGTAAAATAAGCATACTAATTCACTTATGAGGAAATTGAAAAACCAAAAAGCACCTAAACATGCATACTATCCATTCCATCCTCACCAAGGAATGATAAAAGGACAATGAAAGTTGTGAAATATAATATAAAGTAATTCCATTCGATGATCGGGTATCCCACACACTTTTACACTAATTAGACACTATCACACCCAAATAGAATATTTTTCAGTCTCCCACCTATTCTGAAGACCACATCGCATCTCGCTTGCACAAGCATGGGTGACACATCATAGTACATCATGCACACACACACTAAGATTCACACATATAAAATCTCAGTCACACACACCTAGGCCATGCACCACATCACATAAATTCACATCACGTCACATCTCATCTTGATGACACCTGAGAAAGAACATTACAACTCATCCTAAAGACATGAGGGACACCACATCACAACAAATATTTAAGACACATGGGACACCACATCAAAAATCAATGCAAGAAAATTGGGCATCGTCACCTGGAAGAATGAGTAGGGGAGAGCTAGTGGATAGCCACCCCACCTCCGTTTGATGCGGTGAAAGACATCCCCCACATGACTATGTTGGTGTTTGACACATAATTCTCAACCTATATGGGGTTCTATATAAATCACATGGATGATTAATGTGTAAATATATTTATATATCGAACACTCAAAAATAACTTATGGGTTTTGAAACAAACTAACCAACTCACAACATCCTCAACATTAATTACACCTATAAATGCATTTATTGGTATGTTTAATAGTAATTTAAAAGGTGAAGAGCCATAATAATCTAACAAGGATGAAAATTTCCTCCAAGTTTAACACGCATTAATTTAATTATTTAGCATCAACCACATTTAATAACACAATAATTTATTTAATTTTCCCATTAAAAATTTTCATCCCATTAACCAAACCAACCCTTATAACTTCAATCATTATTTAACATTAATTTATTCCATCACTAATCATGAATCATGTTGAAAGTAACCATATATTTTAAGAAACTTGTAAACTCGAACAGTCACACCTTGCCTCCCTAAAAACGTTCCCAAACAACCACATTTCACCCCACACCTCATTACAATAACACATATACATCCCACAAGCATGACCACAAATCAAAACATGTTTAAATTACATTATAGATTTAAAAAGGGGATTTTATCAAATTCAAATGATGTTTTGGGGATGTTATTACACAAAAAATAATCAACGGAAAACCAATTTATTTTCCAAATATATGTGGTTATCCTATTTAATTTTTAAAGGTTGATAACTAAGTAGTTAAAATAATATAGCAATTAGAGCTCATATATCCTATACAAACAAATCCCCCAACAACCAAAAATTTATGTGTATAATCGTGCCTCTATATTAAATAATATCACTATAGTAAAAGCATTAAAATAATGGGAATAAAATACATTTACCCTTCAATTTCAATTTATCAATTTAATTTTCTTCAATTATTCCAAAAAAACACTAAACCATAGGTAAAAAATGTGAACCTCGCCCATAAAATACATAATAAGGAGAAATGAGGGAAACACTACAACAATGAATATTTTTAACTTTCATTGCACCAATGGGTGAAGAATAATGTCCTTTAACCACAAATACATCATGATAATAGATGGATCAATCTATACCACTCCAAGAAATTGTCAAAACATCTCCCAAGGAAACAACCCAATAAAGCCTATATCACAATTTTTAAACCCTATAGAATAAGGGAAGGGAACATATGAGGATGAGAATAGAAGTCACTACAGATCTGATACAGAAGCCCCATGTTCTATCCCCATCAAAAGGAATAACCAACCACTAAAGGAAAAGGATTTATAATGACTAGAATGAGAGAATAACAACTAGTTATAGGTTTTGATGAATACTGGAGTAGCTAAACCCATTAAAAATAAACAACATCATAGAATTACATGATGTGTAATCACCATTGACATCGTGTAATCTCAAGATTATAGGTTTCACAAAAAATATATTCTTTTATTATTTAGCCGAGAAAATATACACATCATAAATGATCCCCATAAAAGAAAGAAACCAAATATCACATCATGTAATACACATACAAGACATTTATTTATAGTAGCTTTTTTGAACGTCTAACTCCCATGAATACTCTTACAACATCCCCCAAAAACCTCTAACAACCAAAAAAAAATTTAACAACCTGTGATGGAATGAACCATTACATCAGATGCCTCCCAGAAAATTTATACCCTAATGAAGGTGAAACCATGCCTTCAAAAAGGGGGTGCAAAAATCACCAGATGAGATACCTCTCAAGATTCTCATCATATCTCAAATCCTACAACCATGAAAACACACCAACCCTAAAAGGTCACAATGCAGTCTAACCAGCCACATCATAAAAACAACATGTCACCTACCCTAATACAACCAAACTACCACAAAACCATTACAAAACCATCTAATAATCTAACATTCCAATCCAAAAATCGCTAAAACCAACACACCATGTTATCACAAACACATGAATCTGGTAATTTCTTCCTCCATGTCAAGATATTGTCCACTCTAGGTTGAACTAACACACCCACAAAAGATTAATTACATAAAATTTAATGCATCTCATTTAGTAATTTAATCCTCCCCTTTTAATTTGTCAGGACATCGTCAAACATCAACCCACACACATAAAAAACCATGTAATATATGTCATCACATAAAACAAGGATGAAAAATTAAATATTCAAGTATAAAAGGGAAAATAAAAGAACAAACAACCCTAGGTACTGGTCCTGAATCTACATTTATCTCCCCCATGTATTGTCCTTAATGACACCATGTATCCACAACACATGAACAAAAAAAATGGTTTATCCAGACTCCTTCTTCTCCTAATAATCTGTTATATCTATTGGTTTCTCCGAAAAGGTTAATCATCATGTATATCCAAATCTCCCTTGACAGGGACATGGGCGTCTCTATGAAGACACCAACAATATTAAGATACATGGAAGATGTCATGGATCCTATCCAACCTTAGTGGAAATGCTAACATGTGCACCACTTTTCCAACTCTCCCTAACACCTCATAGGAACAATCATCCCTTAGAGAACGATTAATAACTCTACCAAACCTCTACTTCCCACATTTATGAGAATCAATTATGTAGATGGGGTCCCCAAACATCAACGATAAGGGTCCACTTCTTTGATCATCATATGACTTTTAATGGCCTAGGTATGCTATCATCCTCTCTTGAAGAAGTAAAAAATTATCAATTGTTCAATAAAAGAATTTGAGACCTAGAATGGTTGTATCCCCAAATGGTATCCAACACAACATAGAATGATAGGGACTCGCATAGAATTTTTCAAATGGGGAATATCTATTTGATGAGTGATAAAATTATTATTAAAAGACCCTACCAAATAAAGATGTTATGCCCAAGATATAGTAAAGTCCAAGACACAGGTCTGCCACATATCCACCAAAGTCTATATAGTCTCCACAGGCACATCTTTCTATGGGTGGACGGTATTGATGAAGCATTATAATGTTCCAAAATTATGATGCAATCCCCTCTAGAATCATTAGGTAAACCATGAATCCTGATCCATGATATTCGAAATAATAACCCCATCAAATAACCCCATCTCATCCACATACATCATAGGAAAGGAATTCCCTATACGAGACTACTTGATCACTTAGAAGTGGTCCAATGTCATTAAATGATCGAATATCAACCATATAGAATAAAAAAATCCATGAGTTTTGGGTAATATTGTGACAAAATCCATTGAGATGTCATCCAATTTCCACTCAAGAACATTCAGGGGTTGCAAAAAACCATGAGGAATATGATTATAAAACATTACCTAATAGAAAACCCAAGCGCTTCCAAACAAAATATAATATATCTTATTTAATATCAGGCCACCAAAACTGAACTCTCATGAAATGATAAATCATATAAATTCACTGTTGTACCGCCAATGGTGAGAAATGGAACTCATGAAGTACTTTGTTTCTTATTACGATTAGAAAAATAGACTTCCATGAAACAACATGCAGTTATTACCATCCATAGACCATCCCTCTATAGGATCACCATGGCTAACACAATCGGGCATCACATATACCTATGAGTCTCCCCATTGAGAAATATACACCTATATAATTAGTGAATATTACACTGTCTTATGAAACAATCATCCTCTACCACCATCCTCCCTGGCATAGTGAAAGGCTACGATCTCTTCCATTGATCCAAATATATTCCTAGACTTCTAAAAAACACCCTTCCACAACTTCCTTCTCATAGAATTAGTGACAAAATTCCCAATTCCTAATGTTTATGAGAACTCAAAATCTTAGTCTTACTGAATCTATGTACACATTCACTTCCATAGATTTTAGGCCATGCTGGGAAAAGATATCAGTTAGACTATTTTGAACCATGAGGACTACAAATCACTCCCCAATGTGGTAACATCACTATAGTTTCAATACAAACATAAATACTCATCAATATATATCATTAGTGGAATAGTTAAACTCATGGGGATATAACTACCTAGACCCATTAGAGGTCACCCAATCCACTATATTAGGATAAACCCTAATCCTAGATAGAATTCATCATAGAATACCAAAAACAAAAACAATCTAGAGGATAAATCATGAGAGGTCTGACAAAATTATCATTTAAGAAGTTGAATGTAGTCTAGAACTAGTCAGTTCACACAAAATCTTGATCTTTGTTGGTTAGATATTTCCACGGGGTTGTAACTCATGGAAAATCATTCCCAAACCTCCAATAATAGCTTACGAAACCAATAAAACTAAGAAACTCTACCACATACTTGGGTGATACCCAATAAAAAATTTCTTCAACCATTGATAGGTCAACCACCATTCCCTGTTGAGACACAACATCCCTGAAGAAATAGACCTCTCATGTATAAATATTACACTTGGATAACTTTTGATGGAGCTTTTGGAATCCATGAAAATTTAAGACTATTATCAAATGCTTGTAATGATCTACCTCTGACTTCAATTAAATCAAGATATCGTCAATGAACAACAGGATGAAACCATATGGGAACTCATGAAAAATGGTGTTCATAATCTCTATGAACACCACTGCTGGGTTCAAAACACTGAATGGCATAAATAAAAACATAAAAGGCCAATACATAAATGTAAAGACAGTATTTACGATATCACCTACTTCATCCTAATCTGGTGATATCAAGACAACATATCAATAAAAGAAAACCATGTCACTCCTTTAAACTGGTTGAAAATATATTCTATTATTACGGGAGGGTAATGATTATTTATCTTCACCTGATTGAACATTATGAAGTCTATAAAAAATCTCATAATGACAGTCAACATCTTAGAAAACAACCCTTGATCACCCCATGGTGACACACTAGGCTGAATAAAAAGATATTGCATCTTACCATCTATCTGAATCCTTAAATACAACATCGAATAAGGTTCCATATGTTTTAGATCATCAATCTTAGAGGGGAACCAAACAACAAGTATATATAGAACTCAACATCATGTAAATGGGGTAGCATCAAAACATCATTATGGAAAATATCTTGGTGCTCCTCAACCACCCTGGGAACCTCTACCATCTCATAATACACTTACACCACAAACAACTCATCCAATATAAAATGAAGGGGATACAAATGCGGACTACCCACCTGACAACACAAATCACTAAAAGAAAACCATGTTCTAGTCATACACATTTGATAACATGATTCTCCTATGAATGCAGTCAATAATTGTATGCACAAAATACAACCATTCATTTCCATATTATATAATTTTTGGATATATCTCTTAAAAGAAAATTTCTCAGTATAACCGATCCATCCCATCATCAGTTTACACCCTTAGCTAACATCAAACAGAATGGCATAGCCTCCAACTAGCTTTCTATCACTAGGGGTATGGGAAACATGTCTATGCATAGTAACAAAAAATGGTCTATAGTGTGTGCCATAATAGAGTGAAAATATGTAGAATAAAACAAGGCACAAACAAGGGTATATGATAAACTAATGACACCGCTATTGATCTATGGATTGTCTCATAATAAATATTTTTATTTTATTATTACTAAATAGAGTAGTAGTTTTCCAATATTATTCTATTTATATGGGACATATTTCATATTCACCACTTGGTGTATTTTGTGTGGTTTATTTACTAACATATGAATTATTTTAATCATAACTTTTGGACAATTTAGTCGATTTACAAATCCATCATTTGGTCAACATTTAATTGATCATTTATTTATGTGTTACTACATCATTAAGAGATATTCAATAATCAATTTCTCTTATTGTGTTTTAATTATACATTTTAGATATGATTTTATAATATTTTTCTTTTATCTTATAAGGATATTATACTTAACTTACTTCTTTTTTAATTGTGATTAGTTTTTTCATATCAAATACATCTTCTTCTGTAGATTTTTTTCAGCATAAATATAAATGTTGTTATGAAAAATTCCCAACACCTCTTAGTGAGATCATTTTCCTATACATTATTATTCAAACATCCTTTAAATATTCCCCTTATTTTGGAATGTTTTTTTACATAAATTATTTCAAGTAACCCTAAAATTTTACATTATCAGTTTTCCACTTGTAGGATTATTAATATTTTTTGAAAAACGATTTTTATAAAGGGTATTATAATTTTTTAATTTTTTTTATCAAATATCATATATTTTATCTTGCTCTCCACATAACCACCAAAAAAATATATTTGTCTTCTAACACTCATTTTTTTATATTTACATAAAAACATTATTTTAAAAATATTGACAGTCAAAATCTCAAAAATAAAAGTTTGAAAGTGATCCAAAACATAATTTTCTAAATAATTTTAAAAAATATTTCAGAAAATTATTTTAATTATTTCGATTCATTTATTGTCTTTATTTCTATTAAATAGATCACATAAGGATTAAAATTTTAGGAATCACTATATGATTTAATTTATGAAATAATCCTTTTGGGTGATTGAATTTTTATTTCAACCAATCTAATTATTAATGTCATTTTATAGGAATCTCTTTTTAAATGTAATAAAAACAATTTTATTTGAATGGGTTCCATATGATATGATGAAGTATTGATTCCATATTGAATTTATATGTGACTAGAAGTATTTGTTTGGTTATTTGAGACTAGTATAACCCCTATTAAATTGGTTAGGATTTTAAATCCCATTAGATTATCAATTTCATTATGATTGTGATTTTGTTTTCTATGTTTGTAAGATTGAGATTGAAAATGAATCTGTTGGATATATTCAAATGATTTTTCATGAACATGATGTAATTAGATTTATTTAAATGATAGTTAATTGAAACAATTTTTGTATCTATGTTCATGACATTTTCCTTACCTATTGTTATGATTAATCAAATTTCTATGTCATCTGACTATGTTAGGATCCTTTGCTCATAATTGTTTCATCATGATCCCACACTCTTATAAAATAGTTTATGTCTGATTTATAAAATTTTATAAATTGACATTAAACATTTTATATAAATTTTATTGTTTTATGTTATATTAATATGATATTTCTCTCATGATTATTTTTCTTGAAACGCATATGGTCTAAACCTTGAATACTGGTTGATGTGGTTTTCCCTTATTGAGATTTTGAGATATCCATTTCTTATTCTTCTATTACCCATGTTTTAAATATGATTGTAACTTAAGATATGTATAGTAAATCTTCTAATGTGGATAAATTGTTGATAAATGTATAAAATTATTGTAAAATATGTTTCTAATATAGATATTCCTAAAATACACTAAAACATTGGTTCTTGGGATTGGGATATTATTTTGGAGATACAAATTTTTAATTATGGAAATGATGTAAAATTAAGACACGTTTATCATGTTTTTATTCATATGGTGTCAAATATAGTATATAATATAAGTTATCATAATATAAGACTTGGGAGTGTGGGTTTGGGGAATCTATGTTGTTATAATTGTATGGTTCAGTTGTTTTTCAAGGATAGTTTTGTAATTTAATGGATTAAGATGATGAAAATTTAGTGAAAATTAGAGGGACAATCCTATTATTATTATAAAACCATTATTTATCTTAAAATATGAAATTTTTGGGTTTAATAGTGATGAAATCCCTTTCTGGGAACAAATAGATAAAAAAATATCTAATATGGAATTACCTAGTCATAATAACTCTAAAAAGAATGAAAAAATATTAACTTGATATTCCTCTAGTTTATGAAATAGAGTCATAACTACACACATATTCTTACATTCCTAGGGCATACCCAAAGTTAAATTTAGATGAAACATTCAAAACATTGATTGGGATATGAATATACATAGTATAGATAAACTAATAAGAAATAATCTAGGATTTCATAGTATAAATCAAATAAACTCACAAGTAAATATATATATTAATTGATATGTTATTTTATTTATAATTGTTAATTTTAATTTTTAAAGAATAAATTTGAATTTTTTTTAATATATTGATAAATTTCATGATAATGTTGGGGTAGTAGTTATAGGGATTTGTTTAATATGTTTAAGAGAACATAACATAAAGAAAACTAAATTTAACTGAAATTAGTATTGGCTAAGAAAAATGTGTATACGGATAAGGGATTGCTGGTTAAAATTATCTTGTTAATATTATGGTTTACCATGATAGAATACTACCATTATTACCAATTTTTTATTTTTTGTAGGAATTAAGATCCTGATAATTATGTTGTGAAATGAATATCTCTAAAAAATCCTTTGAATTATTTATCACTAAGGAGACCTATTTTAATAAAATTGTTAAAATGTCAATATATTCTTATTATATTATGAAATTTGATTCATATTATCTTTCCAATGATAGTTTGGTTGAAATTTCCTAGATAATTACATTTGGAATGTCCTCTATATAAGCAATAACCTTAAGTATTTAATTTTTGAATGATATTTATAATTATGAAGACATAATTTTTTTAAAGGTGGTGTCTCAATCAAGGACCAACACATAATTTATTAAAGAAATTTGGGGGGATTCTATGATTCTAAATAAGGGATTTTTATTCAATCCATTTCATAAATAAGTAGGAGCACAGCAGGTACATCCTCCTTCCGAGTAATGTCCTGACTGATACCCATTTTAGCAAGACTGTTAGCATCCCTATTCTCCCTGCGAAAGGTGTGTGTGGAAATGTAGTTAATCTCCAGGAGAGAAGACCAACATCTCATCCAGAGAGTAGTGATAGGTCATGCCAGATGTATTTCTCCATTCCAAATAGCTTGACAAATGGTGGATGAGTCACTCTCAATACAGATATTTTTCTTTCCCTTATTCTTGAGGAAATCTATACCGTGAATCACACACATCATTTCTTCCTGGAAGGACGAGGTCGTATCATAAATGCTAAAAAAGCAACCATGGAATCACCCAGTAGAATCTCTAAAAATAGTACTATGACCAATAAGTCATTGATTTCCATTGATTGTTCCATCAATATTCACTTTAATCCATCTCAGAAGTAGGTTTCTCTAGAAAAAATTGAAGGTGCGCTTGGTTGACTATACATACCATCAACTCTGAGGGGACGAAGGATCATAAAATCACCAAAGGAGTTATCGCAAAAGGATTTTTGTATGGAAGTGGCATCCTTGATGGCCATTATATTTTGAATATGACCTGCATTATAATTGAATGAGTAATTGTAGTGAATAATGGCATTTCTAACTTACCAAATCAATTGATGGAGCTCTGCCAGTACTGCTAAAAAGAAATTTTTTATTTGTTGGGAAAATTTTAGCTGAACACAATATTTTATTTTACCAGTAATAGAGTTCATGTGTAACTATCTATAGCCAAACAAGTGAGTAATAAAATTACAATGCACTGAAACTGTAGCATAAGTCAATAATAGATGGTTAGCATCTTCCATATGCTGGTGGAAAAAATGTAACTTTGAAAAATGTTGTATTCTGAAAGATTGAAGACAAACCTCAATGGGAACATGATTGTAGGCAATACACCAGACAATATTAAGTCTCCATGGCTTAATCGAGTTTTATTAAAGTATTATAACCAATCAAAACTGAGATCTAGATTAGTAATGTCATGATTGTAAAAAATATTTGATTCCTGGACCCCATTGTGAGCAGGCTCCCATATAATCAAATAATCATTTGAATAGGAGTAATCCTCGATAATATGCATGATGTTATTAAGAATGTCATTTCTACTGGAATGGATGATATCTTTTATAGTAAAATTAGTGTTCACTGGGATGGAGTTGTAGGTCAACTTAGAGATAAGAGGGACACCATTCCAGTTATCCAACCAATATTTTATTGAAGAATCTACAATAACCATCCATCTTGAGTTTTCCATAATGTTTGAAAAAGATGGTCTAATGGAGAGACAGATTGATGATTTGATATAGTTCAAATTGCCTTTCATAAGATTGTTAGTGAATCTTTTTCTATGAAAAGATATTGATTCAGAGTTATTATTAATCAATCTCCATGTGATTCTAGCTTGAAGAGCATCTTTAAATGGAAGGAGGTTTTTAATCCAAATACAACCTTAGTCCAGAAGTATGCAACAAGTATCCCACGAGATGGTCACAAGTTTTCTTTCAACAATACTACCAGTCCTAATAAAATTCTTTATGTAAATATTAAATTTTTTAAGAAGACCATTATGCCATTTAGAAATCATTAGCGAGTAGACCAACATGGACATAATAGTAGATTTCACCAAATAAATCCTTCCTATCAGGGAGAGGGATTTACCCTTCCAGGAGGAAAGCATGTTGACCATTTGGTAAACAATTGTAGAAAATAAAATGGATTATTTCTTCCCCGAAATATAGGATCAACATGGTAATTTAAGGGGAAGGATCCTTCCTTGATATTGAGACAATTGATGATGTCATTATTTCTATTATGAGAAATGTTTTTTCCGAAGACGAAAAAAGATTTTCCCTAGCTTATAGATTGATCAGAGAACTCTTCATAATGAGTCAAGTAATTTTTAAGATTTTTAATATTTTTTTATCACCTTGTATGAAAAGAATGATGTCATTGGCATAAAAGAGATGCATAGGCACACATAAGTTTCTATCCACCAGAATGGGTTTAATATTGATTTAAGTAACCAAGTTGGTGAGAAGCCTTCTAAGTTAATCTTTATATATGAAAAAAAAGATTGTAGATAAAAAATCACCTTGCATGAAACCCTGGTACATTAAAAATAGCTCTTAGGAGAGCCATTTACAAGAATAAAAATAGAGGCTAAATTGAACAAGGAATTGATTCTACTAATGAAAATATCACTGAAAACAAAGGATTCCAAAACCATGATGATAAAGCACTAGTCAATGGTATCAAGGGATTTCCTAATACCATGTTTAATGGAGACATTACCTCCTCTATTATATTTTTTCTTAGTGATTGTGCATTCCGAGGAACAGAAAATTCAATCTTGTATGTTTCATCCCTTTATAAAACCAAATTGATTCTATGAAATTACTTTTTGACATAGGGAAGAAAGACTACTTGCAAGAAGTTTGATAATGTTTTTATAGAGAGATTTAATAAGAGCAATGATCCCAAAAAGATTTATTTAAGAAGCATTGGTAATTTTTGCGATTAAAGTATGGAATTGAGCATTTTGACCATGAGGGGGAACCCCTTTGGAAAAGAAGGATTTCACAAGTTTGCACTCATCCATGTTAATGACTTACTAATGATGTTGAGAAATCCCATTATTAAAACCATCAGGGCCCAAGGCATTATCAGGAATATTGCTCAAAATAGGGTCTTTGACTTCTTGGTCAAGAGGGATGCTTATAAGAGAGAGAATACCATATTCATTCACCAAGATCAGAATGATCTCAGGATTAAGGTCTTTATTAATAATTGGTCCATTGAAAATGTTATCATAGTAGTTGACCAAATGAGTAGTAATGGCCTCCCCTATTTCAAGGAGGGTGTCATTGTCCCTATGGAAGGAGTTAGGATGACAAAATTTCATCATTATTTGAATAGAGTTATAAAACAAAGTGTTTCTCTCACTATCTAAATGCCATTTTTATATGAAAATTTTATTACTAAGGTTGTATTTTAAAAAAATGAAGGAAATCAATTTGAGAATAGTGTTGATTTCAGTTTGAGGGTCAGTAGAAAAATCAGAGTAGGTAGAGTTGTGCTGAATTTGGGAATGTTCATTTTCAAGGATAGATATTTAATTTTCCATTTTCTTGTATTTTTTGTTTCACGAAACCTTGAGGCATTGTTTGAGGTGCATTAATTTAGTAGTGGAGTAAAAAGAATCTTTTTGATGATTTATATAATCCCAGAAATTTTTTCTGATGTTAGAATAGTCTAAGTCAGAAGACCATGCACAGTTTAATCTAGATAGACGAATGGTTTGAAACTTATTAGAGCTGAGTATGAAAAGGATAGGGTGATGATCAGAATTAAACATGGCTAAGGTAATGCTGTAGGTAGTATCCCAATAGTCCAGATATTGAGAGTTAGTGTAAATTCATCTTTACATCAATACTATTTTTAATATATTTCATTATGAATGAGAACTAATGAAAATAAACTACGGTGTATTTTGATAAGATAAATTAATATGTAATAAATATAACCATTATAATATAGCTGTTAAATTGAAGAGTATAAATATAAGTACAAACATTATGAAATTTATAGGACACGAAAAATATAGGTAATTTTTAATCATAATATAGTGAAATTAAATTATTGTATCATAATAACTAATGTAATCATTTTAGAGATATATAGCTATATTTACCTAAAAATTCTTTTTTATGTTCTATAACATTTCATATATAATTTATAAATAATGATTTTAAATAAATGTTCCAATAATATATGCAATATAATAAGATAACATATATCTAATAATATAAGTACCCATAAATTTAAGAACCCATATTTATGATTTGAATAGATTGAATTGAATTTTATTACATTCCTATGAGGTTTTAGGTTAAATTTATTATATAATTGTGAAAATTATTTAAATATCATTCCATAAAATAATAATTGGTATCTTCCCATTAGTATCCACTTCCCAAAAAATAGGATTCCTAAATGTAATCTTTTATTTTATTCATAATAGTTTTCTTTCAATCATGATGTGTAACCATTGAAAATTATATAATTCATACACATCATTAATCCCTATGAAAAAAAATTAATCAATATGTATGATAAAAAAACATATAAAGGGTTATAAAATTATATCAAATTAATAATTCCTTTTTAATATTCACAAAAAATCATAAATAAATTTTCCTTTACACATGATAAACAATGTACTCATAATTATCATTACACACATATGTAATAATTTTTAAATCCAAATTATATTATAAAATATTTTTCAGCACAAAAGGAATGAAATATAATAATAATTATTGTCACTTAGGTATGCATGATAACTCAAGAAATGAAACCAATCTCATTAAAAAAATTATAAAATTTTATAAATGCAATATTTAATTTCCATAAAAAATGAAACCAAAAGATTCACATTGAGTCCTTCAACAAGAATTAAAAAACCATATAGGTGTGTTAATAAATTATGAATTGAAACAAACTATAAGAACTGTACAAGAGAATAAATTAACTAGATAATTCACACATCTATTAGGAGTAATCTTTCACCAATAAACTCTTTTACTTCACCAAATTCGTTGGAGTGTTGCATTGGGTTCAGAAGTCATCAGATCTATTTTGTGCCTACCCAAATTTTATATAATATATCCAAGGACTATATAATTTCTAAAACATATATATATTCTATTTTAAATATAAAATTTGTCTCAATTGGATTCTATTCCTTTAAGAAATAAATTTTTTATATATCCCATAAATATTATAATTAATTTACCATTCCATAGAAAATAATTTTTAAAACTAAAAATTACAAAAAAAATATTTTGAAATATTTATTATTTAAAAATGGAAATATATTATTTTAATGGAATATTAAAATATTACAATTTACATGATGTTAGGAAAATCCTTTTGTTAGATAATCGTTAACATAATTATTAAATTCGTAGTCGAGTAAAGAAACTATGAAAACTTGTAAAAAATATCATAAAAATATTCTTTTTAATAAATTGTACAGAAAGGAGAAAATACCCAAAAATTACATTCAGAAACATTTTAATCATATATAAGGCCATTATTGAATACCTTTCAGAGAACATTGACATAAAATAAAATATTATGACCAAAAACATTAAAATATAATTTCATACAGAATGCCCATTACATAGTATCTTGAGTCATTTAATTCATATGTATACCATATTGATTATAAAAATTATATTATTTTTAAAAGTTATTATGAAAAAAATTCATGTTTATTGAATTATATTTATTCCTTTTATGCCCTTATTTTATTTAGTTACTAAATAATTTATGTTTATGTTATTAAATTTTTGGATGTCCTATTCATAAGTAGAAAAATGATTTTGATAGGTTGATTGTGGTATAAGGGATCATTTCACATTAATATCTAGAATCATAATAATTGAAATATGTATAAATTAATTTTTTGAGAAACACCCATGGAATTTTTATATGAAAAATAGATCCCGTCATTCTGTAGAGGTTGTAGGCTACACATATGATTGAGTGGTTGTATCATTTTTAATGGATTAAAGTGTAAGAATATATATATAATATTTTATTTTTATAATACTAATTCATTAATAAATATTATATATATTCATTTTATATATCATTTTACTCAAACTTATGAGCTGGTGATGGAAAATTTAACACATTTCTTTTTCGAGGTTATAGTCCACACCTACGCATTTGTAATATTTTCATTTCTCATAGAATGTAAAAGGATATTGAAACGAATTTTCACCAAAAATTTTTAAAATATATGTATATTTAATTCACATATTTTATTAGATAAATATTGTTTATGATGATTTGTAGGTGGTAAAATATGAAATATATATAAAAAACCATTTATGAGTTATACCTATTCATTGAAAAAAACTCATTTTCTTTACACCTTAAGCCTTATAGGTTGGGATATCAGGAAAACCCTAATATCTAGAACATGTGGAAGATTTTTTTAATGGTATTTGGGTAGTTTTAGTCAATTCAAATGGCACGAGAAGAGGTATTATGAGAAGACATGTGTTTTTCTTTTATATGTGATGTGGGTAGAAATCCTGTAAATTCATAAAATATTAAAATGTAAATGTGTAAAAATCTTTTAAAATTAATAAAAGGTGAAATATATTATAAAATATTGAAGAAAGGTATAAAATAATTGAACTGATAAATTATTTATAATTTTTATTTTCATTCGAATCCTTATCTTTTGTTTTAGGCACCACGTTTACCCTACTTAACCTTAACATTCTTATAACATTTGTCAATATTTATGGATCATGAATTTAATTATTAAACTTATATTGGTATATTCAAGGAACATTAGGATAATAATAATAATGTACCATATATTTGAGTTCAAATTTAAATTTTTTTATTATACAATTATTTAAAAAGAAGTTTCAAACATCCAATAAAATTTAAAACCATTCTCGAGACTATTCACAAAATTTTAGCTAAATGTAGTAATGAAAAAAACGAATTGTAATATTAATTATTAAACCAAAAATTTTATATTATATATATCAAATAAATTCATATATAAAATTGTTTTAAAAAAATTATATTTTTTAAAAAAATTTCCTTCATTTTCCATTCATGCACAAGAATTTTGTCGGTGTTCTGTAAGGATTCTTTTTAATTAAACCATGACATAAAAATAAAAGTAAATTATGTTTTTAAAAATATTTTATTTAGATTCAAAATAAAAATGTATAAACTATAATAATATCATTTGATTTCTATGAAACCATATTGGAGAAGTTAATTAAAAGATAGTGACATTTTGAAATTATTATTTATATAAAATAATATAAAGGTCTATATCAGATAAAAATTTATCCAAATATCAGTATTATAAAATATAATTTAATATGTTTTGATATAATATTATACAATACTAATTAAGATAGTATTTTTTGATTTTATAACCTAGTTTTATAATTAATTATACTATTTACCCTTTTACAATTGTGACAAAATTTTCACAGAGGTTACTATTAATATTAAAAAAATTAATGTGAAATCATTAATAAATTAGATCATAATAATTTAATATATGAAATTATTTTTTATGATTCAATATGTACATGTTTCAGAAATTATATTTAATATAAAAACACAAATCATAATACAAATCAATTTTTTCAAAAAAATATGTTTTCAAGCATAAATTCAAACTTATTCAAAAATAAAATAAAATTGTGATCCCTATTGAAATAATTATATTATTCTAGATAAAAAAATATTATGTAAATTTAAAAGAAAAAAAAATATTTGGTCCTTTAATTACTTTATTCAAATAATATAAATTATAGTTTTACAAAAAATCACAATTTTTCCATGTTCAATCAAATATCAATATTTTCAGATAAATTTCATAAAACAATATTATGATTCTATTTATGAAATCAATTAAATAAATGGTTACCAATTTATTATGTACAATTTTTAATGGAAATCATTAATTAATTTTAATATACTCACAGAAATTGAATCAAAATCGGTTATTAATTAAGATATATTTTGAAAGAAAAAAAGAATTTATTATCATTCATTTCATAAAAAATATAAATAATTTTTAATTATTCTGATTGGATATATAATAAAATAATTTAAATAGATTTATTTGTCAAATATAAATTAATTTAATCTATTAAAATTAAAATATATTTCGTTTATGATAATAATATTTTGAAAAATATCACTTTTTATTCAAATGATTTTATTTAAATTTATATCCTACTGGTATATGATTTATGATTGATTATTATTTTTTTATAGATAAAATTTCTACATATATTTAATATTTTTGTTACTCCTATTTATACATACCCATCCAAAAACGATGATATTATTTTCATTTTAAATAAAAATATTTCTAAAGTATATCATGATTTGTTTGATCACGATGTTTCATTTGGTACATGAATTCGTACATTGAATTATTTTAATTTAAATATATTAAATCCTTAGGGTGATACATTATACCCAAAAAATATTTGTCCTTTTAATTTAATCTCTAATCCCAATAAAAAATTTTAATGAAATTTGACCTAAATTTCAAGGTGTTAATGATAAAACATATGATCATGAATGGTTTTTATATATTTTAAATTTCCTTTTAAAAAATACACATTTTTAAAAGGGATTATAAAACATAATTTTGATAATATGAAAAGTGAAAAAAAATAAGTGAGTTCTCAAAAATGGAGAAAATTATTATGAAGATAAAATACGGAAAAGAAAGATAAATCACCACTAAAGATGACATAAATTATTCTCAACACTGTTTTAATTTTAAGAAATGAATTTCATGAAGGAAAAATATTAGAAATGAAATTTCATTACACTATTGTGATAAATGACAATAAATTAATCATAAATGATTGTATATGGTATATATTTTAATTCAGAAATAACTTTTCATTGAGATTTATGGATTATTTTATAATCAAGACACTAAATATATAAAAAATATCAATTTTAGAATATATAATTTCTTAATTTCTATTAATCCCTAAATTCTATGTCATCCATCAATTTCAATTCATATTATTTTCCTTATACACTTTATTCTATATTGTAAATGATAAGTGCTGAATTTAACATTCCTAAGGAACTAAAAATAACATTAATTGGTTTACAAGATCTATAAATGGATGTTAATTCATTTCTTCTAATGATATCCCCTAACCAATGAAAAAATATTTAGAAAAAAGATAAGATAATATCATATGTGAATAAACGTTCATATAAATAAATACAATATAAAATTTCAAAGATAAAACAACAACCCCAAAATTTAAACATAAAAAATTCCATAAATAACCAACCTTATAACTCTTCAAAATATAGATAATAAAAACTAAATCTAAAATAATAGAATTATTTTTTCTAATATTCATCCAAGATAAGCATACCACTTATCAGAAAATAAAATAAATAAGTCCAAAATTTATATACAAAAAATGTGCATTCCCTGAACATATAATCATAAAAATATGATAATATATTTCATAAATTATATGAATTCCCATAAATCCATAAAAACAAATATTTTTTCAAGAGATAATTGAACAATAATTTTTCTACTAAAACCCAATATTAGAATATAATATTTAAATTTTAGGTATTTATATAATGTTGATAATATAGTTAACATATTCAAACGTAAATTTAATCAATTATTAACTAAATCACTATTTAATCCCATGGATATATTTATTAAATTTCATATTTTCCCAAAATGGAGTAACCCTTTTTTCCAAATTAACTATAATTAATTAAACATAAAACATCTTATTAACCCTAATGTTTATCGGTACATTTAAAATTATTTTTTCAATATATAAATATATTTATAGTCAAATAACATTCTAACTATAATGAATTACAAATTTAGATTTATATATTCCTAAAAAACAATAAATGTATCCCATTAAATTAAATTTATAAAATGGTAGCAATGACTTTAAAATTATGATTTTCCTTGAATTACCATAATTATACATAACATAAAAATTTTATTTATAATATAAAAAATATATCTTATTTTAATCATTATACATTTTGAACCATAAAAGTATCTAAAATTCCCTAAATTATCCTCATTTTATAAGTTCTCATCCACTAATGTTAATTAATCCCTTGGTACTATATTAACTATAATGACCCATATATTCAACAACTCATAATTATGTGTTTAAAAGATCAGAATCACATTTATTAGATTCACTGAAAATTTTAGGTTTATAGTTTTAGAAAATTAGGAAACTAATATTATATATCAAACCCTTTAAAAATAGAAAATTCAACTCAATATCATTATTTCCACAACAAATAGTATTTATAAGTTAAATTTCATATTTCATTGAAAACACATTCCCTTCAATTAGAATGCATCATGAATGTCCTAGATATAATTTCTATAAATCCAATATCCCAATAAAATTATTTTTAAAACCTAACCCGATGCAAATAACCCCCTTTAATGGTTATAAAATGAAATGAAAAACAATTTAGTCAGATTAAAAATTCATGAAAACTTATAATGATATACATATTATTAAAAAAAATTAGAATTTTTTTTTATTTACAAATGGAATAAAATTTAAAGAAAAACTTTTCAATTATTTTTCTTTATATAATAATATTGACAATATCAAAATCAACATAGTTAATTTTTAAAACATGAGAACTCTTAAATTTATTTTCTCTTTTATAATATCATATAACCTTTTAAATAAATATTTTATTATCCTACATTATTATATATAAATATTTATATTAAAACCCATAAAAATCATTGAAATATATATAGGTATCTTGATATGTTTTTTATATAATCACCCTTATAAAAATTATTCAATGAAATCTTATAACTGGATAATTTTAATATCTCTTTAAAGTAATATGTCATCAGTTAATTATGCCACATTAACCAATTAATAGGTGATATATACCAAGACCATCCATCATATATTGAATAAGGGGTCCATCCATCATTTATATAATATTTCCCAGTAAAAAATAATAAATCAAAAAATATATATATTTCATTTTAACTATGAAACACATTTTACATGGAATTCAATATCATAATAAATAAAATATTCACTAATCCCATAAAAATTTGAATATGATTCCATTTTTTCAAAAATGGTTTTATAAAATAATTATTTTATAGAATAATGAGAAATTTATTATTTTTTAAATAAAAATGGAAAACTATATTAATGGCATAAAATTAATGATTTCTTATAATGGTGAAAAAATCCATTAATTTGATAATCATGAAAACAAATAATCTATTCATACTTTGGTTAAGAATGTAAAATATGAATCATATAGAAAATAATAAACGGATTCCTTTTTATTCAGTATAAATAAAGACAAAAATATTTAATACCAACCACGAAAAATTCATACATATAAATAAGAACATTCATGGAAACAATTAAAACATCATTGATATGGATGAAAATAGTTTCAAAAAAATCTTTTATTATATTATTTTTAAAGGAAATATCCTTAACTAAATTCCCAAAATATATTTATATATTAAAATTTTGATGTAACAAAAATATAATAGTTTTATTATTTATAAGAAAACTTTTTCATGTTCATTCCATTATCATTATTCAAAAAATATTTTATTAAAAGACACTTTAATGGAAAAAGTGTTAAACCATCAAGACTATCCGAGCTGTCAAACAATATAACAAGTAACAAAATTTTTAGTATCTAGATTAAACCTATTGGAAAAAATTCCTTTAAATAACTTCCTGGATAGATTTGATACCTTTTTGTTGGGGTCGTTAGTGATAATATCATCAAATGGAGATTAAATCTTGTCCCGCACTTGCAGGAGATCCTCCATAGCTATTTACTTATTGATTAATCCTTTAACTAATATTAAGTGTTTTTTACATACACTCACTTTTCTATTTATTTGTTTCAAACTCAATCGTTCCTCCATTCATCCTTTTCTCATCCTCTATAGAAGCATGTATGGTTATACCATCCTTCAAAATATCTTCCTTAGACTAATTTGCATCTCCCAAGAATATTCTATTTTCTCATTCTCTCCATCTGGAATACTAGGAATCCCTTCCTCTCTCTCATTGGGAGGAGAAAACAAAACAAATTTATTCCCTCACTCTTATTTTAGATCCACCCTTCCTGAGCCTGACTCCATAGGTTCCCTCTCCATCACCTTATCTCCCTCTGCACCCACCATAAATGGAACATAGACAAAAATTATATAAAAATAAATCTCCCCTATATTCTCTAATATTATAGCCCTTAGGGATTCATATGGTCTTCATTCCATCTCTGTTTTTTCTTCATTGAATGCAAACCCTATTGTCACTGTTATTGGAAAATTAGTGTAGTCTTTATGAGGAATATATTTCATTACATTATTAATTGTGAAATTTACTAGGATAATAAATCCATTCTTCCCATTCTTTGACCATTACATACCACATACATACCCCAAGTGTATCCTGCTCGTAGTCTGACCGTGATTTTTGAATCAGATTCTTTTCCACAAAAATTAGAATCCTCAACGGACCTTGTACCATATTACTTTATTTTCTACTTGGGATTCAATATTTTTCATCCTAAAAGATCAAAATTATCTTTATAATTCTTTATTAATGGATTAAAATTTTTGGTAATATGTAATGATGGTAAAGGAACATGCTGAATAGGAGACCTTCGTAGAGGAGGTCCCAGATACTAGTCAAAAATAGCTCGAAATGGGGATTTCTATTTCGACACAATCCTTTTTATCACACCCCCTTTTTTATCTAACTCCGATAAGGGGGAGAATAATTGGGAGGGTATGGCGAATGGTTTCCTGGACTAGACATGAATATCAAGGAATGTCTATGTGATAATTCATTCATATAAATATGTCTTCTTGCTTTGACTCCACACACATCGAACCAAGATTCTTCTATAGAGGATAAACATTGGAGATGTATTCACTAACATGGGGAGGTACTAGATAGATAGTGACAATAGATGTATCTCACCTACTCATCTATATTCCCTCACTTGTTTGAAAATGATATGTGCCCCGAATGCTTACATGAATTGTGAAGTTCGTCCACGAAAAGAAGCCTATCGACTGCTTATATGAAAATTCCCCCACTACCGATATCCTGACCTAGTCAATTGTAGGTTTTGAGATGTCGACATAAAAAAATAACCATACAGAAACCATAAGATATAAATCCATGGTTCATGAATCAAAACAATGATAGAGACCCACCAGATTTCATAACATACGTATTATTGGAGGGTAATGAAAATGAAACAGAATCTTGGGAAAACATAGACACAAAGCTAACAACAGAGTATCTAGGTTCATCTAAAGAATATAGGCCCATCATAGAAAAAATAATCGATAGGTATTATAGGATTTTGGAGTTCTTCACTATACGATGTTAAAATCTTCCAATGGCGAAAAGAGAATTGTGATGTGTCAACTATCTTTTAGGCTAATCATCCCCCACTCTAAGATATCCTAGGAAGCGAACATTTGATAGTTGAAGGTGTCCATTAAAGATCATTTTGATGACAAACGATCCACCATGGTTAGATTTAGAAGATCCAATGCATAAATAAATTTTGAGGATGTTATTCCGAGATGAGGAAATCTATCATGAAGATCATGAACATTAAGGCATAGAGAGATATCAAGGAAGGTTGGGATGATATCAGGGTCTGTAAAATGGAAGAAAGGAGGGGAAAAGAGGTTGTCTCTCCCCCTATAACAAGGAATGGATGGGGGTGGTGTGTATCATCACATCCTAGATCATGCTCTTAGAAGGAACGGAGAGTGGTCGTGAGATTCTATAAGGTATTCCATTATCATTATTAATTTCATTGTCATGATGTATTTACTTAATAATTTAGTTATATTAATATAAGATTTTTTTAGAAAATTATGTTCCAAATTACAAAATTACTTCATGAGGATGAATATAGTTAAAGTTATCATTATACCCTCATGTATATATTTTTTATAATGTTAAATTTTATAAATTAATTTTTTTTACCATCCGTTGAGGGTGGACATCAAAAACAAGTCACATTACTTCATAGAGGAGTTTGTCCACACATATTTATGAGTGACGTTACCAATTTTCAATATTATAAAGGAAAATAAGGTGTGTAATATATTATCATTATATAATCCTAATTACTATATAAATAATTCATATATAAATATATATTCATTTGATGAATTATTTTAACTATCCATTAGAATTTTTTATGGAAAAATATAACATATTTCTTTCTGTAGGATGTAGTCAAATGTACTCTTGAGAACTGTTTTCTTTTCATATATAATAGAAAAAGATTTGAAAAAGGGTTTTTTCTGAAAAAATAATAATATTTCATTGTACTTAATATATTTATTTCATTATATTATCCTGGTAAAAAGAGATTATTAGAATTGTAAGAAGAAATTAATAGGAAAACTCTTAGTTGAGTGATATATTACTACATTTAGAATCCTCTTTTTATTATAACACTAAACCATATTTGATATTATATTGATGATAAAAAACATATATTATCAAAGAAAGAGGCTTCATTTGAAATTTGGTTTGGTTTTTTAGATCCAAATTTATCAAGTGGTGTGAGGAAGAGAGGGGTGTTTATTCCCTTTTATAAGATATGTGGGTGGAAATCTTATATATAGATGAAATTTTAATATATAATAGGGATATAAATCTTGTAAAATTGACATAATATACCATATATTCAAATATCTGGAGTGTATGGTTTTCATAAATTCTACTAATAAAATTTAAACATGTTTTAGTGTCATTTTAAATATTATATTTTATTAAACCCCCTTGATAACCATGATAAACATTAACCATTATCCACCATTTTTAGTCCTTATTGATCATGAAAGTAAATTTAAAAATAATAATTTAAATATAAATACAATACATAGGATATTCTTGAAAATATATAGTCAATGTGATTTTAGATTGGGTTTTTATGAGTTTATAAATAATTTCAAATAAATATTTGTCATTAAATTAAATTTAAAGTCATTTTCAAGACTATTAGTAAAATTTTACATTAAATACATCAAAAAGATAATAAATGCTGAATATAAACCCATTAAAAAAATTTAAATTATAATAATGAGATATATTTATGTAACTCCAATATTCCATCACATAATTTTTCTTTTAATTTTTTATAAAATTTTATTACTTTTAAACTAGTCATACATGTACTATATCGACATTGCATATGGGATCAAGGTAATTATAAAATTAAAAAAATTAATATAATTTAATATAATTAGGATAATATATTCATATTACTGAAATCCATTTATTTGTATTTCAAAAATCATTAAATTTTTATTAAAACATATTAGGGATATTAATGAAAAAGTGTTGGTTTTTTTTACATATTGTTTACATTAAATAATATAAATATCTTTATCAAATAAAAATACTAGATAATTTATATGTTAAATAAAATAGGGAAGTAAGGTTTGATATCATCTCCTATTAAAGGTCATAAAAATGTTTTTGACCCTATCGCATAGTTTTTAACCTAAAATAACCCATTTTACACTTTTACCATAGTGAAAACATTCTTACCAAGGATAATATTTATAATGACCAGAAAACAAAAATGACCACCATAATAAACTTAAAACACATAATAAAAATCTTGAAATATGTTTTTCATTATTAAATCTTTATAAGTTTAAAAAATATTTGTTTATAAAAAATCAAATTTCTATAAAAAAGTTTTTTTAATACATCTTATTAAAGAATAAAATTGAACGTATACGAAAATAAAATGGTATTTCATTCACTATGGAATTAATCAGAATATTTAAAATAATAGGTTTACTATTTTTTTTAAAAAAAATCCAAAATAAAATTAGTATTTTACACTACCAAATATAGAGAGAAAAATTTAATGTTTTGTAAAAACGTTATTTCTCACCATTCACTTGAAAATCAATATTTTAAAAAAATAAGAAAATTTTATATTATGATTTTTTAAATGTTGATTTATGATTTTGTTTCCATTTTATAAAATAAAATTTATAAAATTTATGAAATTAATATAAATATCCCCATGAAAAATGAATTAAAAACTTCTTTTTATGAAAATATATTATTGAACCAAAAATTGATATTTTTCACATTACGTACCAAATAAAAACAATATAATGGGGTAAAATTTTTGTGTATTATAGAAATGACCTATTAATTTTAATAGAATAATATTACATATATTTAATAAATAAATAAATTAGGACATAAATACATTTCCCACATAAAAATAGTTTTATGAAAATAACTATTTTCTATTCAATATGTTTTATCTTCCTTCATAATAAATTGAAAATAAATGTATAATAATAAAACAATTTACTATAAAAAAACATCTAAATAAATTTCATAATGTAGTAACTTTTTTCATACCATCTAATCTATCTACTTGGTTGTTGTATTCGTATTTAACAAATAATATTCTTATATTATATCTTGGTTCATTTAATCGTAGTGCTACATATGGTACATGTAACCAAATATGGTAATTAACTAAATAATATTAACAAAATTCCATTATTGTTAGAAATATTTTTTTTATTAGAACATTAATAAATTAATTTTATGCATAGAGATAAAATTTTTCTAAAAATATTTTTTATGAGTTATGGAAACCAACATTAATGATAACATTAACAATCATCAGAAAATTAAATATACAAAATGATTTGGATATTTTTAATCCGAATGTTCATTTATTTGGAATGGAAAATTTCATTTTTTTTATCATAAAAATTGTTTATCATGATTAATGTTAATTAGAATGATATATTATAAGGGTTATTTTAATAGTGTTTTCACAAATTTTTTGAAATGTTTTAGAAAAAAATTAATTACATATTCAAAATAATTATTATACTATATGGATTAAAAACAAATATACATTTCCAATAATTATTAATTAAATGTAAATATTAACAAGAAATAATAATATTTAACAAAAATATTTTTCGGATAATGACATTTTTTCATTATATTTTTTGATTCAATTTAATAGATTAATTCGTATGTTTTAGAATTTTAATTTATAAAAATTAACATTATTTATGTATAGATCATGAAAATATTATCTTCTCATGAATATTTGATATTTTTCTAAAAATATTTATTATTAGGAGAATAATATATAATACACTTTTTAAAAATTCTATTTCATTATGAAATTTTTAGTATATAAAAACGTATTTAAAATTTTTGAATCATTTTTTTAAAAAAAAAAATTTAATTACATTCATTTAAAATTATTAAGTTTTTGTTACAAACCCATATTTTAATTTTTAGAAAATATGTTTAATTTTTTTGAATAATTATTTTTAATATGTTATGAAATTATTATTTTAATATTAATTTTTATCACATTTGTATATTATTTTTAATAAGATGAATTTTATTTTAGATATCATGAGGTATAAATTATCATATATGTTCTATTTAATATTTTGGTTCAAAAATAAATTATTTAGAAATAAATTAGTTACCATGGTAAAAGACGAAATAGTAAAAGAGTACACTCAAATGATAAATGAAATAGAAAATTTTAGAAAATTTTCCCAATAAGGGAGGTTAATTATTTTTTCAATGATATCTTATCTTATATGCATTATTGTCCATTTTCTAAGCCACATTCATTGAATAATACACCATTTATTACAAAAATTCTACTCCTCTAACATATAGTTGGAGAGACTCACAATCTAACTTATCATCACAAAACAATATTTTTAGTATAATTACTAATATTCCCAAATAACTCATCAAAAATAATATCCTCATCTATGAAGAATTTTTCACCTCAGTATACCACCCTCAATGTTTTAATGCAATTTTTGAAGGAGTTATTTCAATAAGAAATGTAATAATGTCAAATTCAACATTTATTTGTTCTATTTACATAATTCTTTTTATTATAACTCTAATTGTATTATTCTATATTAAAATAATATCAATAATATCTTTTTTATACTTATGTTTTATTATATTTATGGTATAATCAATATCTACCTTCATCTGAATGCCTTAAAAGATGAAAACTTCATTAATTAAAATGTATGAAAAAACACCACTATGAGCTATGTATTTTATTTTACATCTCATCCATTCTAGTATCGTTAAAAAGGGATACTTAATGAATAAATAATATATTTATAACATGGTTATTGTTTTTAAAATTGAAATAAACATTTTCTTTCTTTTTGTTATATGGGAAATGAAAACGTCTCTCGTGTGTATGTGTAGACTATATCAATTAGGGAATGTAGGATTAAAATTTTCATTAAATACTAACATTGATGGTCCTAGAATTTTTTTTAATTAATTATACTTATTTTTATGACATGATTTAGGATCATTAAATGTTTTGATAATATTCGATATACTATTTGGTTAATAACATTTTTTCATAAAAAAAGTAAAAACTAAGCTTCTCATTGATTCTGTCTTCATAAACCATTTCTTTAAATTCATTGGAATAAAAATAAACATTTATAAGTCATTATAAATCATATATTATAGTATTATGAAAAATATAATAATTATAAACAATGTATCAAAGAATGATAATTGACATTTTAAAATTCAATGCATGCATGAAACAATCAAAATCGCAAACAGTTGATGATGAAAATTTAATATAATAAAATAATTAAGTGATATTAAATGATTATAAAAAAGGATTTTATAGGATAATAATTATTAACAATTTTAATAAATAGTTTATTATGTTTTTTATGTTCATTATATAGGTGGTTAAAGATCATTTACGAATGTTAGGAGTAAAAGGAATGGGTTTTCTTGTCAATTCCCCATCAATAAAGAATGTTTCATATTATTTTAATATTATTATATATGGTGTACCTTATACAAAATTGAAATCTATTATCATTATTATTATATTTTATTTAATGGTATTTATAATTCCTTTTATTATTCCCGCATTCCTCCTATTTTGAATCAATTATTAGAAAATTGGTGTGGGGTTTTCTCATCCTAATTATCATTCTATGAGACAAAACCCATATTAAACACTTGATTAATTTTCTTTTATATATATAATAAACTAATAATTTTTTTATATAATAATATTCATCTAATTTAAGGGATTTAAAAATCCCTCACTAGTTACCTTTTGAATAGTTATTTGATTATGTAGTTACTAAATTCCTAATAGATATAACTTCACTTCATATATCTTAATTATTAATCATTTAAAATGACTTTTCAAATTATTTACTTCTATCATATGATGATATTATGTTACCAATTCAAATATATTATATATAATTTCATTTTAACATCAAATATATCTTCTTTGATTGATTTTTTTGTCATAAAATACAATGATGTTAAAAATAATTATCATCCAATCAAATTAGTTCATAATATTCCATGTACATGAAGACACTTCCCACCACTATTAAAATTTTCTATTATTAAATATAAAAACATATTATTTATAATGATATTAATATTTCCCTTAACCTCATTTCAAATGAGATATATATCACACATTTTATGATGTGCGTTTCAAAAATAATAGATTCAAATATAAATTTGTTTCCCCATCCAAGATAATATGTTTTATCTTCCAATAAATATTTACCATGGAAATTCAATATTTATTTTTTGTGGCTCAATTATTGATATTTATTTACAAAATGTATCGGAAAAAATTTTAAATGCGAAATTCTAAAAAGTATATTTCCAGGGTCACCCATAACCTATTCCTTTTTATTATTTTTAAAATTATTTAGGTAACTAATACATATGATATAACTTCAACTACGTACATTGTCTATAAAGAATGAATTTCTTATAGAATACTGTTTTTTAATCAACCACTAAATCCGTATATTATATAATTATTTTGGGGGATTTATTTTTGTTATCAACTAATCAAATTCATGATGTCTTATTATGTGATAACATTTGGAAATGTTACGAAACCCATTTTATATTAAATGGGTTACACATAATATTATGAATGATTTATTCTAGGTGGAAAACATAAGTATGTATTATCAAAATTTTATGGGAGGGGTCTTATATACCCCTCTATAGGTTACATTTTTATATTTTATAGGATAATGATGTGGACCTTGGACACAATGTGGTTAGCAATGTTCGCAAGATTAATTTCCATAATGATGAAGTTATCTATTTTCACGAGATTTAATGTCATGGAACCCGTATAATAATGAAAAACATCCTAAAAAATAAACCCCTTAGGTGTTCTCAATATATAATGGGAGATAATGACCAATGTGCCCCACCTCTAGTAGGCCCCGGGTTGGTGACTATTACCAAGGGTGTCACGATCTCACAATATGGGAGGCCTTACTCTTTATAAGAAAACAAGATCTGGAGATATGATGTATCCACCATAATAAACTCCATGAAATATATAAAATAAATACAAACCACCCCACAGTGCATGTATAAATTAATCCTAATACATATAAAAGTCTCCAAATTAAATCCTAATAGAATAAAATATATGGAAATGAAACAACAATACCTCCAAAAGTATGTAACATAAATGTCCTTCATGGTCCAAAATATACTCCTGGAAACCTGATAATAATTTTTATATATGTAGGGTGAGCATAAAATTTTACTTAGTAGGAAAACCAAAGTCTCTCATGAACATGATATAATAGTATACTAATCCACCCGTGTGTACTTAATAGAACAAAATAGCTCCTAAATAGGTTTTATAACCATCCCAACCTCACTAATGAATGCTTAAAAAATAATTAATTTCATGTAAGGTAATATATATTTTCATATATAATTCACATCATTGATAGAGTACCCTGCACCACTTCCCACAGGTTTGCCTGACAAAACCCTAATGTCGAACGTCTTGGTGTGTATACCTCTTCCACAAGCTCCCACATTACAACCGACCAGCACAGACCAAGGATTCAAAGATAGTCCTGTCACCTCAAAAAATTAAGATCAACAGAAGCCACCTAAACATACCTTTGAAAAAAACCAAATCACATCTCTCCCATTAAAACATGGGCCACAAACCACCTCACACATCATTCTGAAGACACTTGTAAAAGTACAATGTATCACATCTCATCCTGAAGACACCTAGAAAAGAACAACATATAGCATTTGATCCCTATGACACATAGGAAAGAACAAAAACAACACATATCATATCGAAGACACCTAGAAGAGAATGAACAACTCATAGACACATGGTCCACACAAACGATACCAAAACCTGACAGAAGAATCTCGTCCTACCACCTCCTCAAAGAGGGACCAGAGAAGAGTGGGTGGCCAACCATACATCCTTTATCTGAGATGTTAGGGAAAGAAACCCTCCCCCTTGATTATAGTGGTGTTTATCACACAGTGGTCAATAATGCTAGGGTGTGTATTTATATCATAATAATTTACAGTGTGTATACATATAGAGTTATAGCTCTCAATCGCATATTTTTGGTTTATAACAAGAACTATCCAATTGACAAAATCCACACAATAACTGCCACTGCTAAATGAATAAAACCACACAAATAGAACATAAACCACAATTCATTTTCAATTTTTATTCCATATTATAGAGTCTCTATTTTATCAACAGTTTCGACATTATCATCCACTCCGATTTGTGGAATCAATATATACAAGGTAACACCTTTCATTCAGAATTAAATCTTATTTCATATTTCCAATCCATTTGTTTATTCAGGAACATTAACAAGTTAATCAACATATCCCATCATCAATTTACACATTGAAAATTCTCATTGTAAATTATTATCACACAAAATTGATACCATTAATAATTTGTTAGATATATAAAGCCAACCACATAGCAGATGCACAACACCATACAGGCTAAGCAATTTAAATAAGTCATAATATACTATTAATCAACATATTTTCTACATAAAAATTTTAAAAATATAGATATATCTAGTATTAAAAACGCATTAGTGGACTAAATTCCATCCTTCTATCTTTCATCAATTATTTTCTCACTTTCACATTCCATATCTGATAAAACATTTTTTCTAGACTTTTACCCAGAATTGATTTAACATTTTAGTTATATACTTCCCAAGAAATTGGAATTAATTCACATAATATGAAACCAAACACACATAACGTTTCACCACAGAACAAAACACTTTTATCTTACCAACAACATCGCCAATTTATAGCCACATCCTCTTTTGTAGCCTCACTACAATTCAACCCCATAATCATTATAATGCCTCATTGTACCATTACAATAATCACATCCCCACTTCTCAACCATATCCCATCTACATCCCACACACATCACTACATAGATACTGTACATTACATCAAACCCATACACAAAAACAATAACTATTCCTTGCATTATAAAATATATCATGCCATAATACCTTTTCATATTTATATGTAAATGGCAACATTTTCATTTTCACTTATTTATTTGAGGGTGTAATCATAGGAACTATATAATCCTAGGGAATAAATTCATTTTTACAAAATCTGAATTATTAAAAATTATATCATAATACATGAATGCATTCCACAATCCATAAACTGGTACCCAACCATTACCCCCAATAATCATGATTTTCAGTGGGAAATTAGCACATACATTTTATAATATTTATCAAATTAACAATAAAAAAGAGGGATCATATGTCACATTCCCCAACCCCTTTAATTCAATAGAAACTTATTCATTATCATTCTTAATCTTGTTATGACCATGTTCATAAGAGTAAAAAATAGTTGACCCATCACACATGATACACATATGTATAAAAAATGGAAAAAACTACATAAAAGAAGAATCCCTTTTCACAGATTTGTTTCACTAAAGTATAGGAATGCATACAATAGGATGTTCTGTAAGAAAAACATGAAAAAAATATTGTACCATAATCACACAACTAATCTATGAAGAATGGTTCAAGGATTCTTAAACCAAGAGAAAAAATAACAACAAAGGGGAATGTATATCTCTACCAAAGAGATTTATAAATAGATCAATAGTTTAGATATGATTTACATTTCCCATTAATGGAGGATCTAGTAGTGATAATGTTTTTTGACTAAGTATAATCCCTCAAATAATTAATAAAAATAATTTTATTATTTTTGTTCTTTGATTTGGTCTCACAACCATTAAAACCAGGATTGTTGGGCATTTTTCATCAATGAATTCAACAAAGGGGTGAAACTAGAAAAACTGGAAAATTTGAAAAACTGTTAGAATGACTCAACATTAAATGAGCCACCATTGTTAGTCATTGTTGTGATTCACTGTTGTGAGACACCATTTGAATTCACCATTAGTGAGATAACATTTGGCGAGTCATTGTATAGTGAGATACCATTATGTGAAGTTCTATCCGATGAGTCAACACTGGATGATTGACTATTCGGTGAGTCGCCATTCACTATTTCAACGTTATGAGACACCATTAGGAGTCACCATTTGAATCCACCATTCAGATTCACTGTTTAGAGTCACCATTCAGAGTCACAATTTAGACTCATCATTCAAAGTCACCATTTGGAGTAACCGTTTGAAGTCACCATTTCGAGTCATCAGTCCTGATTCAAAGCTCCAAATGACTAGTCCTAAATCAATATTGTTACTAACCATTGGGATGAGCTACCATTTTAAAATTGGTAATTTGGAAAACTTTTAAAAGAATTCACCAGGGGAATGATTAAAATTACACAAAACACCTCATATCACCCATAAAAACCTCGAAAATTGGATTTCTCATAAATTAATGGACCAAACATCTAGGAAATTAATTTAGACACCTCTCAGACTATTATTTCCCATGGGAATTAAAAACCAACACAAATGAAGAGAGAAGGGTTCCAGAAAATCATTCATTGAGATACCTCAAAAGCTTCTCAATATATTTTGAACACAATAGGTACTAGGAAAAGAATTTCAAATCTTCTCAATACTTTAAAAAAATATCCTAGGGGAGATGCCTCTCAAATGTGAACACAGTCCCATAGATAGGTATCATAAGTCCATAATGAAATATATAATAACAAAACAACTTTAGTAACACCATGTGTGGGTACACATCCTAATACAATTTCTTCACAGTTTTTTGAATGGAAGGATTATAGTTTTTACTAGAGAAAAAATTGTTATACATTTTTCATAAATTAATTCACTTTAACATCCATTAATTTTAATATCTCTACATACATAATCCAAATTTTTCATCAATAATACTGAAACTAAAAAAATTTAAGACATATCCTTATTAATATTTTATGATGAAAAGTGATTAATATGGTTGAATAATATTTTGTTATCAAAAAAAGATATTCAATTTTATAAATTTAACTAATTAATATTACTGAAGGAAATTAAAATTTTTCATGACCTTTAAAATGACCTTTTAATATAAAATAATGTTTCTCAACATTTTATTTTCAAACATTCCATGTTCACCAAAACATGTCGATGAGAATAGTCCCATGAAAAATCTTGTATTTAAAACAAATAAAATATTATCCAAAACACACTTTTAATTCCCTTTTATAGCATGGTATTTACAAAAATTCAATTTGTAAAAACACATTTTACAAATTTTGTTAAACCATGTTTTCTCAAAAATGATTCCCAAGACAACTTATGTAAAATGTAAGGATTAATTCATTCACAAATATTTTTATATTCTACTAATAGAACTCTACCATTCTCTTTACAATGTTAATATTAACACAAATTAACATAAAATTTAGAAAACATGAATTAACAAATTTCATGAATAAAAAATATCAAATGTGTTTTTAATCCACCTTTTATGAGCATAAAATTCTTAGATAATTGTCATAAAGGTATTAATTAATGGAACATTCTTTTTTGAAAACAATAAGAGGTTAAAATTTTAAACATACTATTTTCTGAAGGTGCATGTCATTACTTGCAAGTGTTTCATATTTCATTCCTCTAACAAATTGAAAACACAGACTAATACAGAAAGAGTTACCAAAATCATAAAAATAAAGTAACTCATCCACCTCAACATGATATTGTCTGCTTTGTGAGTCATTGAATTTCCCACATGGTTTTAAAACATGTCATAATATAACATGTCGTGATGCAGAAAATAAGTTCCCTTTCTTCTTATGTTTCAGGCCATAACAATTTTATTAACAGAAATATATTTTTGAAAAACCCCAAAAGCAAGGAAATAGTCTATCATTCACATAAATTTCGTTATAATATGATTTTCTTCATGGGATTCAAGAACATCTTTATTAGTTGATGTATTTTCAAAATGACTAGTTATATTATTTCCAACAATATGTAATTAAAAATATTGTGATATGTGAGGGAATTCATCAATCTAATCACAATAAAACACAACACATCAAAATAAATATTACCACAACAAAGACACATCTCTACAATCACACATCACTACCACTTCACAACACAACCACTTGCCCAAACTCACCACCCAATGAAAAGGTTCACTAAAAATTTCACAAAACCACATCAATGAACCACTTTACCATTCTTAATAATGAATCCACTTTCATATAACCACCTTTCCCCCTCGTTTTCCACACTACCCCCAACAAAAAATCATAATTATCTTGACACATAATGTCCAATACCGTAAATAAGTGAATTACCTCTCTCATGTCATGATATTATTCTATTTGGGATGCACTGTCTCCCCCTCACAGTTTTAGTAAAATCAAAGAATAATGCATCTCATTTATGAAATAAGATTTTCCCTCATTGTATACTTGAATGATTTTAAACTAAATTTCACATAAGGAACCAAAACATGAAGAAAATATACATATCCGCAACAAATATCATCTTCCCGAAATGTTTAGTGGCTTTCATTATTTCATCTCACTATTTATAATTGTACATTAAAAAAAATTAAAATTTTCCATGGGGAACCGGTTCATTATACATAAAAAAGTGATTATACAGTTAATACATGGTGAGTTTTAAAATGTAACCATATCAAGGGTCTCATTATCTACAACAACCACAACATAATGTGGTTTCCAACAACTTCTATTTTAAACGAGGAATATCAACACAGTAATGAAAAAATAACAGTGCAACCACAGACAACACTCAAAATTTCTAAGTTATATCTAATGAATCATCATGTATTTCAATTGAATAGATCTAACAATAATTAATGTTAAAGGAAAAAATTGATCAAATATTGTATCACACAATCTGGTTAGTAAGGTTAAACAAGACATTCTGGATTCAAATTATTATCACAGAAATACACTTCCAACATTATTTAAAAAATTATACATGAAATGTTCTTGTGTTTAATTCAAATAATATTGTTAATAAACATTACAATGTAACAATAATCATTGTAAACATACTTTCTAATAAAAATATTAAAACTATATATATTTTATTTCAATATTTCATGAATTATAATGCTTGAATACTCTATTATATGAACATCATTCTTATCGAATCATTTAAATAAAACATGTTCTCTAAAAATGAAATTTAGACAACATGAATTTTGTTGGTATTTTTTAAGTTTTATCATGCTCAAGATAAATATTATTTAATCATTTCATAGTTCAATAAAACATCCATATATAATGAAATAAGGAAAACATAATTCTACATACACATTTAAATGTAACATAATTAACATTCTACATGTGCAAGTCTATCAAAATAGAATATCCATAAATATCATACCATTGATTTCATCATTAGGCATGCTTCCATAACAAACAAATTATGACATAACATGTCATATAAGGATAATTTAGTACTCAAAAACTGTAATACTCATTATATTATAAGTATAATAATTAAAATAGTTTTATGTCTCAATGTGTTATAAAAAGACATGATTATAAAAAATTAAAAATGTAATGAAATTCATGGAATAAGTATTCTAGTATGTTATGGCTGTAATAAGATAGTCTATGTAGATGTTGCATATATTACCCATACTTGAATAAAAATTAGAGAACATCACTAATGATTTTATCCCTGGACTCCCTAAAACCTCTAAAATTCATTATTTAATATGGGTGGTAGTTCACTACCTTACAAAGTCACTAAAATTTATAGATATTACTAAAAAAATATATTGATAATATTTCACATATATATTAAGGAAGTGTTATAGTTGTATGGATTCCAAATTATATTGTATCTGATCAGGATTAGAGTTTACCTCAATGATTTACAAAAGTATTTATCAAGAACTAGACATAGAGTTGTGTTTCAACCATATTTATCTTATTGAGATAGATGGATAGTATAAAAGATCTATTCCAGCCATATAGGATAGGTTGAGATTTGGTTCACTGTGTTTCAAAGGAGTGTAGTATCAACACTATCTTCTACATAAAGTTTCATAAAAAAATATCATTTACTACATATTTAAAATGGATCCTAATTAGGACCTATATGGGATTAAATGTATTTCTCTATTATGCTTGGATGATGTTGGATAAAGAAAGAAATTGGGACATGAGATACCTGATGAAATGATAAATAATGTTTGAAGCATTCAATATCATATCATCGATGCACAAATTAGTTCAAAATTTTATTCTAATAACTATTGGTATAATATATAATTTAAAATTGGAGAGATGTTTTTTTATAAGAATATCTTCGTCATTGAATGTTAGGATATTTGGGAGGAATGAGAAACAAATTCATATGTTTATCTATACAATTAATATTCTTGATCATATTGGAATGGAAGCCTAGCACATAGAACTTCCTTATAATCTCTCTCAAGTCCCTGATATGTTTCTTGTATCTATCCTGAGGATGAAAGTACCCGACCTTTCACATGTACTGGACATAGAGGTCATACCACTAAAGCATGTTATTTCTTACAAGGAACAACTGATTGAAATTTAGGATCATATAGAGAATGTTCTATGAAACAAGAAAACTCACCTGGTCAAATTTTTTTGGTGAAACAACTGGTTAGAGATTGCTAGGGGGGAAATTGTGGATATGAATAGGTATGCATATTTTTATTTATTTTTATCAGAGTGATTAATTTTAAAATATAAATTCATTTTCAAGGGGTAAAATGTAACACCCCATGTTTTTGCAGACATCATTTATAATAATTTAATTTTATCTTTTTTCATGCATTGGAAACATGACAAGTGAAATATTCATTATACTCTATACCATGATTATATTTCACTATATTCAACACCACTTCACTTGAGTTACAAACAATGCTAATATTGCAAAAAAATCATTGTATAGTTATAATTAATTAAATTTGATATTTATAACTTAGTAGTCAAACACAGTACTATTAATAGTAATAACTAATTTTTAAATATAATTTAAAATGGTTTTATAAATATAAATCATACTTATAATAAAACATTTAATTCATGGTAATGACATTATATTTTTCAAAATACTCATTGTCATAAATAAACTTCTTTTTTGACATTATTTGAACAATTATAAAATTAAATTTAAATAATATAGATAATTTAATTTTATATAATAAACATAATTTCTAAAATTTTAATTTCAAATTTATCAGAGTGTGGATGTTTTGATTTTACATAGGAACTTCATTTCTGTATGTATAGTTAAAAATATAGAATATTATTTTAGAACTGATTATTTTCTAGTATATTTATATAGTTTAATTATATTTTAATTTATTTTTAAGGTATAATTATATCATACACATATCATCTAATCATTTTTCGGACATTACAACCAATTTTTCATTTCAATTGGATAGAAAAAGGTTTCAAACATCTAAACAATTATGGTTAAAAAACTCATTGTCGCAACACACATACGGGAAGATTTTTAAATTAATTTTCACCAATTTGTTCATTATAATTTTGAAAAGTGTATTAAATATTGGGATTTAGATAAATTCATAATTTATATCAATTTAATATATGTTATTTATCAATAATATTAGTGAATGTTATTAATAATCATTATAATGATTCAGAAAAAATTTGTTTAACAAAGAAATAACCTTAAACAGAAGGCCCCAAATGAATGGGAATCATGTCCGAAATAAAATGGATATTAACATATATAAAGTATTATCCATTTTTCAGATTTTTAAAATTACAAGAGAGTCATGGAATGGAAAAAAATTGTGGAATTACATTTTAAATAATTTATATAAATGGTAGTCTGCCTCCACTATAAAATGGCACTCACCCCTCCAAATTATTCACACATATCAATCCATTTACATCACAAAATAATAACCTAAAATAAGCTTAAAAATCCCACCATATATCTTATAAACCTTTTTTGTTCATAAGTCAATCCAGGTAATCCCTTTGGTCATATAAAAAGGGGTTACCAAAAGAAGAGGTGACATCCTTCATCATGCTCCTTGGTTTTATTTTAAATATCAACTACTGAAATAATTCATTTAAACTGATTATATTATAAAAAAATAATCAGAAATATACTGATAATTTTTCTATAGGGGTTCTATATACACATACACGCACTTCCATATAATGGGGACTAGAATTTCCATTTCGGTGTATAGTGAACTACTTCAACACGAAATGATGTATTTTATTTTTCTATTACCACCTCTCAAGGATTTGAATTATGCTTTCAAAATTATATATGTATATATATATATCTATTTTCATTTTACATCTGAAATTATTATATAAAATATACCTTACTGCCTTCCAATTTTTGTAAATATGATAACTTTATTTGTGGAAGTGTGAACTACAACATCCTCAAAGTGATGAGACTCCTCCCAAAAAAATGGGAATGTATTAAGGTTAGGATTAGTAAATTTAAATTATATATGTGAAAAAATAATTCTATTGGAATGATATTATACATATATATATATATCTACACCTATATGTCATTTTTTCATTTCAATATGACAATAAAATGTAGACAACGTTCAAGCGTACGTAATACCTAATGTCTCCATGAAGAAAGTATTTTGATTAAAAAAATTATATTTTATATATCCCTATATATAATTAGATAATGACTAAATTTTATATTTATATGATTTTTTATATTTTACAGACCATGAAATATGTGTGAGGAAAAAATATATAAAAGTCCAAAAAAGAGAGAAAAACTATGTGATTATTACCTAAAACATAACAATAACAAGATGTTGTTAATAGATGAGTAATATAAAGTAATAATAAAAATATAAATGGTTTTAAATATAATAATATGGTTCTTTTGTATATTTATAATAAACTTTTATTTATTACTCTTAAAATATGAATTAGTACAAAGAGAGTCAAGACATAAGGTAAGTATTTTCTCCTCTCATTTTTTTTTCCATGAGGCACAAGCCATGTTCACAACCTATTTATTATATGTGGTGTGTTTAATTCCCATTTAAGTATTTGATGATTTGGTTACTACAATTTATTCTTATTTACATATCTTTTTTATGATTATTATTTCATGGGGTGTATTTTTCAAAACATAATATAATTCATTCACTATTTTAATTCTTTGAGAAAAATGCCAAGTTACACACCTATATTCTTTTATGATGAGTAAATAAATATATTTTTCTTGTCTTATAATAAATCAATCCCTATAAATTATATTTTATTCATTATTTTATTTCATTTTCTTACATGGATAGTATAATTAAAAGTTACCTTGTGTTAAGTGTTTATTAAAACAATCTCATCGTTTATCGATACAATATATGATTATGATTCCATCGATGAACTCTTATGATCCTTCTATCTAGAGAATACATGAAATTTACTCTCGTCGATTTATTCATGATTTATTCATTTTTTAGTACCATTTTCTAACTCCTTGGTAGTAAGATAATTATGAAAATGTTTTAATAAAATCTAACCTCACTTCTCAATTCTGTTAGAAATCATTTTTATATAAAAATAAATTTTCATAAAACTGTATTTAGAAATGTTTATAAATGATATTTTAAGTTATATTGAATGATAAATTATTTAATAATGTTTTATAGTTTTGATATAATCATTTATATATTTTCAATGATATTTTCAACAAAACTTTTCTTTTTAAATAAATAATGTTTTAAAAGTAATTTTAAAATAATGAAATTATTCTCAATAATTTTTTTTGAAATATATATAAAAATTATTTTCCATGTAAGATAATAATAATTTTTGTTACATATTCCTTTTCAGATAAATGATTCAATGGTTCTATTTATTTTCCTTCCTTAAATTTATTATGTTTTGATGGAATTATTTTTATAAAACCCATTTCTCATTGATGGGTTATATGATTACAAGACATGTTTCTCATTGATGGGTTATATAGCTATGAAACCGACATCTTTTCCTTGGTTATTATTTGATGAAATAAATATAAAACCTATCTATTTTCCAAAGGTTATTATATGATAACATGACTATGAAATACTTGTCATGTCATGGGTAATGATATGACGTTTTATGATAATGTGGTATATGTATGAATGATTTCATTAGGAGATATGTAGGGATTATATCTCCAACAATTAGTTGGGTAATAAATTATATCTGATGGGATAATTCAATTAATCAATTCAATATGAGTGATCCATTATGGGAAAATGGAGAAACCTGGTCAACTATGGGAAGATGGAGAAAACTTATCCACTATGAAAATATTGGGAAAACTAATCCACTTTGGGAAGATGGGGAAACCTGATCCTCTATAATAATATGGGGAAGCTATATCCATTACATGGAATGAAATGTGACTAGAAATGATGATGGGTCCTTCCAAATTGGTGTGGTCCCCACTATATGCCTGATTTGTATTTTTAAAAATTCTCCATGATTTATTGGGAATTATATGACATTTTTAATTCTTTTACATAATTCCTTGTGTTATCCCAATGTTATGGATTCATGTATTAGGATCCTTAATAAATTATAATACACGTATTATTAAATACTAATATTTATCCAATGATTTATGTTTATTTTCATTAATATTAATGGTATTATCTTCTAATGTTATAATCATGTTTATAATTACATACCACCATTGATTACCCTTACTGAGCATCTCATCTGAGTCATTTGTTTCATTCTAGTCCCTAGTTTATGAAGATATATATTTTGTTTGATGCATCTAAGAAGGTTTTTATTCATGAATAACATAGTGGGAGATAGTTTTTATCATAATGTACTAGTGTTTATGTTTCCATCATACTATAGTTACTGGACTTATATGGACTTTGAGAATCTATTTGTGTAATATATTTAGTATTTTATAAAAATTGATGTTATGTTAATGCATCAAAATTGAGGGTCTCTATAGAATATGTACTCTATTTATTGGTCATACATCCCCAAATATCATAACATCTTGATATCATTATATCATTATAGTAAAAAATCCACCATTTAGTGTTACTAAAATTATGTTAACCACTAGAAATTAATGTATAGAATTCATATCAACCATGAATTTTCATTATATTAATGAATGAGTTCATTTGGAAGGAAATAGTGTCTAATCCAATCATGAGTAAATTGATAATTTACCTATGAAATTATTTTTCAGTTGTCTAAACACTATTATTCTAGTATAATATGTAACAACATGAATCCATTGATTTTGGTGTTGGGGAAATTGATTATATTATCTACTATATTTTTGGATAGTTATTATTATAATTCACCACCCCATTACAATTGATCCATTTAAAAATGTGTTGAGTAATTTTTAAAAAAATTATGTTTTCATCATGCTTCCAACATTACCACATACATCCTCTAAAACCATCACATATCTACATTAACTAACTTTACATCTACCCATTTCAAAATTTAATCAATTCCATATACATTATAAATAGTTTCATGAGTATTTCCTTCCATATTTCTAGTAGTTGGGATGTTCAATCCTCTTCTCAATTTCTCAATATTTCTCATATTAACTTCAAATATAATTCACCCCTTTATACTTCTTATCAAACACTCCTTGACACCATTTATTGTTTGAGAAATCATTTCCACCTTTACCACATAATGATTAATTTCCACATAACTAATTCTTTCAATAGGAATACTTATACTTACTCCATTACAAAATCAATCAATTTTACATTTTAAATTATTGAAAACTCCAATAGATTTCTTTTGAATGTTCCTATAATATAATTCTTAATTTATTAATGTATTTATTTTCCTTATAATTTATAGTGATGAAATAACCTCCACATTTCTATTCATACAATTTAGGGAAATAGTTCTCAAGAAATAACAACATCATATTACACTCTATAATTGATTTTATATCATCATCATCATTTGAATTTCTAATTTATCTCCACCATTTATCAAATTATCATTTAATATGATAATTAACAAGAAAAATCATTAATTGTTTCGTGCATGACACCAGAAAAAAATATTTTTTCAAATAAATATATCCCTCACTCAACCACAAGATAATTCATGGGATGAAAATATGAAAGGGGTTCTTTCCATTTGAATTATTCAACTATTATTGGACCACATTATAGTAAAGTTTTCCTATATATTTTTTTATGATTATTAGATATAAATTATGATATTTATGTCAATATATCCATTATATATACAACATTATTACACATGATGTTTGGATTACCATTGAGACCATAATGAAAATAACAATTAACTCTATTGGAGTTGGTAGCATAGAACCAACTACATTGTACATTATTAATTAACAAATATCTTATCACATATTTATTATTCATCTATTTGTTAATGAATTTGGTAATTTTCTAAGAATAGTTGTTGCATTAATGGGTCATAATGGATCCCTGCAATGATGAGAATCCATAAGTTCCATAACACTGTTCTTGAATATATGTTCTATGACCAGATGATGTTATTTGAGGGACACAAATAATACATTCTCTTAGGGGTGAGGACTCATAAAACATTGAGGCACCATCTCATGTTGCGTGCCCCTGGTAATATCTATGAGGATATTATGAGAACGAGACCCGCCAGTAGGAAATCCACATTTCTTAGTGTCATTGGATGTTCCTATCTGGGGATTTGTGTATTGGTCCATAGACATTAATATTATTATTCGTGGGTTTTACAACTCATGCACGTAGATGTTTTGAAGAAAACTATGATTACACACTTCTCACAGCTTGGTAGGATATTTTTGGTGTGTCAAGAATAATACTGCATTAATAGATAATGCGAGAAAGGATTTTTCCCATCTGTTCAATAACAAAAGTAGATATCTCAGGCCCCTTGATAGAATTTATTTATCCTAAATAAATCTATTTAATGTGAGAGTAATGGGCATGTTCAATTCTCAGATGTCAAAAAAGAATAATTGAGCACATGGGTTTATGGAACTAGCATGCAACCAACTTGATATTAGATGTCATGGAAAACTTATTAAATTACACAGTAAGTGTTCGTAAGAGGTGAAACATCATTGCAGTATTAGCATATTTCTCGATGGGTTCCATGTCATGTTTTTAGATGCCAACCTTGGACAATAGGCAGGCTCTGCCTAATTCCACTGAGAAAGAGGCCTAGAGACCTAGATGGAGTCCTTATGGGTTCTAAATCATAGTATTGTTATGGTTGAATCCTTTCAAAGTGATCAGTAATCAGTTTCCCTGTCCTATTGCTTTCAATCCATTTTTTTGTGTGTTACCTTTGTTTATGTCGTTAACCAGTATATATGAAAAATATTCATATGGAGTAATCTCTTGGACATGGCTGAGAACATTGAAAAGAGATGGATAATTCTTGTTGATTTCAATACAGTTCTGACGCTAGATGAAAAGAATGGAAGTTACTTTTGTAGTGCATTAGCCAGAGAATTGTCTTCATGTATTGATCAATGTAGAATTACTAAAGTTCCTATCTCAGGTGATGATTTTACATGGAACTGATACACTCTTCATGGGAGGAAAGCAAGAAAACATGACAGGTTCCTAGTGTATATGTATGATAAATGTGAGGAAATGGAAGTTTCTTGCATGACTCTGTCCAGATTTCATTCTGATCATCAACCTATATTAATTGATCTATGTTTTAAGAGTCTGATATCATCTCATATGCCCATTAAATTTAACAATGCATGGTTGGTTGTCCTAGGGTGTAGAGAGACTGTAATAGAAGCTTGGAAAGAGGCTGTTCAAAGAAGTGGTTTGCATATCCTCACTAGTGAACTAAAATTTGTATAATCTAGAATTAAGGAATGGAGAAAAAAGTACATCTCCAGCCTTTCCCATGACATCAAAGCAGCTGACTCACATTTTTTTGAGTGTCATAAAAGTAATATACTTCATGACCTTCCATGTCAAGATGAGATACAAGCAGCATCAAGGTTTGATAATCTCATGTCTCTAAAAGAAAATCTGTCTCGGAATCAGTTAAATATCAGATGGTTAAAGGAAGGGGATATGAGCTCAAGGTTTTTTCATTGCATATACATGGAGAAAAAATTAAGAAGAAGTATCAAGGATTTAAGAATTTATGACACAATATTCACCTTTTAGAGTTACATTGCAAACTCTGTGACATGATACTTTGAAAAGAATTACACTGAATCTGGGGAGGACAACTCAGATAAAATCACAAGATGCATTGAGCCTAACCTGGATGATGCTCAAAACAAAAGACTCACTGACATACTCACTATAAATGAAATACATGATGCTCAATTCTCATTTAATATGGACAGTGTTTCAGTGCCTGATGTATTTTCCAACAAGTTATTTATGTTTTATTAGGAAGTCCTACATGAGGAAGTGACTGAAGCTGTTAGGGAATTCTTTTACCACTCCTACATGCCATTTGGGATGAATTCCAATTTCAGTTCCCTGATTCCAAAGAAGTTTAATGCTTTGGATATTAATTATTTTAGACCTATTACCATTTGGAACTCCATTCCAAAATTCATTTGTAAAATCATGTCAATCCGGTTTGGTGAGATTGCAAGGTCTCTCATCTCTTCAAATCAGTTTGGTATTGCACCTTGTAGGAGCTTCCAAAACTATCTCTTCAATGCATCAGAGTGTATCAACATAATGAGAACCAATGTCAAGGATGGTAATATGGCCCTTAAGGTTGACATATCAAAGGCCTTTGACACTATAAGATAAGATTTCGTCATCAAAGTTATAAGTATGCATGGCTTCTCAGATAAATTCATTGGTATGGGGCATTCCATTTTGAAAAGTTCTAGCTTATCTATACTGGTCAATGGATCACCCAGAGGATCATTTCAATGATCTAGAGGAGTTAGGCAGGGTGACTCTTTATTTGGGTTATTTTTTTCTTTGTTTGATGATTATTTGAGCACCCCCTTCCATGATCTTGTAAATTATGGGATATATTAGAGGATGAGATAACGGAGGAATTGTTTTACTCCTTCACACTAGTTCTATGATAATAATATTATGATTTTCTCCAAAGATGACAAGAAGACCATCACTTATATCAAGACTATCATCACTCATTATGAAGATGTTTCAGGATAGTTCATAAGTTGGAAGAAATCGTTTGTCGTTTTTGGTGAAGGAATTCGAATGTCGAAGCAAAATAGAATAGCCAGCAGACATGGTGTAAAGAGAGGTACACTACCCTTTATTTATCTTGGGCTTCCATTTTTCTCGGTAATGGTGAAAAAGAATACATGGAGGGTATTACAATTAAGATAACTAATAAGTTATCCTATTGGATGTGGAAGAAAATGTCTCAAGATGGTAGGATATCTCATGTGATCACTGTTATCACTTCAATGTTTGTTTACACATTTTCACTTTATAAATTGCCATCTTCTCTGCTTAAGGTGCTTAGTGGTATGATCAAGAATTTTATCTAGACTGGCTTGACACAATAGAGGAAGCTAGAAACTATGGCTTAGAAGGACTATATTAAACATGTGGCAATTGGAGGAATGGGAGTTAAAGATTTCAGAATTTTTAATGATGCATTGCTTCAAACTTTTACATGGAGACTTCTATCTGGTATTGATTTTTCTCTATAATTTCTAACTAACAGAATTTTTGACAGGTTACATAAGAATCACACTGTGTATTTGAAATCCTCTATTTGGTAATCAGTCCAGAATACATACTCTTACATCATGACACAGGCTAAATGACTAGATTGTCGAAGTTCTCAACTGAATTGCTGGAACACTCAGTGGTTATCCTCCCCAATTAAAATTTTTATCAGCATTTCATTTTCTTTGAGGAGAATGTATATTTCTAACATGCATGGGAATTTGGAAGCGCATGCTATTATACCTACTCACCTTCGTATTGATATGTCTACATATGACTATGTTGACTATGATGTTCTTATATGGAAAACGACGATCATTGGATCTTTCTCCAGCCATGAGTACTATAATCATCAGTTTTGAAATGCACCTGGAGTAACTGATTGGGGGAAGGGAGTGAGAAGACCTTTCATTTTACTATCTGATGCACTTCTAATATGGAGCATCGGGAAGCAGATGTTTCCAATACAATCCTCTCTGCAACAAACTGGACTGAGCATTGACTCGGTAGGTTTCCATTGCTTGGGTAAGGATGAATCAATTACTCATCTCTTTATTCACATTCCATTTGCTGCTCGATTATAGAGTTATATGAAAGGAATCATCCAATGTCAACTAATTTCCAGTTCGGTTAGTACACTGTTAACCTCGTCTATGCAAGCAGATTGCAGTGAGTAGGTTAAATAAATGCCCACTACTACTGTCATTTATTTTCTATCATATATTTGGAAGGCCCGCAACACTTTTGTCTTCATTAATGTAAGGTTGTCATTCAAGGAGGGTGTTTTCGTGATTCACCGAAGCATTGATCGTGCTTCGGTGAATCAATATGGATCGGGGAATAATGATATGTTTGAATTTCTTATCTTATGAACTCTTGGTTTCTGTGGAAGGGGGAGGAAGCCCAAAACATTGAAATATATCAGGTGGATTCCACCTATAAATGATTGGATAAATGTGAATGTGGACAGGGAAACATCTAGTGTGCCTGGTCCTACTGGATGTTGAGGAATTTTCAGGACTCATCGAGGCTTTGTCAGGGGATTATTTTTTCATTATATAGGCAATGGTCATGAAATTGAGGCATAATTATGGGAAATGATAAAGGCAATAAGGTTCAACGCTCGTTATGGTTGGTAGAATAATTGTCTCAAATTAGATTCTTCTATTGCTGTGTAGATTCTGAAGGACCGGTCCAGGATTGTCCCATAGACGATGTTATCTTCTTGGATAAATTATTTGATGCTTGCTGAGCTGATCTCTTTGGATGTGTCTCATATGTACAGAGAAGAAAATCAGGTTGCATATGCTCTCTCAAAAAGATAAAATATGGAGGCTAGCTCAAGTTGGTCCTTTGTACTACCTGATTATTGCAGTGTTCTTGTCCACAATGATAGAATTGGAACTGTGCACACAAGGTTGTTTAATGATCCCCTTTTTTGAGTTGTTTTGAACTGTTTATCCTTTTTTATTTATATTTTTTTGGGACCAGGTACCCACCTGTCTCTCAACATTTTTGGCTATATTATGGGTGAAAAAATATATTTATCAGTGAGTAATGTAGTAATATTTATTTGATAACTAAGTAGCTATTATTCAAGTTCTAATGAATGTGGTGGTGGAAATAAAGGAAATAGAAAAATTAAAAGTACATGCCATGTATATTAAATATACCTGAATAGTACATTTTTCTTGGGATTTATGAGAAATAATATTATTTATTTAATTAAATAATATTATATGTAATTCACCGAATGCATGTCAAGTAATAATAATAGTAAACTGTTATTATTATACATTGTTTATTACTATGAATTTAATGAAATTAATAGATGGTTTCAGATAATTAATTCATTTTATTATTCCATGTAATTAAAATTCCCAATTATATATTTCTCATTAGCCTAGCCATTTTTTGGTGTGGTTGTGAACAATGGATTCGGAAAAGATCTCAAGCTATGTAAGAATTCTTTTTCCACCAAGAATGCTCTCAAGTCATGAGAGAAAGAGATCCACCTCCCTCGAAACAAGGCGATCAACGACGGACATCGCAAGTGACGGTTCTTCCACGCTATCACTTGGAGATCTAATTGGTGATGTCTAGACATTCATGAAGAATGTGTGGATCACCGCTAGAGGAATCCTACACCTGGATTGTCTGACACAATGACAGATCACATCAAATCGTGACCAAAATTTCAACGAAGAAATGAATTCAATTAAAGTAATTCTTGTCAGTTAATTAAATTAGTTATAACCAACATATGATGATATTATCTATGGTTATGAGACTCCCCTCTTTCTTTTACATTCTTCATTCTATTCTAAAGATATTGTGTTTTATTATTATGACAAATCTTAGATTGATTGTTGTTAATGCTAAATTTAATGTCAGGTGCACCCACCAACGTGTTTCTACTGTGCCCAGAACCTACAAGTGATATCACTGTTGTCATATCATTGATTATAATTATTTATGCATTTCATTGGTTATTTATGAATTTAATAATTTATTTGATTCAATTCAAGTTAATTATTCTGTAAATCTGAATCTTGATATATGTTCCTCCCCTATTGTTTGTCGTTCACCTTACAGAAATGAATTTTTTCTTTTAATTTTCATTAAAATAAAATAGACGATCTCATATTGAGGTTCCAAATGTTCCTGTCCGTATAAAACCAGAATACACAATGTGTATTCGGAAGTGCACGCCATGTAGTCTAGGTTCAATGCATCAGACTGGTCTTCCAAATTAGGATGTGTGTTAGAGTATTCCTAATTCATAAATGACATTGTGTGTTGACCAAGAATAGGTCGAACAGAGTTTTTGGATTACAAAATGTGTGCTCTACTAAACACGGTGTGTAGTCACATTGGGATGGGACTGGACCATGAACCTTATACACGGCTTTCCTGGCTAGATACCATGAAACACAGATTCTACATGGCGTGTGTCCAACTAAACATTCCATTTACTCCAAAAATTTCTGAAGTGCATCTAGACTCCCTGTCCCCATGCATGTACTTCAGATAGATGGTGAACAAAAGTACACATCGGGTAATCGTAACTACACATCATGTACTCATCCAAATTACACAGATTTATTACAATTTATTATTATACTATACGAAACATTGAGATGTGTACCATAGTACATGCATAAAGCTAAGGCACAACACGTGTTAAGTGTTTTATATAAGTGTGTTTAATTTAACATTTGTGTAATGTTCATTTCTACTCATTGGGTAGTTATGAGCGAGAATTCACCGGGTTGCATCTAAGGTAAAAGTTATGTACAACGATAATTTTAAATGAATAATTTTTTTAAAATTATTATGGATGAAAATCTAAAGGAAATTCAAAAAAAATGGTTTAAGATAAAAGGATTGATTAATTCAATATAATTAATTTATTCGAGCATGATTTATCATAAACAAGAACAATTAATGAATTGAATGTATGTTTTTTTATGTGTAAATATAATTTCATTCATGGATGATCAGGATATTGACCATGACATTTGTGTGTGAATGGTTTATTTAAATTTATTTATTTACATTTAATTTATTGTCCTGCTAGCCTTCTCATCATTAATATGTAGGGCCAGCAAGCCCAAGGATTCGTTTATGTAATACCCCCATTTTACGCCTCACGTACATGTGAGATAAATGAATATGTAATGGATGGAGCTCCCAAGATAGTGGAGGCGGATCAAGCCTGTTTCCATGGTTACACCAATCCAAGGAGATACAAATGTTGACAGGTGAAAATATGTAACACGAACCTGTATGGTTCAAGGTGTTTCTTCCCAAAGTTTTGGTTTGTTTTATCAACTGCTAGATAAACTGACCAATAAAAAAATATCATTATTATACAATTTATTTTATTTCTATCAGTTTCATGGTTTATTTATTGTGGTTGTGTTGTCACGATCACACAATTAACGAATTAAACAACCATGAAAAATAGAAATAAAATAAGACTGGCATATGCGTAAAATATTACTTTAGACATAGTTAATCACTTAATAATACCCCAATTAATATTAAAAAGCATTTGATCAATGATAATAAATTTTCAATTTACTTATAAGGATAAAATCCCTCAAAGAAATATTATGTCGTTTTAGCCTTCCATAACCATCGTATGAATCGAACCATGGTTCAAAGTTCCTGACCAAACCTAGTTAGGGTGATTTCAATTATCGGGGAATTCTAATTCAATGATATTGGTTGAAATGACTTTGTTCGCAACAAGGGCTGACATCCACTATAGGACTTGGTTTGACCAAGAGAGAAAGGTTGAGTATATCCAAAATGAAAGGATTTATGGATTGGGGAGTCCACTCTGCGGATCAAGGAGCTGCGAGTTAATGCAGTTGGAGTTTGGAATTCCTACCTAAAACCCTTATAGATACTTGACCAATCCTACTTGGGGTAATGCGAAGGGAAATATAAATCCTTAACACTAGAATATTCAGGAACAAAAATATTCTGATGTCAATGGTGAGGGCTATTGGGTTTCGATAAAATTGTGGGAGACTAATAAGTATTAAATTATTTATTTGTCTCAGTTGTATCATTATAAAGTACTACATTTTATCATCTTATTTTTTATAAATTCAAAGATAAATTTTATCAAACATATCATTGTGAACCATAATCGAGAGGGAAAAACTTCTCACCAGCACCAATTTCCAAGAGTGGCAGAGGTATTTACGCGGCATCCTTTGCCACAAGAGGAAATTGTTTGTGCTGTCTAATAAGATCATGAAGCAACATGAAAACATGGATGTGTATTGCATGATGTCTCACCTTAAGGATCTCTACAAAGAGAAGTTAAGTCAAGATAGATATGAGATCTCCAACACATTGTTTAAAACTAAGCAGGTAGAGCTGTTCCTGTAGGGCCTCATGTAGTTAGGCTCATTGGCTACATTGAATGCCTGAACATCCTAGAGATTATGTTCCTAGATTAGTTCTGAATAGATCTCATCCTATCATAACTTCCCAAGACCTTCTATTGATTCTTTTACAATTATAACATTATAAACAATGAGGAGATTCTTTCAAAATATATATCATTAATTCACCAGGTAGATAAGGACATGGGGCGTGACAAACCCGCAATCCTTATAGTGAATAAGAATATTAAGGACAAGGCAATGAGGATAAGGACTTATAAACGTTCTGAAGCCCCCGAGAAACCTCATTCCAAGAAGGGGAATATCCAGAGGTAGGGTATGTAACGAGAGGCAGTATGATTTTCATGTGGAAAGAAAGGACACTAGAAGAATAACTTCCCCCAGAAGCATGGGGATTCTAACAGAGTATTTGTTATCGAGTGTAATCATTCAATTTCTACACATTGGGCCTTAGATACAGCTTGTGGGACTCACATCTATATTCAAATGTAGGAACCATGTAGATTTAGAATGATTTCAAGAGGAGAGGTGGATCTTCGAGCTGAGAATAACACCAGGCTGGCTATGTTAGCATTTGGAGATTACCACCTCTCATTGGTGAATGGGATGGCTTTGTTTTACATAACTGCTATTATCCTCCTAGTGTAACCAAGAACATAATTTTTGTATATTTTTTATTTATGGATGTATTTATTTTCATGTTTGGAAATAATGGTTGTCACTTTTTTTAGAACAATGTATGTTATAGTATGGTGCATTTAAATAATGGTTTGTATGTATTAAATTACAAAAAACCAAGTGTTGGCAATCGATAATGAAAAAGAGTTACATGACGCATACATCACCCTGTTGTGGCTTCACTGTCTCTGTCATGTAAACAAGAATCTCTTGAAAATTCTCAACCAAGATGGCTATTTAGACTCTACTGAGCTAAAAAAACATGATAGATGTCATGCTTGTTTACAAGGAAAAATGGTCAAGCAACCATTCAGTGGATAAGGTGAAAGGTCCACAGAGCTTCTAGGATTCGTGAAAAAGGGTGTGTGGACCATTTCTAGTAGATTCTATAGGTGGATATTATTACATCATTACTTTCACTGAGGATTTGAGTAGATATGGATATGTCAAATTAATGAGGTATAAGTCATAAGACTTAGAGAAATTTAAAGAATTAATGAATGAAGTAGATATTATGCTTTGTAAGAAGATAAAGAATCTAATATTGGATCGATGTGGAAAATAACTGAACCAAGAGTCCATCAATATTCTATATAAGTCTGGCATTCTATCTCAGCTCACTCCTCCTTATACACCATTCTAGATTGGTGTCAGTGAAATGAGAAACCACAACTTGTTGGACATGGTGAGGTCAACGATGAGTCCTGTAGATCTTCCAATATCTTTTTTGGGATATGCATTTCAAACTACAACATACACATTAAAATGAGTACCAAATAAGGAAGAATATGGAATTACCTCTAAGTAATGGAATGGAAAGAAACCCATTTTGGCACACACATGTTTATGGGGATGCGAGTAATTTGTTAAGGCCTTCTTTGGAAACAAACTAGCACCAAAGGGCATGAAGTGTATTTTTATAGGATATCCCAGTGAAACGGAAGGATATTACCTATATAATCCATCAGACAAGAATGTGAATGTCTCCATACAAGCTGCCTTTCTCTAGAGGGATAACATCCTAAGAAAGGATAGTGTGATAAATATTGAATTTGATGAAGTTAATGGTCATGATAAATAGGAGTTGGTAAAGGAACAAGTTCCACAAGTCCAATTATATGAGGTTCTAGAAACACAAGTACGACATTGGTGCTCAAGAGAGGTAAGGGATCCAAAGAGATTTGGTTTCCTAGTCACCAAGGATGGTGAATCATTATTGTTCGATAATGATTATCCTCTATCCTACAATGAAGAAGTATAATGCTCTAAAGATGCAAGATGGCTAGAATATATGAATTATGGGTTGGATTCCATGTATCGAAACCACGTCTGGGTTTTGGTTGATGAGCTAATTGATGTAATGACTACTGGATGAAAATGGATATTCAATAGAAAAATGGACATGGAAGGTCAAGTTAGCACCTATAAATAAAGGCTAGTGGCCAATGGATTCAGACAAAATCATTGAAATTTACAATGATGAAACCTTCTTGTAAGTTTCCAAGTTTAAATCCATAAGAATCAAACATCCCATATAATCTAACTATGACGTCAATATTTTGAAAAAGGATGTCAAAATAGAATTCTTTAATGAGAACCTTTAGGAAGATGTCTATATGACACAACCAGAAGGTTTTGTGACACTACGTGACACTAAACGGGTTTTCAAGTTGCAGAAATCAATTTAAAAATTTAAGCCAGCATCTAGGTCATGGAACAATCGATTTGATGAATCCATAAAAGAATTTGGTTTAATTAAGATTGAATGTGAGCCATGTGTTTATAAGTTGTTTAATTGGAATGTGATCAATATCCTAGAAGTATATAATGATGGAATATTGCATATTGGAAATGAGTTACTAGTCTTACAGTCAGTGATGGACTGGTTGAACAATTGTTTCTCCATGAAGGACTAGGGTCAAGTAGCATACATTCTGGGGATCAAGATCATTTGTGGAAAATCCAAAAGGATTCTTGTACAATGTAAGGGTACAAACATTGACCAGATACAAAATAGATTATGTATAGAACAATACAAATGGGGTGTAACATATTGTTTCATTTTCAGGTACTTTTGATGTTTCTATGTACCTCTGTTTTGGAGTAATGACTTGGGTTATATTTGGGTGAACTTTTAATGAAAATATAGAGAATAGTGTGTTGTGCACGGTTTGAAAAATTGTGTGACCTTACCGTGCCAGCCATGAAACCTGGACAGAAGCTTCTGCACGGGCGGTGCACAATTTTTCTAATCGTGCTACCAAGCCGTCTGAGAAGGGTGGTCGAGGAAGTAGCTCACGCACGGTTAGCACATTGTTTGTCAAACCGTGCGGCCAAACCATGTGGTCACATAAAAGATATCCTTACATTGTGGATCTTGCTCGGTTTTTCATCTATGTGCCTCGTTTTTTCTCCTAAGCGGCCCTAACTCGGGATTTTTCTAATCCGAAGGGCAGAGAGGGTTCTCCCATCATTCCAGAGGCGATCCAAAGGCTCCTATTGGAGAATTGAAGCCAGATTCTTGAGGTATGTGATCGTTCTTCATCGTTCATGATTGGTTTCTTATATCTACTTAGATATACGTCTCCTCTTCTCTCGGTTTCATAGATCTACTCCCATTATGGGTAGATCTAAGTGTGTGGTACCAAGTTTGATGAGATTTGTTCTTTATCTTTATAGGAGAAGAGATCTAAGGTGGGTTCTTGAAAAAGAGACCCGGTTTTGTTGAGCGTTCTCGACCTTTGTGGTTTTGGTCAAAAACATCGAGGAAGGTGGTTCCGTCCCGACATTCCAAATGGATTATCTTTGTATTTTCTTGATTTATTTCAATCATTGATTTAAATTCAATTGCTTATGTTTCTTTCAATTAAATTGTTAAAAACTCGATTCCATTTAATTGAGATATTTGACATTATTTTGGCATGAAAATTTGTAAAACCCCAATTCCATTGAATTGGGTGTTTTTATGGAAAATTGGTCGATTTAAATTGTTGGATATAAATTGGTGATTTGATGGAAATGTTTTCAATTAAATTATTGAATTTAATTGTGGATAAGAATTTTTTAAATGATGGAATTGGTTTTGAATGGATTTCATACATATGAAAATGGATTAGAATGATTTGATAGAAACCCATTAGTTTTATCTTGTGAAAGAGGAATGTTTTGAATAAAACATGTTTGGGTTTTAAATGGGTTGAGATTGGCACATTGGAAATGGAAGAATGGTAAGGATCATATTTTAATCTTTCTTAAAATATTTCGCCCCTCATGTAAGAGAGCATGCAGGCCTTAGATAGTTAGTGAGTTATTTGGATACACTCTATGCTACCACAAAGTTCTAAAACATACATGAGGCAGTCACATCCCCGATGGGTTGGTGATGAGTCTCCTTTGGCCAGTGTCATAGGGACGTGTGTATACACATCTTGTTGAGTTCACAGAGAGAGTATGGAATCCTATAACTTGTTAATACAATTGAATCATTTGGCAGATGACAATGTTGCTCGCCTGAATATTTATATTTGTGATATAAAATTAAGCCAATGCTTTTGAACTGTTTTACATGCCGGCTAAACTTATATAAACTGTTTTATATAAATTTTTTACTTAATCCATTATTTTAGAAATGTTCCATCATTTTAAAGACTAGCTTGTTGAATTTTCCAACATTTTGAAATGTATAGCATGATTTGTTAAAAATATGATTTCGAATTGCCAAACCTGTTTATTTGAAAATTGAAAGATGTTCATTGGATAATCTATATTTGGAATCTATTATGGAATTTTTGGTGATATACTACTGGGATTAGTTTCACACCATTCTTTTTCCTTCGGGTGTTTGTAGACTTTCTTCTACTAGATTCTAGAAAAGGGAAGGGACCTCTTAGAGGTGGTTCTAGCTGGTCCTGTTTGGACATGGTGAGTTTTTTCCTTAGGGTCCTTGGGACTGTTTTTCCTTCTATGGTACATGGGTTGTTGTACATTGTCCTTTTGTGCCACTTTGTTTTCTGGAACATTACTCCAAGTGGAGTTCCTTTTGTTATGCATACTGTTTTGTTTCACTCTTACTTTCACATTCATGTGGCAAATTCATTCCCACATGTATATTATAGGATGCCAGTTGCTAGTCGTCGGCCCGTGGGGATTGGGAACACCCTTCGGGCTATGTCAGGGCCATCTCGGTTATTGGGTTACAAGGGTACCTAGACTGGTTCGTGACAAATTGGTATCATAGGGAGGTTTTAAACATCTTGACTTGATGACAGTATGCATTTGAGTTCTCTTGTCGGGACTTAGGAGCTAGTTCTGATTGGGTGTCTGGCCATCTATCACCATAATGAACCCTATTTTACAAGAGGTGGTTAGGGAAATGTGACATGTGGATTTGTTCTAGTATTTGCCCTATTTTTATTTGGATTTAGTGGAATCCAAATCTTGTTATCTGGTCTTTTAAGAGTAGTTTTCCATGCTACTCAGGTTGAGTGTTAATCTAAATGTCTTCTTTGTTGTCTCCTGATGTTGTGTAGAATCATGTCTCCAAGGTGATTTGGAAATCAAATACAAAAAGTGACTACAGCTAAATCTCAACAAGCAAGTCCTATTGTAGATCCAAGTCTAGTAGAGGTGATTGTTCGCACTGTCCATGCTCTGGGATAGGCACCACCTCCAGTCTCTGTTCAGACTCCAGCTTTAGATCCTCAAAGTGATATTCTCTGAAGTTGTTCTCAAGAGTTCCTATGCCTGAAGCCAACAGTTTTCAAAGGCACCACTGACCCTCAACAGGATGAGTAATGGTTGAGTAATATTGAACGTATGTTCAGGTTCTTGGAGACACCTGATGTTATCAAGGTGAAGTGTTCCACCTTCGTCCCTGAGGGACCAAGCAGGAGATAGTGGGACACGATGGTGACAACAGGGAAAGATAATGGATTGGAGTGGAAATACATTAGGGTTCTTTCTACTGATCAATTCTATCCATAATCTATCGTGTTGTCCATTGATGTAGAGTTTTTCAAACTTGAGCTGGACAAAAAAACTGTGATTGAGTACTCAAATCGCATCGTTGAGTTGGTACAGTTTTCTCGTGAAATTGTATCTATTGAGAGGATAAAGGCTCAAAAATATTAGTTGGGGATTCGATCAGATATTTGTTCTCAGGTTTTCTTACAGAAGCTACCCACTTATGCTGATGTTCTGGATATGGCGTTGATGGTTGAGATGGATTTGGCAGGAATGTCAGCGTTGCAAGAAGTTCATTTTTCTTCTTATGGCAGTGTTAGTTCCATTAACGTAAAATGGAAGTGCGGTGTTTCTCACTGTGGTTCTCGACAACAGAGTCACTTCAGACCACTGGTAGCACTAGGATGGGATTCCTTGACATTCTCTCATTGTGGAAAGCCCAGACATTCTAAGAGGGTTTGCACTGAGGTACCGAAGAACTGTAGCTCCGGTGGACGTTTTGGGTACCTACAAAGATTCTTCCATCACATCTCTACTCCGCATAGTGGAACAGGATCATCAGCACCTCCAAATACTGTGGGGAAATCAAATGATTCTTGTGGAAATGGGATACAACCATAGGAATCCGGAACAAATCTTCTTCACGTAGTGGAAGAGTCATCAGAGATAGCTGATACAGGTTCTGCAACTGTGTGAGGTACCATTACTATAGCTTCATCTTTAGTGACAACTCTTTTAGATACGGGTGCATCTCACTCTTTTATTTCAACATGTCTTGTTAATCTTCTTAATATTCCTATGGAGATTTTATCTTATGCAATGGATATTACGACACATTTTTGTGTAATGAGAGAGAAAGGCCTTCGTAGTCCTTCTTGTGTATTCTCTCTATCAGATGTTGATCACTCATGGAATTACATGGCTCTCGACATGAAATCTTTTAATGTCATTTTGGGATGGATTGGCTCATTGCCAATAAAGTCCAGATCGATTGTTATCTTCGACGGGTCTACCTTACTACACCCATTAGTGTGTCTCTTGTTTTTCAAGGAGAATGGGACCCATGGTCAAGTAGAGCCAGACCCTTTTTCCCATAGTTGAGGAATGATATATCTATGTTTTCTTTTGATCTAGAGAGATATTCATTGTGTGGTGATCTCCCTCCAATCGTCGCTGAGTTTCCCGATGTGTTTCCTTCATACATATCTGGTATGCCACTAGTTAGAGTGTTTGATTTTACTATTGAATTAATTCCTAGTACTCAAAAGATTTCTATTCCCTCTTACCGAATTGCTCCAGCTGAACTAAAATAACTGATGTCTCAGTTAGACGATCTTCTTGAGAAAGGTTTTATATGCCTTATTTTGTCACCTGGGAAGCACCAGTTCTCTTCGCCATGAAGTCTGATGGTTCTCATCGCTTATGTATTGATTATCGAAATCTCAATCGAGTTACGATAAAGAAAAAATCTCTATTACAACGAATTGATGATTTGTTTGATCAATTGAAAGTTGCAATGTGGTTTTCAAAAATTGATCTTCGATCTACTTACCATCAGTTGAGGATAAAGAAATATGACATCCCTAAGATCGCTTTTCGAGGTAGGAATGGACATTATGAGTACCTTGTTATGCCCTTCATCCTGACAAATACTCCTACAGTTTTTAGGGAGTTGATGAACAATGTTTTCCGTGGGTATATTGATACTTTTGTGGTTTTCTTTGTGGATGAAATTCTTGTCTAATTCATGTCCGAGGAGGAACATCTGCATCATCTGAGAACAGTTCTGAGTCTTATAAGGAATTACCGACTTTATTCCTAGCTTTCAATGTGTGATTTTTGGAATCGGTAAGTGAAATTCTTGGGACATTTCGTGTCAGAAAGTGGAATATCAGTGGATCCTGAAATGGTGATGGTAGTTATGACTTGGTAAAAACCATGAAATTTTTTTATGATTCAGATCTTCTTGGGAAAAGCTGGATATTATCACCAGATTTTTTAAGACTTTTCAAATATTACATCTCCAATGACTACTCTGACTCAAAAGGGAGTTAAGTTTTCCATGAATGAAAAATTTTATCGTTATTTTGTTGAGCTAAAGCGTCTTTTGACTACTTCACCAGTGTTAACTCTTCGTGAGGCTGGGATAGTTTATGTGGTCTTCTGTGATGCATCGGATTCAGGTTTGTGATGTGTACTCATGCATGTTAATCATGTTGTTGCTTATGAATCTCATCATCTTAAGCCTCATGAGAAGAACTATCCCACCCATGACCTTGAATTTGTGGTTTTAATGCACACACATAAGTGTTGGCGACATTAAATTTATGGTGAAAGGTTTACTGTGTATTCAGACCATAAGAGCTTGTGTTATATCCTCTCTCAAAAAGATTTGAATCTCCACCAAAGGCATTGGGTGGAGTACCTGAAGTCCATCAACTTTGACATTGCCTATATGCTGGGGAAAGGGAATGTCATTGCAGATGCATTAATCAGGAAACAACCAACTCAAGCTGTGAAAGAATCTCTCGATGAGTGGAGTTTGATTGTTATTTTGGCTCAATTGCATGTTGGAGTTCAGTGGAAGGGGAATAAATATACTTTAGCCAGTGTTTAGTTGACTTCTTCTTTCCTCGAGTTAATTCTTCAGGTACAACAACTGGATGATGAATTCAATGGCAATAGGGTCTCTCATTATGGTGGGGAGACCGACACCTTGTGTTCATTCTCCAAAGTGGGTGTTTTGTGTTATCGAAATCGTTACATTTTACCATTATTGGCAAGGAAGGATGTGATGGGGGATTGTCATAACTCCCAGTGGGTTGTGCACCCAGGAACCACAAAGATGTTATATGATATGTGGTGGCAGTTCAGGTGGCCAAGTATGAGATGAGACATTCCTGAGTTTGTATCTCATTGCTATATATGTCAGTAGGTGAATACCGAGCACCAGAAACCGTCGGGTTTGCATCTACAACTTCCAGCCCCTAAATGGAAGTGGGATGAAACTTCAATGGACTTTGTGGTTGGGTTACCTCAAACCCAGTTAAAGAATAATGCAATATGGGTTGTGATCGAAAGACTGACCAAGTCGGCTCACTTTATACCTATTTGAGATACAACCAAAGTTGAGCAGTTTGGAAATATCTATGTAAAAGAAATTGTTCGTTTCCATGGAGTTCCATCTGCAATAGTCTCTTATAGGGATCCTCGGTTTAGTTCTCACTTTTGGAGAGGCCTTCAAGAGGCACTGGGGTCTCAAGTCCATCTGAGCACGGCCTACCATCCATAGTCAGATTGTCAGACATAGAGAGTTATTCAGATCCTTTAGGATATGCTCCGCACATGTGTTCTCGACATTGGTAGTTCTTGGGAAGATCATCTATGGTTAGTTGAGTTTTCTTATAACAACAGTTATCAATCTGCGATCAAAATTGATTCTTTTGAGGATTTGTATGGTCGTCCTTATAAATCTCCTTTATGTTGGTTGGAGATTGGTGAATGCACTTTGGTAGGACCGAGTTTGGTCCAAGAGGCGATAGCTAAGATTCAGTTGATCCGTCAGAGAATGTTGAAAGAACAGAGTCAGTACAAGTCTTATGCTGATCATCGACGTAAACATTTATAATTCTCCATTGGTGACCAGGTGTTCTTGAATGTTTCACCCCGGTTAGGTCATCGGCAGCTTTGGAGGCAAGGGAGGCTTGCTCCTCGTTTTGTGGGACCTTTTGAGGTTGTTGGTGTCGTGGGGAACATTTCTTACCGTTTATATCTACTACCACAAATGATGTAGATACATAACATGTTCCATGTATCGCAACTGTGAAAGTACATCTCTGATCCATCCCATGTTATGAGGTGGAGTGATCCTAAGATTGAACCAGATTTATCTATTACTGAACGACCAGTCAGGCTTGTTGATTCTTAGACCAAGGTACTTCATGGGAGAACAATAACTCTGGTCCATGTACTATGACAGCATGGTTCTGATTCTCCTGATATGTTGGAAAGGGAGTCACTGGTGAGAGAGCAGTGGCCTCATATTTTTGACTTGGAGGTTTCTTCATAGGCTTTCTGGGGACAGAATGGTCTTATGGTGGGGAGGTTATAACATCCCATTACATTCTCAGGTGCTTTTGATGTTTCTAAGTACGTCATTATTGGTGTAAAGACTTGGGTTACGTTTGGGTGAACTTTTAATGAAAATCTAGAGAATAGTGTGTTGTGCACCGTTTGCGCACGGTTTGACAAACCGTGCGACCAAACTGTGCCATCCTTGAAACCTAGACAGAAGCTTCCACATATGTGGTGCACTATTTGTCTAACCAAGCGGCCAAGCCGTGCGGGATGTGTGGTCTAGGTAGTATCTCACACACGGTTAGTGCACGATTTGTCAAACTGTGCGATCACTTAAATGAGATCCTAAAATTGGGGATCTCTCTAGGTTTTGCCTCTAAGTGCATAGTTTTTCATCCTAAGTGGCCCAAACTCTGGATTTGACTACTAATAAGGTCTGAGAGGGTTCTACCATCTTTCTCGGTGGAGATACAAAGGCTCATTTTGGTGAATCGAGGCCAGATTCTTGAGATATGTGATCTTTCTTCATCGTTCTTGGTTGGTTTCATATGTCTATGTAGATCTACTTTTTCTCTTTTCTCAATTTCATAGATCTACGCTCGTTATGGGTAGATATAAGTGTGTGGTTCCATGTTTGATGAGATTGTGTCTTAATCATTCTAGGAGAAGAGATCAATGGCAGTTTCTTGAAAAAGATACCATGTTTTCTTGAGTGTTCTCGACCTTTGTGGTTTTGGTCAAACACTTCAAGGTAGGTGGTTCCGTCCCAACCTGCCAAATGGATTATCTTTTTATTTTCTTGATTTATTTCAATCATTGATTGAAATTCAATTTATTATGTTTCTTTCAATTAAATTGATAAAAACTCGATCCGATTGAACTGAGCTATTTGACATGGTTTTGGAATGAAAATTTGGAAAACCCCAATTCCATTGAATTGGTTGTGGTTATGGAAATATTTTGGATTTAAATTATTGAATTTAAATTGTGGATTTGATGGAAATTTTTTCAATTAAAATTTTTAATTTAATTTTGTAAATGAATTTGTAAAATTATAGAATTGGTTTTGAATTGATTTCAAAATTATGAAAATGGATTAGAATGATTTGATATAAACCCATTGGATTTATCTTGTGAAAAATTTATGTTTTGAATAAAAACTATTGAGGTTTAAAATGTAATGAGATTGTAACTTTTGAAATAGAAGAATGGGAATTATCATATTTGATGCTTTTTTAAAATAGTTCACCCATCATGTAAGAGAGCATGCAAGAATCAGATAGTTAGTGAGTAATTTGGAAGCAATCTATGCCGCGACAATGTTCTAAAACATACATGTGGCGGGTCACATCCCCAATGGGTTGGTGACGAGTCTCCTTTGGCCAATGTCATAGGGATGTGTTTATAAAAATCTTGATTAGTTCACATAAAGAGTGTGGAATCCTATAAATGGTCAATACTATCGTATCTTTTGGCAGATGACCATCTTGCTCGACTGAATATTTATATAAATGGTTTTATATAAATTGTTTACATAACCCATTGTTTGAGAAATGTTCCGTAATTGTAAAGCATTTCTTGATGAATTTTCCACCATTTGAAAATGTATAAAATGATTTGTTAAAAATATTATTTTGAATAGAAAAACCTGTTTCTTTGAAAATTGAATGATTTTCATTGGATAATATATATTTGGTATCTGTTATGTAATCATTGGTGATATCCTACTGGGCTTAAGATCACACCCGACTTTTGCATTCGGGTATTTGTAGGCTTTCTTCTTTCAGAATCGAGCAAATGGAATGGACCTATTAGAGGTGTTTCTAGCTGCTGATCTTTGGACTTGGTGAGTTTTTTCCATAGAGACCGTGGGAATATTTTTCCCTCTATGTTACATGGGTTGTTGTACTTTGGCCTTTTGTGCCTCTTTGTTTTAGGGTATATTACACCCAATGGAGTTCTTTTTTGTTGTGTATACTTTTTTCTCAATCATGATTCCGCATTCTTGTGGAAAATTTGTTCTAACTTGTATGTTGTACGATGCCAGGTGCTAGTCGTCGACCCTTGGGGATCCGTAACGCCCTTTGGGGAATGTCAGGTCCGACTCAGTTATCGGGTTACCAGGGTACATGAACTTTATTGTGACATGGGGATTGATTCTAGAGTCACATTGCCTACATATTTCTATGAAAATGTGTCCTCATACACAAATAGAGAAATATAGAATGAGTAAGATCTCATATTCTTCGGATATAGGATCGACCATATATGAAATGTAATGTACCAGACTTGATTTTGTCTATAAACGGATCATGGTAGGTAGATATCAAGCATATCTAGGAGAACAACATTGGACTGATTTTAAGACTATCATTACATATCTATGAAGAACTGAGGATATATTCCTGGTGTATGGGGGAAATGAGGAGCCTGTCATTAGAGGGTATGTTGATGCTTGTTTTTAGAAATATCAAAATGATCTGAAGTTGCAATCTGGATATGTTTTCTATCTCAATGGAAGAGCTATGAGCTGGAACAGTTCAAAGCATCTAGTTGTCTCCAATTCTACAGAGGTGTCTGAATATATAGTGTCTTCTGATGTAGCCAAAGAATCCACTTGGTTTTGAGACTTTTTCTAGTAGCTTGAAGTGGTGTCTATCAGTAATGATCCTCCACACGTTATACTGTGATAATATTTCAGTGGTGGAACATTCAAAATAACTATGGTCTCATTAATGGACAAAGCACATACTCCGGAAGTATCACCTCTTGAGGAATTTCAATCAAAGGGGTGAAGTTGCAGTGAGAAGAGTGTCCCGAGAAGAGAACATGGAGAAACCCATGACTAAAGGGCTATATCAGAAGAAGCATGATTATCATGTGAGAGCTAGCGGGTTAAATGTTGTTACTAGTTGGCTCTAGTCCAAGTGGGAGTCTATTGGAGTTGGTGACCTAGAACAAACTACATTTTACTTTATTCATTAATAAATATCTTATCACATTTTGATTGTTATTCTATGTGACAATGCATGTGATAATGTCCTATGAATAGTTGTTGTATTAAAGGGTCTAGAAGATCCCTACTATGATGAGAACCTAGAAGTTACATAACACTGTTATTGAATATATGTTCTATGACCTGATGATGTTATTTCAAGGACACAAATAATATAGGCCATTAGGAGTGAGGACTCATTATACATTGAGGCAAATTCTCATGGTGTGCACCATTGGTTATATCTAGGATGACATTATGAGAATGAGATCTGCTAGCAGGAAATCCAAATTTCATAGTGTCATTGGGTGTTCCTTTCTGTGGACATTTGTATTTGTCTGTAGATTTTAATATTATTATTAATGGGTATTACAACTCGTGCACTTATATGTATTGACAAAGACTATGACGACACACTATTCACAATGAGATAGGATACGTTGGGTGAGTCACGAGTAATACTGCATTAATAGATAATCTGAGAAAGGATTTGTCCCTTATTTTCCATAATGGAAGTAGATATCTCACGACCTTTGATGGAATTGATATAGATTAAATAAATCAAAGGCCATGGTGAGGAATGGGAAAGTTCCATTCCGGGATTTCAATGAAAAAATAATTGATCACATGGGTTGATGGCACTAGCATGCAACCCGCTTGATATGAGATATCGTGAAAAAATTATTATATTACAAGGTAAGAATTCGTAGGAGGTGACACATCATTACAACGTTAAATTCATTCTCCATGGGCTCCTTTGTGTGTTTCCAGATGCTAACCTTGGAAATTAGGTAGTATCCACCTAATGCCATTGATGAGGAGGCCTAGAGGGTCACACACTAAGTGTATCCAAGTATCTCAGTTAAATACTAATTTTAGAAGTTAAATAATGATTATTTCCGATTGTGGTATAATAATTATTTAAGGATTCCTGATCGCATTTATTTCGACTCTAGTTACTCGATAGAATATTTTATGGGAGAAATAATATATTTATTAGTGAGTAATGAAGTCATATTTATTTGATAAATAAATATCCATTATTCAAGGTCTAATGAATGTGGAGGAGGAAATAATGAAAAATGGAAAAATAAATGTACATGTCGTGTATATTAATTATACACATCGTGTATTTTTTTCATAGAATTTATGAGAAATAATATTATTTATTACGTTAAATAATATTAGGTGTAAGTCACTGGGTGCATTTCAAGTAATAATAATAGTCAACTATTTTTATTAGACATGCGGTACTACTAAGAATTAATGAAATGAATAAATTATTTTGGGTAATTAATTCATTTTATTATTCTATTTATTTAAAAATCCCAATTTTATATTTCTCATTATCCTAGAAATTTTTTTATTGTGGTTGTGCACAAAAGATTTGGAAAAGCTCTCATGCCATGAGAGAATTACTTTCCCACAAAAAACGCTCTCACACTATAAGAAAGAGAGATCCACCTCCACCTTATCAAGGCGATCGATGGCGGACATCGCTATCGAATGCTCATCCATGGTAGCACCCGGAGATCCCTTCATCGGCATCCAGAGAAACGTGGAGCATGTGTAGATCACCACTAGGGTAATCCTACACTTGGATTCTACAATGTAATGATTGATCGCATTAGATCATGACTGATACATCAACAATGAACAAATTACATCAAGGTAATTATTTTCCATTAATTAAATTAATTATAACCAACATTTGATGATCCTATCCATGGTTTTGGGAGTCCCCTATTTGTTTTTCTTTCTTCGTTCTATTCCGAAGATCCGACATTTTATTATCATCACAGATCTAGGATTTATCACTTTGAACTCTAAAATTAATGTTGGGTACACCAACAAACGCACTTACGCTGTGGCCGGAACCTACAGACTCAATAGTGGGTACACATGTTATTATATCACCTCCATCTGATTTTTATAAAAAAAATTACAAAAATAATTTAGTATAATCATATTAAAAATAATTTTATGTATGAATTTACTCTTTTATAAGTTCATAGTAGCTCACTACATATAAGTTTTTTCTCATAGGGAATTCTGATTTATATCGAAGAAAACTAATGTATAATCTAATTCCAACAGAGGAACCATATAGTCGAACTACTAGATCTAATGTAATAACAACTTTTATTTTTTATATAACATACAAATTTATTACATAATGAATATTATAGAATCATTAAGACTATTTCATTAGGGAACAAAAAAATACATAAAATGATATATAAATACTTATATAATAAAAAATCATGATATATCGACGAATCCATTGGATTTTTCATCATTAATTATATTTTAATCCAAGGGATTTTGGAAAGCATTAAAGAAGGTTGTGCAATGATGCTCAAAATATCATGTTGAAAAAACAACACCTAAAAAATGAAGTGATCATAAGATATGATATAGAGCATGACATATATGAAATTCATTACACATATATAAAGAATTATAACTAGAAGCTAATCAACATGTGGTGAATAGTCACACTATGACAAGGCTACCAACCAATGTGATGGTAATATAATAACCACTTTGAATAGTCCACCCACCAATGCCAAATTTACAATGTCATTATACTTTCAAGATACTCGTATAGACCCTACAAAAATTATACATATCAATGTCATGATAATATTATCATTCCATTTATATAATATATTGATTCCCCTATAACATGGCTATTAGTTAATTTCACGATAACATAATTAATCCATTTACATAGAGTCTTCGAAGATTAAAAATTCTCAAATTTGTTGCATGTGAATATAACTACACCCACCTATATAAAAATATATAAAATATATAATGTATGACATAAAATTATTCAATTCATGATAGATTAAATATAAATCATTCACAATCATTATCAACATATCATGTTAAGCCATGTGTAAGGCATTTTAATATAAATTTATAGAATACCCAATATAAGGAAAATAGTGTTTTCTATGTGAATATAGATCAATCATAATATGTATGTATTCAATATTCACACCATAGGGTGTATGATAATGGTATAATATATTATAATTTTATTTCAAAATGGTTTTGTGGATGGTTTTTTAACCATACATTTAAATGCATCACTATCAAATTAGAAGATATGTAAATGATATTATTCCTTCAATAGTGGATAATTCACTAACAGTTGATATTTTTAATGAATTCTATATATATATAGTGACTCTTACTTATCAGTAATTAAAATTTTAAACTACATACCCTCAATATCATTATATAAAGACACATAAAGACTATGATGAAATTGATCTTTAATAAGAAGATAATGCACTGAAATTTTATTATCATAATGATTTATGAGTAATACAGAAAGTTAAAAGATGTGATGAATCGATCTATTCCAATATATTTCATTTCCAATATATCCCATATTTATAAATTGGATCAATGATAATTAATATTGATTTTTTTGGTGATTATGACATATTAACTATCACAACCCGTCCCCCGGGGCCCGTGTCGTAACTACCCCAAGCCTGCCTTCCATAGGCCAGGGGCTGGCGACTAGCACCAGAGGTGTAAATCCCTATATCCGGGAAGTAATTACCTCTCTAGAACACAAACACACAAGCCAAACCAGAGTACAAGAAGAAGTAAACACTAAGAAGCAGTACAAGTGTGCTAGAAATACAAAGGGGCCGGAATACAAGCCCAATAAAAAAAGTACAGCTACAGCTGAAAGTAAAGTACAAGAAAATGATAAAAAACTGGAAGTGACATGTTTCTCATGGGTCGTCCTCCGGAGTTCCTACCTAATGGGTAGGTACAGATGGCCACCTCAGCTCTCCTCGTCTCTCAGTCGCCTCTGTGCACCGTCTCATCATGAAGTCCACCTCCGGGTACCGTCTTGTCGTGAGGTCCTCCTCCGGTACTGACTCAACATGAGGTCCACCTATGGGTACTGACTTGACGTGAGGTCCTCCTCTGGATACTAACTCGTCGTGAGGTCCCCCTCTAGAACCGTCCAGCTCCTCAAGCCTCAGCCATGATCAGCGTTGTCTGCCGTCTACAACCAACACAACGTAGTGCGGCCATAGCTTGTGAAGGGGTGAGTATACGCTACTCAGTAGGGGCCCCGTGACCCTCAAGGTCTCCCTAAATCCAACAATGTTAAACACAAGAAGGTTCTCAACAAATAATCCAAACATAGGTATATTCCCATACTAATACCATGTTACCAAGTAACTCATCTCATACATGAGGTATCAAATAGTTATGAAATCAACAGATAACCACTACTCAAATATATGCTCATACATATACCTAAGTTATCATGTAACCCATCTAAATCATGAAGAAAACACAAAGGTCATTGACTCAGCTCAAACCAAGATTTTCATTATCGAAACCGTAATTGCTGAAGAGATCCGTCTCAGACGAGTACAGTGATCCTGCCACGAACTCCGAGGTACCGCTCACTAACCTTTGACTGCTGAGTCACTTCTCCTGTCGAGTACTGTGGGCATGCTGCTACAACCCAGCGCTCCGTCCACGAGCTCAAGTACAACTTCGTCCACACAGAACGACACAATGAAATCCACACAGAATATCCAGTCAACTCATCGAAGATGAGGACCCAAAGTCAAGACTCAGCTCACACAGGTATGCCACAAAGATGAGCGATTAGATGATCAGTTGTAGCCACTGGATCATCTAAGCTGTTAGACTCACAGAGAGTCGTTGACCGCCGGTCCACATAGAACCGCGCTGGTCCACACAGAACCGTGATGGGTGCTGGTCCACACTGAACCGAACTGGTCCACACAGAACCAGTAGTCGTCATCGTCGTTGAACCCTCTGAGGATTCCAGTACAGTAGTCGATGGAGTCGCAGCCAACTCTAGGGTTCCCACACACAGCACGCACGTTCCGGAAGGATCCTCTCCACGAGAAAAGTTCGGTCGATACTTCAACTGTCACTTAGATCAGAGTTGATGTATCACAATTTTCCGTCACGTAAAAAAGAACTCAATGCGACTGACGACACATCTATCGGACGCCCGGTCTGAGAGATATTGGATTTTTTGTTCTGGGGGCCCAGTTGGTTTCGTGTATGAACTAACCTGACCCTATATCAACAATACCTAGAAATCGCATAGGGTATACCCATAGGGAACATTTCTCAACGAGATCAACAAAGCCGCTAACAGCTCGTCAAACAGACATCCGGTCCGAAGGTTATTGGCTTTTCCATTTCGGGGTCCCGATTGGATTTCGGGTACAATCCATCTCGGCCATTTTCCAAATGCATTCAAAAATTTTGTGAGGTATGTCAAAAGATCTGTCTCACTGAAAGGAATCCATCAAAGTCAACGGCACGTCAATCAGACATCTGGAGCTCAAGATATAAGCGTTTCCGCTCCGAGGGCTCAGTTGGTTTCGTGTTCGAACCAACCCGGCCGAACCCGAGGTTCTCTGAACCATTGAGTATAGTATACTGAAACGACCATCTTGATCCAAGGATCGCTACGCAACTGACGGTTCATCGATCGGATGTCTGCGGCTCACATTATGAGAATTTGAACCAACACTATACTAAAACAGGGGGTCTGGGCCCGGTCCCGCCCGGGCGGCGACCCGGCCCGGCCCAGCGGTGCGGCCCGGCGCGGTGGCGCGGCCCGACGCGGTGGCGCAGGCCTGCACGGGCGCGCTGCAGATGTGCCATGCGGGGGGGCAAAGCCCCCCCCCCTTTTATTTACATATGGCGCGACTTAATTGTCGTGCCTTTGAAGGAAGCGGCCCTCATATGTGGGGCCCACCCAGTCACTAGCGGGGGTTAAACCCCCGTTAATAAAGAGTCACGGCCGGCCCTTGGCCGGCCCTTTATATTAATTTCGGGACCCGCGGGGTCCCGTTTTCTTTACAACCGGAGGGCGGCCCGGCCGGCCTCCTTCTCCTATTCACTGTGGCTCTAATGAGCACCAGCGGCCGGCGAGGGCGGCCGCCTCCGGATGCTCTGCCGTGGACCCTCGGTCGCGGTTCTTCCTTGTCCCTCGGTGGCCGGTTTTCCGGCCGATGGGTCGCAGCTCCTCCGAACCACCGCGGCCAATGGCCGCGGGTCTTCACCGCTTCGTCGCGGCCTAGCCGCAGGCCATTTTCTTTGATGTGACCAAAAGGGCGCGAGTTATCCGGTTACCGCACGACGGCGCCACGCCTCTTTGCCGCGGTCCATTCTGACCGCCGATTACTCTCTTCCGCACAGTGTGATGACACCGCGTCACCCACTCCAATCCACATAAAAAATAAACCACGATGGGAGGAGGGGCGACCGTGTTTGTGCGGTCCGGCATCCTTCAGTTAGTTTGATATCATTTGGCTTAGAAATTATTGAAAATTGTCAAAAGGAAAGTAAACAACGACTCAAAAACCCCTACGTTCTTTACGTAATCAAAGAAAACTTCGAACCCATAAACATTTACCTACGTAGATCATCTTAATAAGTATTTGATCTACGTTCGTTGTTTAGAAAGAAACATTATATGGTAAAGAATATTCTCAAATTTAATCCCTCCATCGGATTCGTAGATTCTTCGTCGCCGATGAGGATATCAGTGTCGCGGAAGACAGCTTCGCGGAACAACCTCCGTAATCGTCATTGACGAAGTTGCGGTTTTATGCGGCGTCGGTTCGTTGACGTTGGGAAATGTTCGAAGATGGAGGGTCATCGATGATCCTTTCAGACGACGCCCTCTCTTTTAAAACGGAGGTCGTGGGAAGGAAGAATTAGTGTCGTCATTCTTCTTTGGAAATGGCATTCTTCGTTGGAGAACTCTAATTCTCCCAAGCTCTCCTCTCAAAATCTTCCCACTAAAAGAGAAATTCCAACCAAAATAAAAATCAGGGATTGATATCTTATTAATTCGTTGGCACATTATTCAAACTGGTAGAATTAAATCAATGGGATCCACCTAATAAATTCATGACTGTAGGTACAAAATTAATTAGGGGAGATCAAGAGGTTCCATTAGGGTGGTGGCACCATTAAGTGGGGAGTTCTAAGGGTTTTATCCTCTGGTGGTCCCCACCACTTTAATCCTCACAAGAGAGGTTATGTTAGGGTGGGCCCCACCACCATAACCTCTCATGGGAGGTTAAGGTGTGGGGGTCCCAAATCTAACTCCCATGAGGAGGTTTTAACCACCAACCTGAAAATAAAAGAAGACACAAAACTTTTATTTTCGTCAAAATCAAACCACAAATTTTTAGCATCTCATCCCGAGTAAACACACCTTTGGGAAAGATCCCATTAAGCAATTACCGGTGCTACGGTTTCAATGGTGACCTCAAATTTCAATTCTGAGCACCGTTTCAAAAGTTAGAAAAACACGATCGCTCGTTCACTGAACGTACCTGAGCTAAACTTCAGAAAATGATTCTGGGCACACCGGGTCTCGGAATCAGGTGCCGTCAGAAACTGTGGACTCATAAAATTCCAAAGAAAATTAATAAAAAATTACCCTTGAGATTTCTGGGACTTTAAATTAACATTTTATTGGAATATAAATGTGATAAGGAATGAGAAATATCTCATGGATAATATATCCAATAGATGGTAGTATACTATATATATGGGAATATAATCACATAATTTTTTTAAAGATTTTATTTCATGATAATCACAATATAAAATGATTTTGAAATGAATAAGAAAATATTGTTTTTAAATTGATTTTTTTTAAATGGAACATGGAGAGAGATTAGAAGATATATCAATGATAAGAGATAAAATAGATGATAGAACAAAAGAATAATAACATTTGATGAAATTATGAAGTGATTTAAAATATAAAAATTTTATATGTACAAGATCTAAAAAGGACAAGTAACTCTTACATCATCAGGGTGATGACCTTTGAAAAAGGTGTAATGAGAGTGGATGGAAAGTATCTCAACAAAAATAAAAATATGTATAGAAAGATATTATATTATAAAAATATAATTAAATTTAATGTGAATTCAATGAAATTAAAAATATTATTGTAACATGACAAAGAAGGAAGAGAAATATGAATCATTACCATAAGAAGCTTCTTGGTTTAGAACCAACAATTCAAATCACCAAAAAACATCAATATTGAAGAAAATGTTAAGGGAGATAATACATCAAAGAACAATGAAGAGGGAACATTATATTTCTTATGTAAATATATGAGAACTATTGGTGGATATTTTTTAGGTATGGTGAGTGGAATACCACGGATTAAAGTATTGATTATTTTATTTTGTAATTATATCAAGTTCTCCATTATACCCAATTATACACCATTATAACCAATAATGGGCAGTAATAGTTATTCATTCCATAATTTTTACATTATTACAATATATTCCAGATTTATTCTTTTTAAAATAAATATAATGTCGAATTTATCATTTGTTACAGTATTTAAAAAAATTACCTTATTTTAATATTTTTCCAAAATATTACCATATTTACCGCTTAAATAATTTCAATGTACTAATTACAATTAAATTATCATTTTTTTAAAATTAATCTTTATGTTGGGTGAATATATTCTTTTATATAAGGATGATAGTTTTAATGAAAAGATTATGTTTTTAATAAAATCAAGATTATTACTATATTAATTAATTCAATAATACCAACATTAAAAATATTAAACATATATTTGTTACACTATAAAATAACTATGGATATAGGTTTAAATTGTGGTACATTTGGTAGAGGTGTGGACTACATTAATTTTATACACAATTCTATAAACTTATTCATCTCTAATAGAAGGTTCTGTTAAACCCAAAATTGTTAAATATTGGAGTTTTGTTTTCTTAACAAAACCCCTCATGATTCTACATGCCTCTCTATTTTATTTAAATATTATTCTTATGGGACGTTCATTCTACACATATCCATATCACTTACTTTATACACCAAATTAATTATATTCATACCCATATAATATATAATCATCCTTACAGTTATTCATATTTAAATTTTTTCTTTTACTAGTTTTAACATCATTAGAAAATTAGTATCATTTTTTTTATTCATTAATGATATTAATATTTTTATTGGTTTTTATGTATTTTTAATGTATTATATATTCACCGTGGACATCACCCATATGGTGGAATTAAGTAAAAATACTTCTGTCAGTGAAATTCAATTTTATATGAGAATATTGATCATGATATTATTTAGTTTCATTGTTATAGTGTTTTTTATAAGTTATAAAATGATATGCTAGTTGAGGGAAAAAAATATAACACCCAAAATCTCCACCTCATAGGTAAATTTTAGACTTTTCGGTAGCTATATGTTGTATCAAATCTGAAAATCTATCATCCAATGACTCTATCACAAGGAAGTATTTATCGTTAAGAATGATATTAGGTTGAAATTATTTATATTATGTTATGTATGTATTTATTAAATATTTAATATTCACATGATAATAAATCATTAATTTTTAATGAATTAATTATATTTAATTACCAATAAAGGAAAAAAATATGTGATCTTACTGAGATGTATCTTAATGAAATTGGTAGAATGATTATTAATGATGATTCCAATGTGATAAAAATATCTTATCTAGAGTGTACAAAAATTAAAATGTACAAGAAGGTGATGAGTTTTAATTCCACAGAAACAGTATGAACAATATATTATATCATTCATGGGGGGTAGACTTGTTTAAGTAAGAAAAGATATAAGTCTTTCATGATAACATCAATGAAAACAAGTTACACCTTAATAATAAAATTAACTGTCACTTATTATATATCATTGATATTACAGGATCAAATCATGTACTAGATGATAAAATAAATGATATAAATTTTTAAATAAGATACTATGAAGATACCCACCTTTGAATAGTCTAATATTGTTAGTAGTAAAAGATATAAATTCTGTAGAGTTATATTTTGATGATTTAAAAATTAGTTTGGTGCATAAAAGAAGAGAATGATGTTAGGGGGAATGAAAAGTTATATACCAAGAGATATATATATTCTTGTATATGGTAATCATGATATAAACTATGAAGTAGTTAAAAAAGATTTCTCTAATGAGTTTCTCTCACTTATGGGTAGTAATATCAAATGGGGAAATGGTAGATTTGAGTTAGATTAAAATTATAAAACCCTGGGTGTGGAAAGATTGGTGACATAGATATTATTTATCCAATGAGGTTTAATGGATAAGATCATGAAATGATTTTATCATAAAATTTGAAATGATTTTTTTCTATTAATGTAATTTATTATATAGAAAACATTTTGGAATGAAATTATAATATAAATTACTTATGAGAAATGGAGGTGGAAATGATGCTATGTATATGGATGAATATAAAATAAATTAAAATCTAATCCCAAAGATGTTATGATACAAATATTTCAAATGCATCAATCTGAATTTAAAAAGTATAAACAATGAAAATGAGTATCAAGTCTCAATGTTGATAAATTTAGATCCCTTTGTGAGAATTAATTTCATTAAGAAAAAATATAATGATCTTTGGATTGCTGAAGAAATACTTAGATTATATCGATAAACATGATGTTGACATCACTCTTTAAAGAAATGTTTGAAATATATGGGTTTTCTATAAAAAACCTAGAGACATAATTTATTTCTAGTGGAAAATAAATGAACAATCTATTATAATTATTATTAATTATAATAAAAATTGACATAATCAATTAATCAAATAGTGGCTTCTCTACTAATGTTATAAGTGGAATATAAATCCCTAATTTTAAGGAAAGAAGCTAAAATAATGGAAATTTTAAGAAGATGAAGTCCGAGAGAGAGAGTCGACAATACAATGTAATTTATTTGGAATTTTCGTAATAATCTATGAAAATTGATAATAGTAATGATTGGGCTTGGTTTTGAGGGAGAATAATTATATTTCAAATCAAAAAAAATTCAATACTGAATTGACGGTTAAAGGATGGAGTAATTTTTTCATAATAGTTATAAAAAGTTATCTAAATGCCTAAAAGATATTATGTTTCTATGAATATATACTTTGATGTGAAAATATATTCATATATATGAATTTTCAATTGTATAGTTACATTCAATATAACATAAAATACTGCGATAAGGAAATAACCTATCAATAAAGGGAGAAAATTAAAAGTAAGAAAATATAGGTAATTACTTATCCAGTAAAAAAAGAAGAAATTTGTTGGATAAATTGTTATTCTATAACATTGGGATTAAATATAGTGATTAAATGAAATAGAATATTTCAATAACAACCCAACTTTTTTGTTCTAATATTCCATTTGTATGAATGTGTAATAATAATAATATTATTTTTTTAATAAAATGAACTTATTTACAAGATAATTAAATGAACATATTATGATAATCACAATTTCAATATTTTTTATAGGAAATAAAATTTAAATGATATATATTTATTATATATAATCTCGGATAAAATAATAAATTTGTCAAATATCAGCATCTTCCATAAATACAATGACTAGGAAGGAAAACTATTTTCCATGAAATACACCAAAAAAATATAGCTATTATTGGAAGTTTTGAATATATGGATAATCTTCAAACCAATAAAAAGTGAAAAAATGTACAATTGAAACCATACAATGATTGAGAAATAATCAGAATTTACATTAATGTACAAAAAATGAACAGTTTTTTTTTCAGATTTATATTCAATAATTAATATACCAATTTGTTACATATATTTTTATAAGGGATAAATATGTATTATTATATTTTAAAACGAATTACATATTTGTATAAAAATTTATCTTTCATTCATTCATTATTTAGGTGACAATGATGTATAATATATCATAGAATTAGAAAAGTCTTTCAATATTTGAAACATGTTGTACAATAATGTTTTATTTTTATTAATTTTTGTAAAAAATTCATAGATTTATTTCATTATACTGTTTAAATTATGGTAATTAATTGTAGCAAAATTCAATGAAAAAAATAATAATAATGAAATTATAATTAATAAGATCTTTTTTTATATTTATTAAAATATATTTTATTAGTATTTTACATATAATTTATTAATATAGAAGTTATATTATTCAATGATTGATTATGATATGTCATGTAATTTATTTTTTATTTATATATAATTTAAATAATTTTCATGTGAATATTATCATAGGTTGTCAAATAACAATAAAATCAACTACTATTAAAAAGAATTTTTGTCAAATATTTACATTTATTTATATTTTTTACAATTTTATGTTACTAAAACAAATTTATCACTATTGAATAACTATTTTAATGAAATATATTGATAAAATAAATGAAAAATAAATTAACAATAATTTAAATATTTTTACATGGAAAAATATTACAATAAATGTTTGTTATGTTAAAAAAATAATTGTTTCTTAAAAATAATTTTAATATATAATGTGTTTTTAAAGTTAAAAATATTTTTTGTCATCTTTTTATATTAAATATAAAAAAAGGATTCAAAATTTTGAAACATCGCCTAAAAATTAGGTAAAATTTGTCATTTTTTTGTTTTAATAAACAAGTAATTTCTTGAGAAATTAATTATATTATATAAAAAGGGTTCCCATAATGTGAAGAAATTTGTGAGAAATAAAATTATATAAAATATTTATAGGAGGAATTTTTTAGGGTTGGGAGTTAATACCACATGACTTATCAACATTTCATTTCTTAAATAACAGAGCTCATATTTCATTCCAACATTACCCCTCACCTAAAATAGTTTTATATAGAAATGTCCCTCATTTTTACATAGAAAATGAGATCTATTCTAGAAACACAAAATAACATGGATCATTAGAACCCCTTAGGAATACATTCCTATGATTCCCCTCCTAAATGACACTTACATCTATTTCAACTTCTTTTCAAAAACAGTTTAACCAATAGCTTTCACAACCAAGAGGTCTCTATGGCAGGATTCATAACTTCAATGTAATAATTACCCACTAATTAATCATTTATTAAAAATATATTTACCCAAATATTAAAATATATGATTGTTTTCCTTACCAAATTCTCTATAATATAATAATAATTCTCTTATACTTTAATATAATTAAATAATCACTTTCATAAGCATATTCATGCATAAATTTCAAATTGTTCTTGTTTGGGATGGTAAAACTGCCAACCTGTAAGAAGCCATAAATTCCTATAATAGATGAGAATGGAATGTTAAATAATGTAAAACCTGATTTTAATAAGAAAATATTGATTTTTATTGGTTTTATAATGGAAATATTAATATTTAACACAGTTTTATTTTTCCATCTTTTAAATTTTTGAAAATGTACAATATCATGCTTGGGATGGATTTCACCTCTACAAATCATTCCTAATATTAACAATGAATTATCCTAGTTATGTGGAAATCAACATAATAAATTGATTATAGTACCCTAACCAATCTAGAAATTATATAATCATGATCATTTATAGGAGAATGAAACTATGATAAAAAAACATTTAAGAAAAATATAATGCTAGAATCAAAAATTATCTATGTTGACCTAACAATACTAATAAATATATAATAAATGAATATTTTCCAATGATAAATTGCTTCGTATTGAGTCTTTTTTGGTTGCTAACTTTTTTGTATTGTTTTTTTTTCTTCCATGGATAGTGATTTTTTTCGAATCATATTTGATTGAGATAATGGACACTCAGAATAAATGTATAAAACATTCGTGAGGGGTGAGTTCTTGAGCCTTTTGGGGTATTTAGACAACCATTATATTTTTTGTTGGGAGATGTAATATTTTATAGTGACTAGGGAATGGATATTCTTAGTGGTGGCATGGAGGATCAAGTTGTTTTTTAATGGTTCAAAAGACAGATTTGTTTTGTTCTTTTAAATTGGAAACCCTTCGGAAATAGGGATTATGTTGCACCATGGTGTTTGAGGGAGGAGTTCATTATTTCTAAACCATCATGGTTGGTAGTTCCAACATCTTGTATTGTTTAAAACATTTTCTTACCCCATGTGGATAGGATCTATGAATGGTATTCAAAATGGATTCCATAGGTTGGTGGACATCAATGGATTATGAGGTGGACGGTCGTGGATATTCCCTGGTGTGTGGTATTTTTAACCCACTGCACCATGGCAATGGTGGGCTATGACACAGTCTATTTTTATAGAATTAAATTTCTGAGATGTTTTATCTTCCAACACCACCTCTAAATTATTCTTGAAACTATTTACTTTTTTCGGATACATGGAGGCTATTTAACAAGTCCAAAAACATTTATTCTCAGCTCAAATCATGGATGGATACATTTTAATTCTCTTCTATAAGTGATACGTCATCATTTTGGATTCCCGTATAATCCCCTATTTTCTTATTTTAGAATTATTAATCCTCATATAGATAATGTATTGGCTAATTTTTTTAGATTTTGAATCAAGGTATTCTTCTTTTTTTCAATTTCATCACCTATTTTCTTTCATTTTCATTTTCGGTTTTTGATTGATTGATCACTGATTAAATGTAAGTGTTCTGATAATGTTTCTGGAAGACAATTGAAACCTTATTTAACTAATTAATTAAAAATTATTTTTTAGATGTTTTCATTTAATTTTTATTAAAATAGTTTTGATTTATAAATTTAAAGGCTTTTGTTTATAAAATAAAACATCATTTTCTATGGTTATAGAACGTTAAATGATTTTGGAAAATATGGATTGTGATAGAAATAATTTGGAAAAATTACTTTCTTTGATATGAGATAAAATTTATTGAAATGGAGGAATATTTAAAAGGAATGAATTTTATGAAAATAAATTATTTTTCATTAAAATGAAATTTCATGTTGAAAACAAAAACATGGAAATTGAAATGCGAAATTATTTGAATGTATTTATTTAAAAATTTAATGATTGATTGTTTAATTTGAACATTGTGTATCATGGGTAGTAAGAAGTATTTGAAATAAGAAAAAAATGATATGGCCTTATCTTATGGGATTAATGATTGAATCATTGAATTAATCATAGTAAAATGTTGTTTTCTATGATGGGAAGTTGAGACCTAATTGCTGCAGTTGTGGGATGTGTGTAGACATTGATCCATGTTGAATAACGTGTTGTGTGAGGATATTTTTACCTAAAAACTAACATACCATTAGGATTGATACATGACGCTTTGATATACATGATTGTATGACTATAATCAATTGATTTATGGATTGGATTTATTTATTCCATCTAATTTGTATAATTTATTCATATGAAAAACTTATTTAATCATGTTTCGATATGTCTCGTCAATATTTTGATAATTATGTCATGTCTTATAGATAATGGGTAAATTCGATGACATGAATGGAATTTTTTAAATTTAATGAATATTTGTTATTATTGTAATGGGGACTATTATGGAATATATAGTGATACAATACTATTCTTTTTATCTACCACCCTACCACTTCCTATAGTTGCTTGTAGATTATCATATGATATTTCAATGAAATATAAATAAACCATTCCAAGCTGGCGGGTGTTCTTGATCCATAAGTCCCAGAGTAATTGAGGAGACTGTTGGATATGTGATAAACATGATTCACTACACATTTCAACGTTTTTATCTTTTATATTTGTTTCTTTTGATGATGTACTATTTGAGTACAATTTTACTTATTTTTTCTATTACTTTATCACTTACGACTATTGATATTGATGAATTGTGTCATTTACCTTCATTTTTTACAGATTATTTATTCCCATATGGTTATTTTAGGATTAATGGTGATAGTTAATAAACAATGGGGATCATGAATTCCCTCAGGTCAATGTAGGGATGTCCAAGGTATCCGGGTATTAGGTTATTTGAAATGTTTTTTGACAAAGTGGTATTAAAGGTTAAATTTGTGAATCATTCATTTATTTGAATATGTAGTTTGAGATTTTTTTGGTAGAAAGAAAGTGTGATTGCACTTATGAGGTAGTTCCAAATGAGTTCCTAGAAAACTGCCATCATTAATATCCATAGGTCATCATGGGTGTTAAGGAAAATTGAATTTGATGAATTTTTTGTATATGATTCTATAATTTTCCTCACTTATGATATGATTATTTTTAAATCCTAGTCATGATTTTTCTCATGTGGAATTGGTATTCATATATCCATTTTTTATTTATTGATATGTCTACATTTACTGATGCTTTATAAATTTTTATCAGTGTTGTGTAGCATCATTCATCCAATGATTCATTTTAATAGTAAGTGGGACGAGTTATCTGGTAAGACACACAGAAAAAGTACTTCTATGGAGTATAATATTGTTCATATGGTAGTGCGTGCTTTCAATGATCAAAACAGAAACCTCCAATTTAGTATTCAACCATACATCCTTGAACAGATGATTCTATAGATCATAATACAGAGTTTTTTGTTAGAAATATTCATCTTTTGAAGGATCTAATTATTTTTTAGTGTCTAATGATTGGTTAGAAAATATTGTAAAAGAACGAGATTTTATGAAAAATATTCTTTTTAATTTTATTAATGTCTTCTGTTGTACTCTACACCAAAACGATCTTGCACAACATTCATCCTTGACTTGCCTTGCATTACACGCAATCACAACCTTCCTCGATAGCGTGTGTAGTACGCAATACTGAGTTTCACGAAACAATGATATGCTATTAAAATATTATTAAAACTAGCCGTTAGGAATGGTAATAACCACTGTTTAAATTTTATAAAATTTATCTCTCAAAATGGACTTCATTTTTGGATTCGGAGTATCAAATTTAGCCTAAGGTGAAATTTTGGTACTTTTCGGATAACTTTCATATTCTGATGAATAGTGAAAATTACTAAATTATAATTAAAAACAACTTTTTTAATCGAAATTATTAATAGTGATAAATTATTAATTTGAGTGGTTTTAAAGTATATTTAGAATATATTTTTACAATTTAATACAATGTTGGTCATTGGATGTAATTTCACATTTAAACCAGACATACTCAAGTGTCAATCTTTTGATAGATATTGTTTCTTAAAAACACGCTATTTGATTTAACAGTGGAATTTAATTATAAAATTAATTAATTCAATTTATATGTTATTAATTTGGTAAAATAGACATCATTTTTGAATTCGGAATATGAAATATAGCTTAGGACGAAATTTTGGCATTGTTCTGAAAAACATCAATTTTTGATGAATAGTGAAACTACTAAGTCGTAGTTAAAAACTGAATTTTTCATAAAACTTAATTTTACCGCTTCTGTGAATGGAATTTCAAAAATCCAAGAGACACGGTTGTTGTCATTATGTAAAATGTGGTTCAATGAGATGAAAATAATTTTTGGTGAATAGTAACTTTTTACTTTTATTTACCACGGTTAAAAGTAAATAGGGTAATTAAGAGTAAGAATGGTATTAATATTACCCTAACACATGTCCTAATTCTATTGGACAAGTGTATATCGACCAAAAACAACCTTAAGTGTAAAATATTATCATTTAGGCCCACATGGATTAGATTATGACATTTAATATTATTTTATTTAATGAATAGTTAAAATAGTTAAAATCAATGTTTAATAACTAAAACATTTTTAATATGGGGTTATAAATAAGGTAAATTCGACTATAAATATTAATTAGAAAGCTAAAAATATTTCCTACATAATGATATTTTATTTATAATTTGTAGACTTTAAATTAATTAATTTATTTATGACACAACGATGATGCAGTAATTACCCTTTTAAGGAAATATTAACATAATTGATGTTATAAATGCTCAATTGAATGTAATTTGAGACTTTTTATGAATTACACTAATTTTATAGGTTACTATGATATATTAGTGTTTATTTAATCAACTTGTTTTGAACATATAATTCTGTTATGACTTTCACAAAAATCATATATCAAATAGTGTCAAAATTGACACAAAATAGTTTTTAAATCTAATATTATATTATTAATTGTTATTTTATTCATAAAAATATAATGTTAGGCCGAATGACTTATATAAGAATATATATATTAATAATAAACAATTTGGGGTTCTTTTGGCATGTTATAGTAAGTGTATTAACCATATAGTGTAAGAAAACAAAAAGACACGGTAAAAGTTAAATTATTTAACATAGAGTTAAATCTAATTGATAAGGTTAAAATAATAACCTCAACTTGTCTAAATCCTATTGGTTGATAGGATTTCGACCCTTCCCCACTTTAGCTTCGAAATAAGACCCTTTGGAACCATTATAAACCGATTTTGACTTTAATATAAAATAATATTTTGAGATATTCCTAAGGTGCCCCTCTCCTCCCTTATAAAAGGGCACCTCCTCCCCCTCCTCCTCACACCAATTTGAGCACTCAATCTCGGCCAACCCCTGACCTTTTCTCCTCTACACTTCCCTAGAATAATCCTAGAGGTCTTGGTATTCTTAAAGACCAATCTTAGTTCACTAAGTGGAGGATTCAAAGAAGCGTTCCAAAGAAGAGGTAATATCCATTACCGATCTTTTCAATTTCTTTCTTCTTCAACTTCTTCTTCTTTAGTTGTTTCATGATAAAGTAAAAACATCAGTATTTCTTATATACTTATATGTTATTATAAATATGAAACAACTCTAATTAACCTTCTATCCATCCTACGGAAAAAGGAAATCACCGCGCTTGCGTACGTACGGAATACCGTCTCCACGCCGTGGTGTAATCTATTTTCCGTCACCACCTTAATTGGATAGGTATAATGGTGTAATGAGTAACTATATATGATTATTATAAAGTTATATTGATACTGAAATAGTATACATACACTTCAACACAATTCCACAACCATGGGAACGATATCATCCTTCGTGCGTACGTACGGACTACCGTCTCCACGACGCGATGAGATTCATTCTCAATGATTAACCATTCATGAATGATTATAAAGTATATATAATAAGTAATAATGAAATATATGACATAATAATGATACTGTATTTATGTATATTTATATGTATGTCATCTACTTAATTTTATTCAATTCAATAAGGAAACGAAAACAGCGTTTATGCGTACCTACGGACTACCGTCTCCATGAATGGTGTATTTCATTCCATTTATCAATATATTATATATATGTATATTCTGAATATATATGATATATAAATCATGTTTTACATTATGGATATAAGTAATCATGATCCAAGTAATCATATTAATAATTACAAGATAAAAACACCTACAATAAATGAAACGATTTTACCCAAAACGCTTCTTTAACATGAATTTACAAAAGAACGGGTAATATAAAGTCATAAGTGGACCATATATGATATAATAAAAATGAATATGATTCTGGAATAAGTCAATAACATTATTTGAATCATTATACAGGAGGTTCGGACACGTACAAAGCAAGTTGGACCTAAGGTAAGGGAAATATCACAATCTCACTTTTATCCGTGATTGTTTTTACTTTGGTAATTACTGGGGTGTATTTTATCATCCAAATACATGTTCCCTAAATATGTAATATTATTTCCATACTTCTACAATAGTTTATATCCAATTTTACCCTTCGTTGAGTTTTTAGTAAAAGATATGAAAGGAATCTTTTGTCATTTTTCGTACGAGGTACTTTTTTGACTTTTCCGACAAAAGTACAAAGAATGTTTTTTTTAACTTATACGGCATGAATGGATTTTTAAAACATTATTTTCAAGAATCTTCCTTTACAAGTTTTAAAGTTTCATTTTAATCATCTTCTTTTATTTTAAAGTCGTATGACATGTTATGAAAGAAAAAATGTTTTTGATGTAGAAAGGATATTTTCCTCAAGAATGGAGTTCAAGTATTTTATCAAAATTATTTTCCATCTAAGATAATAAAAGGGTTCCGTTTTTATCCCTATTATTACATGGATTTGATTATGTTGTGATGGAAATATTTTTATAAATTACTTTATCTTATATGAATTGTTTTATGATGTCATGTTGTTTAAGAATTCCATTTTTATTACATGGGTTACGCTATGATGTATGGTTTATGATTATGTGGCACACATAAGAAAGGATTCATTATAAGATGGGTGGGACCTATATCTCCCTCCAATGCATTGGGTAAAGATTTTATATCTCTTGAGATAGACATGGCTGGAATGGTAGGTTATACCGGTTTAGTGAAACAGGACTGGAACGAGGGTGACTCGGTTCAGAAAGGGACTTTGTCCACTAAGATAGTCTTGGCAATGAGTCATGACTAACAAGAAATGATTCTCTATGATTATGTGTGAATTCCACAAAGTTTCATGTTTTAAGTTATGATTATTGTGATTACATTTCACTGCCATGATTTATCCCAAGTTATGAAATTATGATCTCTTTTGCAGGTTAAGATTTCCAGAAGTTATGTTCTTATGAATATGATGTGATTGATTTTTCTTTTGATTACCCTTACTGAGCATTTGAGCTCACCCTTTTATGTTTTCTTTTCCCCAGGATATAAAGAAAGGTTTTAGATAAAAAAAGGGAAGATCTTTATGGGAGATATTGGAGATCTTTCACCACGATTAGAAGATTACATTCCGAGATTCCAAAGACACTAAACTATTACGATCCTTGTGTGTGTGTTTTTTTGTGTTATGTACTAAGTATTCCGCAAATGTAATGTAATGTCTATGTACGTCAGGCTCCGGGTCTCTACAGTTGGTATCAGAGAAAAGGTTTAGTCAACCTTTGGAAACTTGGATGCGAAAACGTTAGTGAGATCCCTAGAGATATTTCTAAGGTATGTCTACTGATGCCCCTAAGGATAAGTATACGTATAAGATACAGTCCTAGAACTGTGGCAACGATCATAGAATTTAACCTAAGAAGTTATATATTGAGGATACTCCCCCTTTATAATGTTGTTTTCCCTAGCATGATTTTTTCCTCTCACACTATTCTTTTTGGGTTTTAGACGATGGCTGGAACCCGAAGGAACCGTGTTGATCAATGAAATGGACAATGCAATGATTTTCCTCCTGAACAAAAAAATGTTATGGGAGATGTAGTGCAAAATCTTATTGCTATACTTACACAAGCTATGAATCATTCTGGACTTCCAAATGAGCAGAGAAGGGAACAATATTCTATTGAGTCCTTCATGAGGCAACGTCCACCTTCTTTTAATGGGTCTTCTGATCCACTTGTTGCTGAACAATGGATCAGTACCACTGAAAAGATATTTTCAGTTCTTCAATGTTCTGAACATGATAAAGTCATCTTAGCAGTATATCGTTTGGAAGGTGAAGCTGATCAATGGTGGAATCTTATCAAGAATACAAGGCAAAGAGATGAAATTGAGTCCATGGAATGGGACGAGTTCAAGAACTTATTTTTCAATAAGTACATCCCTCGTATTCTTCGAACAAATATGGAGAAGGAGTTTCTTGAACTAAAGCAAAAGGATGATGAATCTGTTGGTATATACGAAGCGAATTTTACAAGACTTGCAAGGTATGCATCTGGCATTATCATCCAACCTGAAAGTAAAGTTGATCGATTTTTCAGTGGCTTAAAACCAAGTCTTCGAAGGGCATTAGCTATAAGAGACTTCAGTAGCTATGAAGAAATTGTGCGTTGTGCTATCAAGGTACAAATGGAAGTTGGTGTTACATATCCATCTAATGGTTTTGACAAGAAACGAAGGATGGATTTCATGGAGAAATCTCAGAATAATGGTGAAAAGAATATGAATGTTTCCTTATGCAAAAAGTGTGGAAAGAAGCATGGTGGAGATTGTCTTAAAGGGACTATAAAATGTTTTAAGTGTGGAAAAGAAGGTCATCGAGCAACTGAGTGTCGAAGTAATGGAAAAAGGGTTTCTAATGATGTGAATAAAGCAAACACTGCAGAGAACGCACCACCAACACTTCAATGCTTCAAGTGCAAGGAGATGGGACATTATTCCAATAAATGCCCTAATCCAAGGGTTAGTGATGATCAACATGAGAAACCACTGAAGGCAAAGGAAAAAAGGGAAGCCACATGCGATCACAATTGGCAATGTTGAATATGACAACGATGTGGTGGAATGATTAAGTGTTTATGTAATGGGATTCCAAAATAATGTTGTATCATTGAGTATTGCAATATTTATTGATGTGGTATTCAAAGTGATTGAGATATTTTTTGGAAATAAGATGATATGCGCATAATGGAGGGAAAACGAGAAAATTAAATGTTTAATAGTATTCATGAGGTCATGATTGATATAAGGACTAAGTGATATCAGGGTTTGAGTATATAGAATTCTGAGGATTTTGGTATGTGGAAAGTGTTAACTTTTAACTGCATTCATGTTTTCACTATGTTATTCAAGAGAATACATGATTAAGGCCTTTGAATGTTTGGAATGTGACCAACAAAACATATCTTATGATATATGGGGATCAACGATGGTGTTAAATCTCTGGTAATCGTTTTGACTATGTTATGAGAGTGGACTGCAGTATTATGGATAAGTCAAAAGATTGGAATGGATTATGTTGGACATAAGTTAGTATTGTTTAAGGATAGAAGTTTTCTCGATATTATTGATGGGATGTTATAGTAATATAGTTTTAGAAAAAGGACAACCTGCAGGACGGGCGACATCCCATCGCGTCGGACAAGGATGTGGGAATCGAACCCACAACTGAAGTGCGACTGGCCTTTATCGCCTACCACTGGCCTACAGGAAGTCCCTGTTTATTATAAACTAGTATTATTATATTAAGCAGTATGATATATGAAGTATAAAGTCCATTTTAGGAACCATATATGATTAATCTCACTATAGATCGACTTATGTATATAATTTTTGCTAACCTTTTGTTTGAGATAGATGGAATGACCCGTCATTCTATCACATGATCTGCTAACACTTCACGAATAACAAATTCAACTTCATTTATTTAAGAGATGAAGTGGAAATTGTTAAAGGCACGAACAACAGTGATATTGTACCAAAATAAAGTATGTATTTATTCTAATTCATATTCTTTAACTTTAGGGAAACGATCTTAAAAACCAAAAATGTTGTCCTAGTGATATTATATCTGATGAATCAGATGGTACCTTAGATCGTCACAAATTTATGGATTTGTGATTACTGGCTTTTCCATAGCCATGTTCTCTACCACTCTCCATCAGAACATGACGGTTAGATTTCTCTTCCATATCCATATTTTCACCTATGTGGAAACCCATTGATAAGTTTATTTGGGTAACCGTTACGTTTCATACTTTTGTTTTTAAAGATTGGTTTTGATATTCCTTTTTACGATGTGGGTTTCTATTAATGAATCTTTCGAATAGTAAACCATTTATAACCCCGACGAATTTCGAGGGCGAAATTCATTTTAAGGGGGGTAGAATGTAACAGCCCGAGATTTTATGAAAAATATTCTTTTTAATTTTATTAATGTCTTGTGTTGTACGCTACACAAAAAGGAGCTTGCACAACATTCATCCTTGACTTGCCTTGCATTACACGCAATCACAACCTTCCTCGATAGCGTGTGTAGTACGCAATACTGAGTTTCACGAAACAACGATATGCTATTAAAATATTATTAAAACTAGCCGTTATGAATGGTAATAACCACTTTTTAAATTTTAGAAAATTTATCTCTCAAAATGGACTTCATTTTTGGATTCGGAGTATCGAATTTAGCCAAAGGTGAAATTTTGGTACTTTTCGGATAACTTTCATATTCTGATGAGTAGTGAAAATTACTAAATTATAATTAAAAAAAACTTTTTTAATCGAAATAATTAATAGTGATAAATTATTAATTTCAGTGGTTTTAAAGTATATTTAGAATATATTTCTACAATTTAATACAATGTTGGTCATTGGATGTAATTTCACATTTAAACCAAACATACTCAAGTGTCAATCTTTTGATAGATATTGTTTCTTAAAGACACGCTATTTGTTTTAACAGCGGGAATTAATTATAAAATTAATTAATGAAATTTCTATGTTATGAATTTGGTAAAATAGACTTCATTTTTGAATTCGGAATATGAAATATAGATTAGGACGAAATTTTGGCATTGTTCTGAAAAACATCAATTTTTTATGAATAGTGAAACTACTAAGTGGTAGTTAAAAACTGAATTTTTCATAAAACTTAATTTTACCGCTTCTGTAAATGGAATTTCAAAAATCCGAGAGACACGGTTGTTGTCATTAAGTAAAATGTGGTTCAATTAGATGAAAATAATTTTTGGTGAATAGAAACTTTTTACTTTTATTTACCACGGTTAAAAGTAAATAGGGTAATTAAGGGAAAGAATGATATTAATATTACCCTAAAACATGTCCTAATTCTATTGGACAAGTGTATCTCGACCGAAAACAACCTTAAGTGTAAAATATTATCATTTAGGCCCACATGGATTATATTATGACATTTAATATTATTTTATTTAATGAATAGTTAAAATAGTTAAAATCAAAGTTTAATAACTAAAACATTTTTAATATGGGGTTATAAATTAGATAAATTCCACTATAAATATTAATTAGAAATATAAAAATATTTCCTATATAATTATATTTTATTTATAATTTTTAGACTTTAAATAATTTAATTTATTTATGACACAACGATGATGCAGTAATTACCCTTTTAAGGAAATATTAACATAATTGATGTTATAAATGCTCAAATGAATGTAATTTGAGACTTTTTATGAATTACACTAATTTTCTAGGTTACTATGATATATTAGTGTTGATTTAATCAACTTGGTTCGAACATATAATTCTGTTATGACTTTCAAAAAAAATCATATATCAAATAGTGTCAAAATTGACACAAAATAGTTTTTAAATATAATATAATATTATTAATTGTTATTTTATTCCTAAAAATCTAAGGTTCGGCCAAATGACTTATATAAGGATATATATATTAATAATAAACAATTTGGGGTTCGTTTGGCATGTTTTAGTAAGTGTATTAACCATATAGTGTAAGAAAACAAAAAGACAGGGTAAAAGTTAAATTATTTTACTTAGAGTTAAATCTAATTGATACGGTTTAAATAATAACCTCAACTTGTCTAAATCCTATTGGTTTATAGTTTTTCGACCCTTCCCCACTTTAGCATCGAAATAAGACCCTTTGGAACCATTATAAACCGATTTTGACTTTAATATAAAATAATATTTTGAGATATTCCTAAGGTGCCCCTCTCCTCCCTTATAAAAGGGCACCTCTTCCCCCTCCTCCTCACACCAATTTGAGCACTCAAGCTCGGCCAACCCCTGCCATTTTCTCCTCTCCACTTCCCTAGAATAATCCTAGAGGTCCTGGTCTTCTTCAAAGACCAATCTTAGTTCCCTAAGTGGAGGACTCAAAGAAGCGTTCCAAAGAAGAGGTAATATCCATTACCGATCTTTTCAATTTCATTCTTCTTCAACTTCTTCTTCTTTAGTTGTTTCATGATAAATTAATAACATAAGTATTTCTTATATACTTATATGTTATTATAAATATGAAACAACTCTAATTAACCTTCTATCCATCCTACGGAAAAAGGAAATCACCGCGCGTGCGTACGTACGGAATACCGTCTCCACGCCGTGGTGTAATCTATTTTCCGTCACCACCTTAATTGGATGGGTATAATGGTGTAATTAGTAACTATATATGATTATTATAAAGTTATATTGATACTGAAATATTATACATACACTTCAACACAATTCCACAACCATGGGAATGATATCATCGCTCGTGCGTACGTACGGACTACTGTCTCCACGACGCGATGAGATTCATTCTCAATGATTAACCATTCATGAATGATTATAAAGTATATATAATAAGTAATAATGAAATATATGACATAATAATGATACTGTATTTATGTATATTTATATGTATGTCATCTACTTAATTCTATTCAATTCAATAAGGAAACGAAAACAGCGTTCATGCGTACGTACGGATTACCGTCTCCATGAATGGTGTATTTCATTCCATTTATCAATATATTATATATATGTATATTCTTAATATATATGATATATAAATAATGTTTTACATTATGGATATAAGTAATCATGATCCAAGTAATCATATTAATAATTACAAGTTAAAAACACCTACGATAAATGAAACGATTTTACCCAAAACGCTTCTTTAACATGAATTTACCAAAGAACGGGTAATATAAAGTCATAAGTGGACCATATATGATATAATAAAAATTAATATGATTCTGGAATAAGTCAATAACATGATTTAAATCATTATACAGGAGGTTTGGACACGTACAAAGCAAGTCGGACCTAAGTTAAGGGAAATATCACAATCTCACTTTTATCCGAGATTATTTTTACTTTGGTAATTACTGAGGTGTATTTTATCATCCACATACATGTTCCCTCAATATGTAATATTATTTCCATACTTCTACAATAGTTTATATCCAATTTTACTCTTCGGTGAGTTTTTAGTAAAAGATATGAAAGGAATCTTTTGTCGTTTTTCGTACGATGTACTTTTTTTACTTTTCCGACAAAAGTACAAAGAATGTTTTTTAACTTATACGGCATGAATGGATTTTTAAAAAATTATTTCCAAGAATCTTCCTTTACAAGTTTTCAAGTTTATTTTTAATCTTCTTCTTTTATTTTAAAGTCGTATGACATGTTATGAAAGGAAAAATGTTTTTGATGTAGAAAGGATATTTTCCTCAAGAATGGAGTTCAAGTATTTTATCAAAATTATTTTCCATCTATGATAATAAAAGGGTTCTGTTTTTATCCCTATTATTACATGGTTTTGATTATTTTGTGATGGAAATATTTTTATGAATTACTTTATCTTATATGAATTGTTTTATGATGTCATGTTGTTTAAGAATTCCATTTTTATTACATGGGTTACGCTATGATGTATGGTTTATGATTATGTGGCACACAGAAGAAAGGATTCATTATAAGATGGGTGCGACCTATATATCCCTCCAATTCATTGGGTAAAGATTTTATATCTCATGAGATAGACATGGCTGGAATGGTAGGTTATACCGGTTCAGTGAAACAGGACTGGAACGAGGGTGACTCGGTTCAGAAAGGGACTTTGTCCACTAAGATAGTCTTGGAAATGAGTCATGACTAACAAGAAATGATTCTCCATGATTATGTGTGAATTCCACAAAGTTTCATGTTTTATGTTATGATTATTGTGATTACATTTCACTGCCATGATTTATCCCATGTTATAAAATTATGATCTCTTTTGCAGGTTAAGATTTCCAAAAGTTATGTTCTTATGAATATGATGTGATTGATTTTTCTTTTGTTTACCCTTACTGAGCATTTGAGATCACCCTTTTATGTTTTCTTTTCCCCAGGATATAAAGAAAGGTTTTAGGTAAAAAATGGGGAAGATCTTTATGGGAGATATTGGAGATCTTTCACCACGATTAGAAGATTACGTTCTGAGTTTCCAAATACACTAAACTATTATGATCCTTGTGTGTGTGTTTTTTTGTGTTATGTACTAAGTATTCCGCAAATGTAATGTAATGTCTATGTACGTCAGGCTTCGGGTCTCTACAAATATGGATCTACATTTTATGTTCATGTAAATGCCTAATTTGATATCAGTTTTATTTGATACCTTCCAGGTTGATAGACCTAGTAAGGGTGGGTGGGTATTATGAACCGCTTCCACCAATGATTATGAAATCAAGGAAGAGAGGTGATGACCCAGGTGTCCTACCACAAGTATACCCCTGGTTGGATAAAAAAATCATGGGTGTACAAATCATATAATATGGGTGAAATTATCCTTTTGTAAGGAAACAATATTAGGACAATGTTTTTATTAAACATAATCTTGTCTATGAAATACATATATATATATATAAGAAAACTAAAAAACAATCAACAATGCATGTGTAAATAACAATAATAAAATTAAAATTATCCACATTAGTTACCAAAAATTATAGAAAAATGAGTGGCACATCAGCTGTTAAGAATATAATCTAGTAAGGTCCATCATGGTCAACAAAATCCTCCTATAAACCTGAAAACATGCACACACACACACACATAAATATAGGGTGATTATATAAGTATATTAAATATGAAAAATGAAATTCCATCGTTGATATTTGAAAAAATCATTCAAATTCACCCATGAAAACAATTAAAGAACCAAAAGTCACCTAAATATGCATACTATCCATCCCATCCTCTCCAAAAAATGAACACCAGATAATGAATGTTGTGTAATATAATATAAAGTAATTATCATCGATGATAGTGTACCCCACACACCATTTACACTAATTATACACAATCATATCCAAATTGAAGATGTCTTAGTTCTCCCACATAATCTGAAAACCACATCACATCCCACTAGCACACACCTGGATGACACACCATAGTACATCTTTCCCACACACACTAAGATGCACACCATATAACATCTCACTCTCACACACCTAGTCCATGCACCACATCACATCAATTCACATCACGTCACATCTCATCTTGATGACACATGATAAAGAACTTCACAACTCATCTTGAATACACGAGGGACACCAAATCACATCTAATCATGAAGACACATGGGAAACCACATCAAAAATAAATTAAAGAACATTGGGAATCATTTCCTAGAAGAGGGAGTAGGGGAGAGTGAGTGTCTAGACATCCCCCTTATGATGCAGGTAAATATATCCACCATATTACTATGTAGGTGTTTTACACATAGTGATTAACATATATTGGGTGCATATAGAAATCACAAGCAATATTAAAGTATACATGTATTTATAAATCAAACAATCAAGACTAACCTATGGGTTTTGAAAAAATCCAACTCACTACATCCTCAAAATTTCTTCAACGTATAAATGCATTTATTAGTATGTGAAATAGTAATTTCCGAAGGTGAAGATCCCTAATAATCTAATGTGGATGAAAATTTCTTGCAAGTTTAACAACCATTTATTTTATTATTTAGCATCAACCATATTTAATAACAGAATCACTCATTTAATTTTGCAATTAAAATTTTTCATCCCATTAGCCAAACCAACCTGTGTAATTTCAATCATTATTAAAATTCATTTATTCCATCACTACTCAAGAATCTAGCTGAATGAAACCCTATATCACAAGAAACCTATATACCTTAACAGTCACACCCTGCCTCCCTAAAAAAATTACTAAATAATCAAATTTCACCCCACACCTCATTACAACCACTCATATTCATCTCACAAGAATGGAAACATATCAAAACACGTTGAAATTCGTATATTGATTTAGTAATGGGTTTTTCTCACATTCAAATGTAGTTTTGGGATGTTATCACACAAAACATAACCAATAGAAAACCAATTTATTATCCAAATATATGTTGATATCCAATTTTAATTTTAACGTATTATATCTAAAAAGTCAAAATAATGTAGCAATTAATGCTCATATATCTTGTACAAAAAAAATAATCTAACGACCACAATTTTCCATGGATAATCATGACTCTATAATCAATAATATCACAACAAGAAAAGCAATGAAATAATAGGAATCAAACACCTTTACCCTTAAATTTTGATTTATCAAATTTATTATCTTCAATTAAACCAAAACAACACTAATCTATAGGCAAAAAATAACCTCACCCACATAATACATAATAATGAGAAATGAGGGAAATTATACATCAATGAAGATTTTTAACATGATTCACACCATAGGGTGAAGAAGAACATCCTCAAACCATAACCACATCATGAGAAAATATGGACCAACCTATACCACACAAAAATATTGTAAAAACAAATCCCAAGCACACAACCTAATCAAACCTATATCACTATAGTGAACACTATAGAATATGGGAAGGGAACATATGAGGACTATAGGAGAAGTCACTACAGATATGATAAAGAAGCCCAATGTTATATCGCCATAAAAAGGAATATTTGAACACTGAAGGAGAAGGTGTTAAGAAAACTATAATTAGAGAATAAACACTAGGTATAGGTTTTGGTGAAAATTGGATTAGGCAACGCTTTAAAAATACACAGCACTAGGGAATTACATGATGTGTAATCATCATTGACATCATTTAATATATGGATTCTAGGTTTTGTTAAAAAAACATATCACCTTTTTATTATTTAACCCTGAAAATCTACACATTATAAACTAACCCTATAAAAGGAATGAAACCAAATTTCACATAATATAATAAACTTACATGATATTTATTTCTTATAGTATCTTTGTGGCACCTATAACACCAATTAAAACTCCTATAACATCCCCCTAACACAACCAAAAACCAAGTCAAAAAATTTAATAGATATTATGGCATGAACCATTACATCAGATACCTCCCAAAAAATTCATACCCCAATGAATGCGAAATCATGCCTAGATAAAGGCCATCCAAATACAACCATATGAGATACCTCTCAAGAGTCTCATCATACCTTAAATCCTACCACCATGAAAACATATCAACCCAAAAAAAATCACAATGCACTCTAACCAGAAAAATCACAAAAACAACAAGTCACCTACCCCAGAACAACCACACTACGACACAACCATTGCATAACCATCTAATACTGTAATCATCCCAAACCAAAAATTTCGGCAACCAACGAACCATGTTATCCAAAACACATGAATCATGTAATTTCATCCTTCATGTCAAGATACTATCCACTGTAGGAGGAAATTACTCAGCCATACATGATTAATTACATCATAGATAATGCAACTCAATTTGGAATCTAAAACTACCCTTTTCATAATTCATGACATTATCACACATCACCCCACCCACATCAAAAACCATGTAAAATAGGTCAGCACATAAGGCAGAGTTCAAAATTCACATCAGAAAGTATAAAAGGGAAATGAAAAGATCAAACTACCCCAGTTACTGGGAATGAATCTACATATCTCACCTACATGTATTTTCCTACATGACACCATGTCACCACAACACACGAAAAAATAATGTGGTTCATCCATAGAGAATGTTCTCCTAATGATCCTTGATATCTATTGGTTTCTCCAAAAAGGTTCACCATCCTCTATATCCAACTCTCCCTGGTCAGAGACAGGGGAGTATCCATGAAGACACCAACAAAGTAAAGATACATGGATGATGTCTTGGATCCCCTCCAACCACAGTGTAAATTCTAACAAGTGTGCCACCATTCCAACTCTCCATAACACCTCATAGGGACCATCAACACTGGGAGAATGATTAATAACTCTACCAAACCACTTCTTCCCACATCAATGAGAAAAAATTAATAACATGTGGCCCCAAACAATTAACTATAAGGGTCCACTTCTTTGATCATCATTAGACTTTTTGTGGCCTAGTTCTGCTTTTATCCTCTCATGAAGAATCTAAAAATTATCATTTCTTCTCTATACAAAATTAAGATAATTAATGTTAGTATCCCCAATCGGTATCCAGCAGAACATAGAATGAAATGGTCTCCCAAAAAATTACATGAATTGTAACGCCCCGACCCCAGTTACCCAGAGTCGGTGCATTATTACATAACATTGGCATGATCAAAAGAAAGATCAAATCTTGAAAGACCGATTGGTTTAGTAGCCTTGGAAACACTAGATATATTCATATGTTTTACATTACATCATAAAATGAAAAACTAATACAACAACATAATGTTTCCACAATCCACACTATTATCCCCACATAATAACCCTGAAGGTCATTCATAACTTACATCTTCACATCCTGGGAAAAATAAAACATAGAAAAGGGGTGAGCTCAAATGCCCAGTAAGGATGACAATATAGCGGAACATTCAAAATAAGCATAAAAATTTAAGGCAATTCATTACTAAAACAAAAGCCTTTTAATCTTGAACTTCAACATAGTATGGCAAAAGTAAAATGAAATAATTCCATTTACTTATTCACATGGATATTCTACTAATCGAATAATCACATGAAAAAATCAAAAACCACTTTCATAATGTTGGAATGCATAATACTAAACTTTAATTTCTTTTCAAGGCCTCGTCCCAAGACCTTGGGGCTAACTGTAACCAGAACCCAACCCGGAGTGCCTCTAATAACCGGACACCGACCCGGAGTGCCTCTAATAACCGGACACCAACCCGGAGTGCCTCTAATAACCGGAGACCAAACCGGAGGGCTTACTTTTACCAGTCCCTAACCTGGAGGGCTTACTTTTACCAGTACCCAACCTGGAGGGCTTACTTTAACCAGTCCCCAACCTGGAGGGCTTACTTTAACCAGTCCCCAACCTGGAACATACTTGTCCAACACATTCATATGAAGTAAAGGTTGAAATATAACATAAACATTGGAACTAGCATACGAAATGTCAATACTTTCACCATAAACTATGAATGGTATAAAAATAGCACATCCACAGTCAAACATATCAAAAAACCTTCAATACAATATAGAAGTTTTGTATCATAATAAATCAACTTCAAATAATCTTAAAATCCATCGAAGGATGTTGACATAGATGAAATAAAAATTATTTTTAAAGAAATATCTCCTTTTATTTTGAAATCATTTAAGATCCATATAAAATTAAACATTTTCTTTGAAAATAATCTTATAAGCTTGTAAGGGAAGCTTTGAAGATTTTATAACGGCGGAAAATAGCCGCACCCGCCGTATAAGTTAAAAAAACATTCTTACCTTAATTCTGTCGAAAAGGTTAAAAAGGACCTTGTTTTGAAAACGACGGAAAGATTCCTTTATAAACCACTTATAAAAGTCAAAAAGGGTATAAATGACTTTAACTCATACTCTAGTAAATAGTAAAAATGTTTTGAAATACATTTTTAAGAAACATGGATGTGGATGATAATGAGATCCCAGTAGATTATTACATATAAACAACCTCGGATAATGAAGAGATTGTGAAATAACCCTTACCAATTTGGTAACTTATGAAACCTAAAACCCATGAAAGAGGTATCATACAATGAATATGTAAATACACATAAATTAGAGTGTATTACACAAAGAATATAATTATGGGCAGTACATACACCACACAAAAGTTAATGGTGGCAATATGGCATGAATCTCACGGGAATAATGAGTGAGATGAAAACCCCTTACCATGTTAATCAACTGAGTCGTATGGCCAAAAGTTAATAACCACCAAATTATTTACAGAATAACATGAATATAAAGAGAATCATGATAATATATATCAAATGGCAGTACACAATACACCACTTTCAATAATTTAGTGGCGAACAATGGAAATCTCACGGAATTGAATGTGAGATAAGAAAATCCCTTACCTTGTACTTTTCCTTGGTTGGGGTAGGTTAACCTCCTGTATAATGGTGAAATATTTGTTATTAAATTATACAAGAATCATATATATTAATATGATATCATATATGATCTTTTAACATTGATTTGTTAATAATATCTTAGAATTATCGTCGTTTTGGGTGTTAACTTACTCATTTTCTTTTATATGTTTTGTTACATAAGCCATGTTTTTTGTATCTTATTCATATCCAGAATGATATAAAGTCCTTAAGCATCATTTTTAAATCATCAAATGATAATTATACTTGAATGGATACGATGGAGAATGAATCTCATCGTGTTCGTGGAGACGGTAGTCCGTACGTACGCATGAGCGACAATATCATTCTTTTGATATTAAAATAATATATAAATGGATGGTATATAATATATACAGAATCATTAACATGTTATATTTATTATTTAAATGAGTTACACATCATTATTATACCCATCCAAATAATAATATATTGAATAACAATTACACCATGACGTGGAGACGGTAAGCCGTACGTACGCACGTATGGTGACATGTTATTCAAAGGGTGGATAGAATACTGAATATGGTTGTACCATATTTATAATAACATCACAGTATATGTAAGATACTGGATTTATTATTTTAGAATGGTAATAACAAATGAATAAGAAGTGGAAGAAGAAATGAACTTGGAAAAGGGTGATGAAATCATTACCTCTTCTTCGGGTTCTCCCTTTTGATTTGATCAAAAGGGCTTCATAGGTTGGCTTTATGATCAATCTAAGGCCTCTAGGATGTAGTGAGGGATGTTGGGAGAGTATTTGATCAGAGTTTGGCCGAACCAAAAGGCTTGGATGGTGTGAAGAAATGATAAGAAGGAGTGCCTTTTTATAAGAGGGGTGAGGGGCACCTTTGGAAAAGCTAGAAATATTAGTTTATATTAAATTCATATTCGGTTTCTAATGCCTCCAAAGTTTATTATTCAAAGTTTAAGGTGGGGATAGGTCGCAAAAAACTCAACCAATAGAATTTAGACAGGTTTGGGTACTTATATTAACCTTATATTTAAGTATTAACTCTAAGTTAATTAGTTTCACTTTTACAATGTCTATTTGTATTTTTATATAATATGGTTAATAAACATACTATATACATCCAAGAGACCCCCAAGTGGTCCATTAATGATGAACCTATCATGATATAAGTCTCTTGGCCGAACCTTAGATTTTTAGGAATTTAATATCAATTAATAATATAATATTTGTTTTAAGAACTCTTTTATGTCAATTTTGACACTATTCATTAGTTGATTTTTGTGAAACTCATAACAGATTGATTACTTCGAACAAAGTCAATTAAATCAATCCTAATATATCCTAGTATCCTAGAAAATTAGTTTAATTCATTAAAAGTTTCATATTATATTTATTTGGGTATTTATAATATCAATTATTTTAATTTTTCACTATTATAGTAATTACTGCATCATCATTGTGTCATAAATAAAATAAATTATTTAATGTCTAAAAATTATAAATAAACAATAATTATGTAGGAAATCTTTTTATCTTTCTAATGAATATTTATAATCTAAAATCCAACATATATAACCCTATCTAACAATTGTGTTTCTAAAAGATATATGCTTGTGTCATTTTTGTATTCATTTTAACTTAATTAAAATAAAGTGTCATTATCACTTACAAGTGGATCCATGGGGTCCCAAAATCGACCCAAAGATTCCCATGGTCGACCATTTATCAACCAATAGGGTTAATACACGTTTTAGGGTAATTTAGTATTATTATAATATTATTTTTAACCCTTATTTACCGGATTTACCCTTAACCATGGTAAATAAAATATTTATCGCAGTAATTATTCAAAATGTCTAAAAATAAAAGTTACCTATTTACACAATTTGAATATCCTGATTCCAAATATGGAATCCATTTTCCTAAATTCAAAACATAGAAGTGGCAGAAATTAATTTAAAATTAATTCCCGCTGTCAAAACAAAAAGCGTGTTTTTAAGAGATAATAACTATCAAAAGATTGACACTTGTTTATGTTCGGTTTAATTGTAAAATTATGTCCAATGACCAACATTATATTAAATGGTAAAACTATATTATAAATATACTTTAAAACCACTCAAATTCATAATTTATCACTATTAATTATTTTGATTAAAAAAGTTGTTTTTAATTAAAATTTAGTAATTTTCACTATTCATCAAAATATGAAAGTTATCCGAAAAGTACCAAAATTTCACCTTAGGGCAAATTCGACACTACGAATCCAAAAATGAAGTCAATTTTGAAATATAAAATATATATAATTTCAAAAAGTAGGTATTACTATTCATAACGGCTAGTTTGATCGGTTGTGGTGTGTGTTAAAACTCGAAGTTGCGTACAACACACGCTACTGTATTATTCAAAGGAAAGCTTACCGTGGAAGCTTGGGATGTTTCATTTTAAATTTTTTTGATGTCCCCATTTAGTCAAAAAGTTTAAAATATTGTATTTAAAAAGGGTTCACTATTAAAAGTTGATAAAAGTGCAATACTGAAAATGAATTTGTTCTTGCATTATATCTAAGAAACTCATAATATGGATTCTAAAATTATAAGGATTATATAAAGTTTAAAATTTAGATAATACTATTCATAACCTCTTTTGAATGGCTTTTTTTTGTAATTCATGGTGTGATTGAACTCGGTGTTGCGTGTAGTTCAAGTTATTGAATTATTTTGAAGAAATAACACACTATGAAATCTTGGGGTGTTACATTCTCCCCTCCTTCAATAAATTGCGTCCTCGCAATTTGAAATTGTTCTTCGAAAATAAAAGGTTGAAAATAGATAATATATTTGTGGGAAAACCCACATCGGAAATTGGGTTACTAAAATTTAGTCTTAATATGAGGAAAAGAGAAATGAAAGGGTCACCACCAAATTATGATCTCGATTAGGAGAACATTGGTGGCAATTTGAGACATATAATTGGAGAAAAAACGTAAATATTTATAGGTAGTGATTGAGGTCATCAATCACAAACAAGTATAAAATTTAGGTCCTTAAATTCAACAATCTATGATGATTTTGAAATACCATCGGTTCAACAAAACATAGGGTATTAGGATAACACATTTTTGACGTTTCAAAATATCTTAGTTGAAATCCCACATCGAAAAATGAATTAATGAGGCCGAAAATAACACATACTAGGGTTCCATGTAGGAAAATATGGATATGGAAGAAAAATATAACCATCAATTATCTGATGGAGAGTGGTAGAGAACATGGCTATGAAAAGGCCAACAATCCCAAAGCCATAAATTAGTGATGATTTAAGGTAACATCTAGGAAAACATTTTTATTCTAAGTTGCTTTTCTTAATATTGAAGAATTTATTTATGATATTGGCTAAGATCATAAGGAGATATACTTACTTTATAATTACAGTTTTATCCATTAATAAATTTCTACCACAAACTCATCTTTCACTCTAAAAGATAATAGAATGTAAAAAAAATTCTATTTACACTATTCGTACAGGGGTTCCAAAATAAACGAATTTATAATTCATCTACATGATATTTTAATAAAAACTACATTATTTATTCCAGGACATCTCGTGGGCCAGTGGTAGGTGATACACCCTTTTCGCCCTTCGGTTGCGGGTTCAAGTCTCGCAGCCTTGCCGAACGCGATGGGTTGCCGCCCGACCTCCGGGTTGTTTTTTTTTGGCAATCCAAAATAATCCAAACTAGAACTATCCAAAATACTTATGTCCAAACTCACAGTCCAACATTTATAAGGAAGGTAAACATAATATAGATCCTTTTTACCCCGTAATAGCATATGAATACCTTCATCATGTATTACCATATTCCTTATTGATTACATTCATGCTCCCTTATTCCATATAGAATGCTGTATATACTTCATTAATCCAAAAAATGATTTAAACCCCAACAATGATGGAATATACAAATCAATAATTAGTTCCAAGGTAGTCATGAATATCCAATATAATTTATCCAAAACAATCATGTATTATTCCAAAATCACTACCTCGGTATCAGAACTGTATTGTGGTTTATCATTCTCTCAACCATATATTTTCCAAAAATTTATCCTGCTATTCAGTCACTTTTATTTGTTCTACACAATCTCAAGTCCTTAATGAAATAGTACTGCAGTAAAATCCTTATATACTCCATAATTATTATAACAAGTACATTGTTGATACAACACTCAATTGACATAATCAATATAAGAACTCTAATCATTCCTCTTCATCTCTGGTAGTATCATAACTTGATTATTATCCAATAACATCATTTGCGGCATAGTCTGATGACTGGGAAATAGGTTCACGTAGTCCCCAAACTCCTTGCAAATGAAGCATTGTACATTTGAAACCATTTTCTTACCCTTGCAGTCAGGTACTTTGTGCCCTTTTCCTCCACACTTATAACAAACTCTCATTCCTTTCAGGCAAGTTCCAGGGTGTTTCTTTCCACAGTTACCACATATGGGAAAATTCTTCTTTTCCCTCTTCCCTTTATCCATCTTTCTCTCTTGTATCCTTTTCTTCTCTTGCTTCCCTTCAAAGCCATATGACTCAGTAAACTCTTTACTTATCTTATCAACACATGATATTATTTCTTCATATGATGATAATACATGGGACACTATTTCTCTTATAAATTCTAGCTTAAGACCATGAATGATATGATCCTTCCTTCTCTTTGGATCATGTGCATTTCTGGAGTTCTCATTCCTTCTACTGGGCGCCATTTCTAAACAATGGCATACACTAGATCAGTTTATGAATCAAAATACATAATCCCATTCTTATAAAACACTTAACATAAATTGAACTATTTATGGATATAATCCATAATCATAAAAATGTTTTCTTTGAGAAAGTGTATACTCATAAACCATTCATAATGATTTGTAATGAAAATGAGAGTTATCCTAAGCATATCCCCCGGGAGTGTCGTAACCAAGAGTGCAGCAAGGCCCGTTGTCGTGCACCAGTTCCCGTTCGAGTCTAGCTCAAAGCGGTGTTTTCGGGTTTTACCCCTAGGTACATCTGTGCCAGAGCCGCCTCTACCTGCTCGTATCTAGATAGGGATGTATTTCTCGGAAAACTCACAAAATCTCTACAATACCAAAACTCTAGGAAGTTCTTCTATACTAATCCTAAATGTTAATCTTAGGTCTACGTGATCTAATCAGAGTTTATCTAAATCTAGCTTCCAAGGTTTGTACTAAACTTCCTCTGATACCAACTGTAACGCCCCGACCCCAGTTACCCAGAGTCGGTGCATTATTACATAACATTGGCATGATCACAAGAAAGATCAAATCTCGAAAGACCGATTGGTTTAGTAGCCTTGGAGACACTAGATATATTCATAAGTATTACATTACATCATAAAATGAAAATCTAATACAACAACATAATGTTTCCACAATCCACACTATTATCCCCTCATAATATCCCTGAAGGTCATTCATAACTTACATCTTCACATCCTAGGAAAAATAAAACATAGAAAAGGGGTGAGCTCAAATGCCCAGTAAGGATGACAATATAGAGGAACATTCAAAATAAGCATAAACATTTAAGGCAATGCATTACTAAAACAAAAGCCTTTTAAACTTGAACTTCAACATAGTATGGAAAAAGTAAAATGAAATAATTCCATTTACTTATTCACATGGATATTCTACTAATCGAATAATCACATGCAAAAATCAAAAACCACTTTCATAATGTTGGAATGCATAATACTAAACTTTAATTTCTTTTCAAGGCCTCGTCCCAAGACCTTGGGGCTAACTGTAACCGGAACCCAACCCGGAGTGCCTCTAATAACCGGACACCAACCCGGAGTGCCTCTAATAACAGGACACCAACCCGGAGTGCCTCTAATAACCGGAGACCAAACCAGAGGGCTTACTTTTACCAGTCCCTAACCTGGAGGGCTTACTTTTACCAGTCCCCAACCTGGAGGGATTACTTTAACCATTCCCCAACCTGGAGGGCTTACTTTAACCAGTCCCCAACCTGGAACATACTTGTCCAACACATTCATATGAAGTAATGGTTGAAATATAACATAAACATTGGAACTAGCATTCGAAATGTCAATACTTTCACCATAAACTATGAATGGTATAAAAATAGAACATCCACAGTCAAACATATCACAAAACCTTCAATACAATATAGAAGTTTTGTATCATAAAAAATCAACTTCAAATAATCTTAAAATCCATCAAAGGATGTTGACATAGATGAAATCAAAATTATTTTTAAAGAAATATCTCCTTTTATTTTGAAATCATTTAAGATCCATATAAAATTAAACATTTTCTTTGAAAATAATCTTATAAGCTTGTAAGGGAAGCTTTGAAGATTTTATAACGGCGGAAAATAGCCGCACCCGCCGTATAAGTTAAAAAAAACATTCTTACCTTAATTCTGTCGAAAAGGTTAAAAAGGACCTTGTTTTGAAAACGACGGAAAGATTCCTTTATAAACCACTTATAAAAGTCAAAAAGGGTATAAATGACTTTAAATCATACTCTAGTAAATAGTAAAAATGTTTTGAAATACATTTTTAAGAAACATGGATGTGGATGATAAAGAGATCCCAGTAGATTATTACATATAAACAACCTCGGATAATGAAGAGATTGTGAAATAACCCTTACCAATTTGGTAACTTATGAATCCTACAACCCATGAAAGAGGTATCATACAATGAATATGTAAATACATATAAATTAGAGTGTATTACACAAAGAATATAATTATGGGCAGTACATACACCACACAAAAGGTAATGGTGGAAATATGGCATGAATCTCACGGGAATAAGGAGTGAGATGAAAACCCCTTACCATGTTAATCAACTGAGTCGTATGGCCAAAAGTTAATAACCACCAAATTATTTACAGAATAACATGAATATAAAGAGAATCATGATAATATATATCAAATGGAAGTACATAATACACCACTTTCAATAATTTAGTGGCGAACAATGGAAATCTCACGGAATTGAATGTGAGATAAGAAAATCCCTTACCTTGTACTTTTCCTTGGTTGGGGTAGGTTAAACTCCTGTATAATGGTGAAATAATTGGTATTAAATTATAGAAGAATCATATATATTAATATGATATCATATATGTTCTTTTAACATTGATTTGTTAATAATATCTTAGAATTATCGTCGTTTTGGGTGTTAACTTACTCATTTTATTTTATATGTTTTGTTACATAAGCCATTTTTGTTGTATCTTATTCATATCCAAAATGATATCAAGTCCTTAAACATCATTTTTAAATCAAAAAATGATAATTATACTTGAATGGATACGATGGAGAATGAATCTCATCGTGTTCGTGGAGACGGTAGTCCGTACGTACGCATGAGCGACAATATCATTCTTTTGATATTAAAATAATATATAAATGGATGGTATATAATATATACAGAATCATTAACATGTTATATTTATTATTTACATGAGTTACACATCATTATTATACCCATCCAAATAATAATATATTGAATAACAATTACACCAGGACGTGGAGACGGTAAGCCGTACGTACGCACGTATGGTGACATGTTATTCAAAGGGTGGATAGAATACTGAATATGGTTGTACCATATTTATAATAACATCACAGTATATGTAATATACTGGAGTTATTATTTTAGAATTGTAAGAACAAAGAAAGAAGAAGAGGAAGAAGAAATGAACTTGGAAAAGGGTGGTGAAATCATTACCTCTTCTTCGGGTTCTCCCTTTTGATTTGATCAAAAGGGCTCCTTAGGTTGGATTTATGATCTAACTAAGGCCTCTAGGTTGTAGTGAGGGATGTTGGGAGAGTATTTGTGCAGAGTTTGGCCGAACCAAATGGCTTGGAAGGTGTGAAGAAATGAGAAGGATGAGTGCCTTTTTATAAGAGGGGTGAGGGGCACCTTTGGAAAAGCTAGAAATATTAGTTTATATTAAATTCATATTCGGTTTCTAATTCCTCCAAAGTTTATTATTCAAAGGTTAAGGTGGGGATAGGTCGAAAACAACTCAACCAATAGAATTTAGACAGGTTTGGATACTTATATTAACTTTATCATTAAGTATTAACTCTAAGTTAATTAGTTTCACTTTTACAATGTCTCTTTGTATTTTTATATAATATGGTTAATAAACTTACTATATAAATCCAAGCGACCCCCAAGTGGTCCATTAATGATGAACCTATCATGATATAAGTCTCTTGGCCGAACCTTAGATTTATAGGAATTTAATATCAATTAATAATATAATATTTGTTTTAAGAACTCTTTTATGTCAATTTTGACACTATTCATTAGTTGATTTTTGTGAAACTCATAACAGATTGATTACTTCGAAAAAAGTCAATTACATCAATCCTAATATATCCTATTATCCTAGTAAATTAGTTTAATTCATTAAAAGTTTCATATTATATTTATTTGGGTATTTATAATATCAATTATTTTAATTTTTCACTATTATAGTAATTACTGCATCATCATTGTGTCATAAATAAAATAAATTATTTAATGTCTAAAAATTATAAATAAAATATAATTATGTAGGAAATCTCTTTATCTTTCTAATGAATATTTATAATCTAAAATACAACATATATAACCCTATCTAACAATTGTTTTTCTAAAAGATATATGCTTGTGTCATTTTTGTATTCATTTTAACTTAATTAAAATAAAGTGTCATTATCACTTACAAGTGGATCCATGGGGTCCCAAAATCGACCCAAATATTCCCATGGTCGACCATGTATCAACCAATAGGGTTAAGACACGTTTTAGGGTAATTTAGTATTATTATAATATTATTTTTTAACCCTTATTTACCGGATTTACCCTTAACCATGGTAAATAAAATATTTATCGCAGTAATTATTCAAAATGTCTAAAAATAAAAGTTACCTATTTACACAATTTGAACATCCTGATTCCAAATATGGAATCCATTTTCATAAATTCAAAACATAGAAGTGGCAGAAATTAATTTAAAATTAATTCCCGCTGTCAAAACAAAAAGCGTGTTTTTAAGAGATAATAACTATCAAAAGATTGACACTTATTTATGTTCGGTTTAATTGTAAAATTATGTCCAATGACCAACATTATATTAAATGGTAAAAATATATTCTAAATATACTTTAAAACCACTCAAATTCATAATTTATCACTATTAATTATTTTGATTAAAAAAGTTGTTTTTAATTAAAATTTAGTAATTTTCACTATTCATCAAAATATGAAAGTTATCCGAAAAGTACCAAAATTTCACCTTAGGGTAAATTCGACACTACGAATCCAAAAATGAAGTCAATTTTGAAATATAAAATATATATAATTTCAAAAGAAGGTATTACTATTCATAACGGCTAGTTTGATCGGTTGTGGTGTGTGTTAAAACTCGAAGTTGCGTACAACACACGCTACTGTATTATTCAAAGGAAAGCTTACCGTGGAAGCTTGGGATGTTTCATTTTAAATTTTTTTGATGTCCCCATTTAGTCAAAAAGTTTAAAATATTGTATTTAAAAAGGGTTCACTATTAAAAGTTGATAAAAGTGCAATACTGAAAATGAATTTGTTCTTGCATTATATCTAAGAAACTCATAATATGGATTCTAAAATTATAAGGATTATATAAAGTTTAAAATTTAGATAATACTATTCATAACCTCTTTTGAATGGCTTTTTTTTGTAAGTCATGGTGTGATTGAACTCGGTGTTGCGTGTAGTGAAAGTTATTGAATTATTTTTAAGAAATAACACACTATGAAATCTTGGAGTGTTACATGAATGGGGAATATCCATTGGAGGAGTGATAACAATAATTATTAGAAGACCCTACCAATTGAAGGTGATATTCCCATGATATACAAATTTACAAGATGAATGCCCACAATATATCCTCCAAATTCTATATAGTCCCCATAAGAAAATCATTATATGGGGGAATTTATTGATGAAGCATAACTGAGTTCCAAAATCTTGCTTTAATCCCCTCAAGAATCATGAAGAAAACCCTGAATTCTAATCCAAGATATTGGAAATAGGAATTCAATACAACAACCCCACTGCATCCACATACACAATTTTCACGGAATTCACAATGAGAGACTCCATTATCACAAAGAATTTGTCCAATTTCATTAAATGATCCAATATCACCCATTTATCATAACAATCTCCCAGAGTTTAGGGTAATTTTGTTACAAAATCCATCGTGATGTCAACCAATTTCCACTCGAGAATATCACGTTGTAGCAAAAAACCATGAAGATTATGATTCTAAAACATTACCTACTATAAAACCAAGCGCTTCCCAACAAAATATACGATATCTTCTTTCATCATGGGCCACCAAAACTGAACTCTCAAGAAATGGTACATCTTAGAAAATCATGGTTGTACTGCCAATCGTGAGAAATGGAATTCATGAATTACTCTATTTCTATTTATTATTAGAAAAATAGAATTCCATGAAACAACATCTAGTTGCAACCATCCTTCGGCCATCCCTATATATCATCACCATGGCCAACAAAATCACACATCACCTCTACCTTTGAGTCTCACCATTGAGACTCTTCCACCTATTGAATTAGTAAATATTTCACTATCTTATAAATCATGCATTGTCTACCACCATCCTCGCATACATATGGAAAGGATACAATCTCTTACATTGATCTCTATATATCCCTAGACTTCTGAAAAACACCCTTCCACAAATTCCTTCTCAAAGAATCAGTGAAAAAATTCCCAATTCCTAATGTCTCGGAGAACTCAAAATCATAGTCCAACTGAATATCTATACACATTCACATCAGTAGATTGTAGGCCATGCTAGGGAAAGATATAACTTATACTATTTTGACCTATGAAGACCCCAAATCACTCCCAAATGCGGTTACATCACAATAGTTTTAACACAAACATATCTCCTACACGATCTAGATCATTGGCGGAATAGTTAAACTCATGGGGATATAACTACATTGGCGCATTATAGGTCACCATATCTTCTACATCAGGATAAACCATAATCCTAGATAGGAAGCATCAAAGAATACCCCAAAAAACACAAAATCCTCTAGAACCTAATGCATGAGAAATCAAACTAAATTATTTTTAAGGAAATTGAATGTTGTCTAGAACTAGTTAGTTCACAAAAAAATAATGATCTTTGTTGGTTAGGTTTTTACACAGGGCTGAAACTCATTAAATATCATTCCCAATCCTCTAATAATATCCTATGAATCCTAGTAATCAAACAAAATATTCCACATATAGGGGTGATAAGCAATAACTACTACATTAATCATTGACGAGTGAACTACCATACCCTTCTCAAACACAACATGCCTGAAGAAATGGACCACGCGGTTAAAAAAAATACACTAGGATAACATTTGATGGAGCTTTTGGCATCCATGAACATTAAATACTGTTATCAAATTCTTTGAATGCTCTGCTTCTAACTTCATGTAAATCATGATATTATCAGTTAACCCAAATATGAATCCATCTGGGAACTCATTCAAAAAGGATTTCATAATCCTCATGAAAAAGACTAATGTGTTCCAAACACTGAATTTCATGAATAAAAACTCAAAGGGCCTATACCTACATCTCAAGACATTATTTATTATTTCACCATCCTTCATCCTCAACTGGTGATATCTAGACTACATCGTAATCATAGAAAACCATGTCACCACTCTAAAAAAGATGAAAATATATGATATCATTCTTGGATGGTAATGATTATTTATCATCACCTTATTGAACCTCTGGAAGTCTATAAAAAACTTCATAAAAAATCCACCATCCTAGAAAACAATACTTGATCACTCAATGGTGATACAATAGGCTAGATAAAAACAAACTGCACCAGATCATCTATTTGAATCCTTAAATACCACATCTCATAAGGTCCCATCAAATCTAGAGCCATCGATATTAGAGAAGAACCAACCTAAAAGTATATCAATAATTAAACATCATTTCAATGGGGGTAGCATCACAACCTCATTTTAGAAAATCTCTTGGAGCTCTTCAACCACCTTGGAAACCTCTACCATATCTGATTCCACTGACTCTATAGACATCTCATCCAACAGGGAATGAAGGGGCTCCAAAGGCGGACTACCCACCTGACAACACCATTCTCCAATGGAAACCATGTTCTAGTCTGACACATTTGAAGACATGATTATTCTATGAATGCAGTCAATAATTGTATGCATAGAACACATCATTTAATTTCCATGTTTTAAAATTTTCAGATGCATCTCTTGAATGAAAATTTCTCAGTCGGACTGATCTAGCCCATTATAAATTTACACCCTCAGCACACATCAAACAACATGGCCTATCCTCCAACTATCATTTCCAACACTAGGGGTATAAGAAGCATGTATATTTCTAGTCTCAAAAAATGGTCTATAGTGGGTTCCATAATGGAGTGAAAATATGTAGAATAAAACAAGGCACAGACAAGCATATATGATAATCTGATGGCACCTATAATGATTTATTCCTTGTCACGTTCTGATACCTCCATTTCGTGAAATTGACCCTGCCCAACTCATACAGTTCTCATCTAAAACCACATACATGACCATGGTCAGGTCGTAGTCCCTAAATATAATAACATCCTAAGGCTATACTATAACATATCCATCGCCCCTTGGTAGAGAATACGAATACTTCCCCTTGCGGCTGAAATAGCCTCACATGAAACTCCTAATAAGCATGACACAAAATCTATCCTTCACCAACAAATTTTTTTCACGGATCCAATATGATCTATTCTCGAAGAAGGATACAAACCCTATTGAAGAAAAAAATCGGACTCAAAGCCAAAATAATGGCACAAACATAGAAGGTCTATTGATAAGATGTTGATGTTAAATCCATAGTGGTCGAAACCATGATGGTCCTGTAACCTAAGACCTACCACTGATAAATTTTCTCATCGAGAAACCCTGTTGGTTCCATTCATATGAAAAACCTCTTCATAAGTGCATTCAATTTATCAACTCAACCAAATTAGAAACCTCTAGGTATTTTAGAATCAAAAAATATGTAACCGCAAGCCTAATTAAAGGATGGAGTGTCTCCTCAAGATACGTCACTCGAGAATCCACATCTAAAAAATTATTACAGTATAAAGCATATATGTTCCTTGAACATAATCCCAAGATCCCACATAGGCATACTCCCATGCTGATGAGAGAGTATCTCATACCTCTTATTATCCTTTAGGGTCGATGAGAGGAACTCTAGATGAAACTCCTTCATGAAGTTGACCCACAATTCATCTTCCTCCTTCCACTCTCTCAAATGATGTATAAACCAATGACATCATGATCCTCACATCTGACTAACTTCCATGGGATCCTAGTGCTCTATTGGGGATAATTTCAAACTAAACGTGATCTCGATCTCCTTCAAATAGATCTCTGTCTCCATACAGGAAGCACATTCCTCACACATTTTATAGGATAGCCATTGAAAAGTGAAAAATATCCTACAACACTAATCATTAAATTCATATATAATAATACTCTATAGTTTAACAAGGTTATCCTACTAAAGCATCAGATCATGATCCATACACAGATGAGTATAAAATGACACAGCTAAAAGGAAAACTATGATTTACAAAACCTAGTGATATAGAGTTTTATTAATAATTATTTTAATTAATTTTTTATGTTTCATCCAAATTAAAATTACCTAAAAACCGAATTCAAATAGGAAAAAAGTCATTATTATTCACATACCTCTCCTAGTTATCTACCTTGAAAGTGGTTCAGCTTCTCTTAGTCATTTGAGAGGATCATATTCCTATCATTTCATCATTAGGGGCGCTATAATCATGTCTATTATCCTACCTTCTCGGGACATTGTCACACAACAAGAATATCTAACAGTGTTTCCATACCATCTCAAGAAATCACCAATGGGAATATCTCTAAACACCTTCCTTCCAATCAATATTCATGGATCATATATGACTTTATCAAGTCCAACTCACATTAAAGATGATACAATGAGGGGAGATAGATACTGACCCCCCGAGTCTGCTTCAAATAGGCCTCGTGTTTGTGACTAGCACCAAGTTTGTACAAATATCACAATATGGGAGTAATTATCCATTTATAAATAAAAAAGTTAAGGATAAAGGATTTATCAACCATAATACACTCCATGATACTTATATATTTTTGAAAAAAAAATCCAACAAATCATATGTAAATTAAAATTATACATGTAAAATTATCTGTAGTAAATACCAGGAAGTAATGCTAATGTTGGGACATGGAAACATTCCAGGAAATTATCTAGTATGGTTCATCACGGTCCAAAACAAATTTCATAGAAACATGAAAAGAGTATAATATTAATAGGATGAGAATAAAAGTATAATCAGTAAGAAAACAGTAGTCTCTCATGCAGATGTGAATGAAACATACTAATGACTCTTTGAGAAAACAGTCGAACCAAACAGTTGAGAAATATGCATACAACCCATCCCAACTATACCAAGTCATTGTCACAAAATAACTGAAATCATTTAATATAATATAAAGTAAAACACATCAATGTTGGGGCATACCACACCATTTTACCATTTATTAGACACTCTCACACCCCTGTAGAAGATGTGATTGAAATCACACCGTCTTCAAATTCAACACCACATCCAGTTAGAACACACATGGGTCACTCACCACAACACATGCCTCCCATGCACCCTAAGGCCACACACCACAAAACATCTCCCATGAACACACATGGGCCTCATACAACAACACATCACATCACATCATGTCACATATCAACGCAAATAAACCTATTAAAGCACATCACAACTCAACCCAAAGACACCTTGGAAAACAAATCACAAATATCCATAATGACTCTTAGGATACCACATCACAGATCACCCAAAGAAACATGGGAAATCATCGATTAGAATAGGGTGAAAGGAAGAGTGTGTGTCCATCCATCCATCATCACACAAAGATTTTGCTAAAGACACCCACATGTGACTTTGTGGGTGTTTGGATGATAGTTCATAACATTGGTGGCGTGGATATATAAATCAAACGGAAAACTAATATATATATACATATATATATATATATAGTATCAAACAATAAATTCAAAACTAAGTGTAAAAAACAACAACTCCCAACACAATAACCATTACTACCACTTCTAAACGCATTTATTAGTATTTGTAACAGTCATTTTAAAAGGTGAAGATCCCTAATAATCTAATTATAATTCACATTTCATCCACATTTATCACCCATTAGTTTTATTATTTAGCATCAACATCATTAAATCCGAAAAACCATCAATTAATTTTTCAAACAGCTATTTCAATCCCATTAACCGAACCATCCCTTGTGATTTCAAACATTATTAAACCTGCATTTATTCCATCACTACTCATGAATCTAGAATAAAGTAACCATATATCACCAGAAACATGTCATCCCCCACAATCACACCTCGCCAAACCAAATGAAAGGTCGAACAACCACATCGTTCCAAACACCTCATTACAATCACAAATTGTTATCCCAAAAGCACAACCACACATCACAAACAAATATTTGATAGATTTAGAAAAGGGATTTTATAAAATTAAAATGTATTCTACGGATGTTATCATAGAATTCAAAATCCTAGAGAGACCAATTTATTAACCATATATAATTGCAATGAAAATTTCAATATTTAGTGTGATATAACAATAATCACAACAAATTAGAAATCCCAACACATATATCCTACATAAACAGAACCCCAACAATCAATTTTTTTTACAGGGAATCATTGAGGTACAATCCATAATATCATATTAATCAAAGCTATATAAATAATTAGAAACAAACCCCTTTTCCATTAAATATAAATTTAACCAATTCATTATCATTAATTAATCCATCACAATAATACAACAAAGGTAAAAAATAATACCCCTCACAAAAGATACACAAATAAGATAAATGAGGGAAACACTACATCAATGATTATTTTCAAATTTTTGTGCACTGTAGAGAGAATAAGAATACTCTAAACCATAACCACACTACGAGAAAACATGGATCAATGTATAACACCCCAAATGATCATGAAATCACTTTCAAAACATGCAACCAAAACCCATCAATATCAATGTAGTGAAACCTCGAATAAGAATGGAATGAAATGAATTAAGAATGTGGAAGAACTTGTCCTAGATTAGAGAATGGATCCCAATGATCGATTACCCCAAAAGAGAATAACTATTCCATGAATTAGAAGGATGTTGGATGCCTGAAATGATAGATGATCCACTTGATATTTGGATTGGTGAAAATCCAAGCAACTAAAGACATTAAAACTACAAAACTATAGGGAATGAAATGATTTGTAATCCCATTTCAGATCGCGCAATACCAGGATTACACATTACATTGAAAAATTCATCCCCTTTTTATTACATATACCAGAAAACTTACACATTTTCAAGAGGCCTAAGAAATGTTTTGAATCCATATTTCAAGACATGTAATACACTTACGCGAAGTGTATTTTCTTCAGTAGCTTTGTTTCCCCTCTAACTCCCATAAAAACTCTTGAAACCTCCCCCTGAACACCACCAGCAACCAAAAATAACAATGTAATGGACCATGGTGGAATGTAAAACTATTGTGGAATTTGATTTTGATGATGATATTCATGAAATATTAGAGTTTATATGTCACAACCCTACCCAACACATCGCAGTTATTGTATTTATTTTTTAGTTTTCATTAAATTTTATTCATTTTCGAGTCTTCATTTATATTTTAAATTATATCAATTGAATTATGATGAAAATAAAATTAAAAAAACTAATCTAATACTTCCCCCATTACCTTATGGCCATCCCCCCACTCCCTTCCCCACCTATATACATGGTGACCCACCTCCCACCCCCATTCCACACTTGAAGCCCCCCCCCCCCCCGCCCACACCTTTCCGGAGCTCTCAATCGTGACACCTCCCCTCCACTAGTTGTTCCTCCCCCTTAAACACCCCTCCTTCCTTTTGTCATGTGACACAATCCCCCCTCCCCTAGAACTCTCGTCTATGCATTCTCTACCCAAACAAAGAGCCACCATAAATCAAGATTTCCATAAGATTTCCTATTATTTTCAGTTCAGCTCACCTAGTTAAGGTCGTAGCTCCACTCTCCTTCGGTTTTCTTGTGTTTTTTCTTCTTCCTATGGCCCATTTTCTCTCAGAAAAACCCTAGGTCATGGGTTGATTGGGATTCAGTTTTTTCCCTTTTTAGGGTGTTTGGTGGGACTCTCCGGTCATCCTTGTGTGGGTTTTAGCCTCTGTTGCCGAAGGCGAACTTCTTTAGTCCATTCTGGATTATCTGCCACAGTTAGAGGTTGATTTCATTTTCCCTATTATTTTATTAATAAATTTTAATGTGTTATAAATGTTATTTGGGTATATTTATGTTTTCTTTGATGATATTTTAACATGATTATCGGTTAGAAATGAGTTTTTTCAAAACAAATTTCCATGTGATGTCTATACTGTGTTGTAATGTTTCTTGAAATGTTTTTTATGCCTTATTTTAAAAGTGTGAATAATATTTTCCCAGGTACTTGAGTTGTATTTTTTTTCTCAATGAGTTTTTATTGATTAAGGTAATAGTATTGGACTATAGGTCTTTTAATGTATTATTTAATTATCAAATATAGAATTTTTAATTATAAATAAGGGCTTTCTAAGGAATTGGTTGAGAAAGTGTTTGTTTTTATTTTGTTTTTAAAATTATATTTTATAAAAAAAATTTGTGATGGTGATTGTATTTAAATTCAATTTCTAGTGTGAGTAAAATGGTATCAATTTATTAGTATTGGAATGTAGGCCTTTTGTGCAATTTTAGAATGAGTTGTGAATTCTTTAAATAATGGGAATCTAATTTTTTGAAATGAAAATATTTTGTGTTTTGATACCCTAAATGTTAATTAAAATATTTTATATCTCATCAAAGTGTTGTAAACACATAAAAAAGTACGTATATATATATATAATTATCACACATATTCCATCATGGCTTGTGGAATATGTGTATTTATATTAATTGGAATATACATATAAGAGTGTTTGTGTGCACAGTTGTGGGGAGGTCATCATCAAAGGAATCAGGTGTCGAATTGTTCATCTAAGTCTTCTCCCTTTTGTGGTAGGATTACCTTTACATTAGCCTTTAAATTAAATAATTATTCATTTATTGTCTTTCACACTTTTATTTAATGCTTATTTGCAATTTACAAATTTTCGAATAATTGTTTATTTTCAAATAAAGTAAGACCATTTCTATTTTAATTGAATGAATTAATTTTATTGAATTTTCTTACTAAGTGTTTAATGAAATGAAAATTTGTCCTTTATAAATGCGCTTTAGATTTAATGTTTTGAATTGAGTTTCCTAAATGGGTTTGCAAGTGCATTTTTTTCTTCAAATTAATGGTGTGTGTTGCTTATTTTTGAAAATGATTTATTGATAAATGATTGGTTAAGTCCCATTGGGTACTTTTGGAAAATTAATAACTTTGAAAATACTCTTTGGGATGCACCTATTTCCTTGATTGAAGTTGTTGTGAATGGTTGTTCCATTGATGGGACTTCCTTTGTGTGTTGATGGGTGAAGGCAAGATGGATAAAATCCCATGGAGTGATTCGAAGGTGATTTTGTTGTGTGTGTGCTGATGGGGTAATATGAAAAATACTTGTGTTGGATTTCTTAATTAGTATATGTAGAATCACGCCCCATTTTATATCTAAACATGTGATCCTAGAACAATGAGTGAATTTTTGATTAATAATTAGTCAACAAATTTAGATTATGCACAAGCTAGTGGCCAATATAAGGGAGATGTTTTGTTGTTATTTATATGGGATTTGGCCCCTCGACCAGGCCTGGTAGGGAAATCCTTGGGCATTAGGGCATTATGATTTCATTGAGTAGGGAATCTCTTTGAGATGATTCAGATGTATAGTGCATTCTAGACTATTTACGAGATCCGAGGTTTCACCCATGTCTATTTTCACAAATGTTTTCAGGCATTATTTGGAGGATACTCTTGTGTGTTTTCTCATATTTCCCTGGTTGTATGACTTTTGATATTGCTTTTGGAAGCGTGTGTATTTTATCTAAATTGAAAAGTAGTTTTCAAATGGTTATGGAAGTAGGATTTAGAAATGTTTATACTCACTCTATCATTTTTAACTTAAATATCATCTCTGCATTAAAATGTAGATGATTCCTTCATAGGAAAGAATATATTTTTTAATGGTAATTCGAGAAATGGATCATGATTTTCATTAAAGGAAATAATGTGTGAAAAAAATAATATTGTATATTATAGTTCAAAAATGAAATTAATGTTTCATTATTTCAAGGTAATGCATTGGGAATAGATTACATAGGAAATTTTACTGAGTTTTAAGACTCACGCCTATATGGAATTCTTGTTTTTAGTCTTAGGTGTAGGTTTCGATTTTATCTTGATCACCGGGGGTGATGTTGAGTCTTGGGATTGGAAAGTGACCCGCGCTATCACATGGGGTTTAGTAGTTATCATGTTAGGTTAATTTTTCTTTTCAGTCAATGATTAGTTTATATGTTTAGTATATTTATATTTGGGGCTTCTTTATTGTTATTTGGCTACTTTTTTTATTTATATTTGGTGAAATTGTTTCACATAGTTACTCTATGGATCTCTTGGGGATTTTTTCTATTTTGAGAGGATTGGGAACACCTCTTGGGAATTGTCGTGTGCCCACTAGGGTGACCAGTTCAGGGTCGACTCAGGTTGGTTCGTGAAAAAATGGTATCAAAGAAAGTTCATTAGAGGACATAGCATTAATGTTACCCTTGTTATTTGGGTTGACAAGGTAGATATAGTAGGATAGTCAGATCATGGAGTGTATGTTTGGGGGTGTTTCTTGCCAATAGGTTCTGGACCAAACCTTTAGTTACCCCGAGAAGTCGATTTTTTCTTTGTTTCATAAGTACTTGTGGGTTTTGTAACACCCCAAGATTCTATGTTACACTACTATTTGAATAATATAGGAGCATGGGTTGTACAAAACTTCGAGTTAAAACACCCCAAAACCAATCAAACTAGCCGTTAGGAATAGTAATACCCACATTTTGAAATTTTTTAAATTTTATCTTTCAAAATGGATTTCATTTTTTATTCAGAATATCAAAATTATCCAATAGTAAAGTTTTGGTATTTTTCATAAAACGTTCAATTTTGATGAATAGTTAAAAACACTAAGGTATAGTTAAAAAAAAATTACTTAAATAATTATTTATCTTATTTAAATTAATTTTAGGTCAAAATAGATACATAATACCTATATATGTTCAATGTAATTCTTTGGATTTAGTTTATAATAATTTTAGATATATAAAAAAATTGAACTTTTTGCCATCTTTTACAAACCTCTTAGGAGTATTTACAAATTTATATAAAACAAAATTTTACCGCTATTGTTAGTTGAATTTCAAAAATTTGAGAGACACAATTGATATCCGAATGTAAAATGTGGTTCAATAAGGAAAAAATAATTTTGGGTGAATAGTAACTTTTTCTTTAATTTACCACGGTTAAAAGTAAATACGGTAATTAAGGTTAAAAATGATATTATTATTACCCTAAAACATGTCCTAATTCTTTTGGATATGCATAATTAGACCCAAAAATAACATTATTAATAAAACAAGATTCTTTTTGTCCACTTGGATTAGATTTGGACATTTATTATTATCTAAATCAAAGAAGAGTTGAAAGTATTAAATTCAACGTTTAATAACTAAAGAATTTTTAATATAGGGTTACACATAAGATAAATTAAACTATAAATATTAATTATAAATATAAAAATATTTCCTACATAATGATATTTTATTTCTATTTTTTAGATATTAAATAATTTATTTTATTTATGACACAATGATGATGCAGTAATTACATAATTAATGAAATACTAAAATAATTGATATTATAAATATCCAAATAAATGTAATTTGAGACTTTTTGTGAATTCCAATAAATTTCTAGGTTAATATGACATGTTTTGGTCGGTTTGATGAATTTTTTTCGATGTAATAATTCTGTTATGCATTTATAAAAAACAAAATACCAAAGGGTGTCCAAATTGGTATAAAATAGATTTTTAAAAAAATATTATATTATTAATTGATATTATATTATTAAAAATCTAAGGATAGGAAAAAACTCTTATATAATGATATATTTATCATTAATGAACCAGTTGGGGTTCTCTTGGAAGTATATAGTATGTTTTTTAACCATATAATATAAAAATACAACTAGACATGTTAAATGTCAAACTATTTAACTAACAGTTAAACCTAAAAGATAATGTTAATATAGATAAAAAACTATATAAAACCTATTGGTTGAGTATTTTTTGACCCATACCCACATTATAAAATAATTAATTCATTTTGGATAAATTAGAAACCGAGAATTATTTTATTATAAAATAATATTTCTAGCTTTTCCTAAGGCGCCCCTCACTCCTCTTACAAAAGGGCACTACACATTTTCCCTAATTCCGACCTTCAAAGCCATTTGGATCAGCCAAAACCTACCGAAATACCCTATAAATTGTCATAACTTCATCCTAGAGGTTCTCCTTTATTCATAAGTCCAACATAAGGAGACATTTTGATCAAATCAAAAGGAAGAACCCGAAGAAGTGGTAAATATTTCAACACCACTTTCAAGATCGTTTCGTCTTCCACTTCCTCTTTCTTTGTTGTTTCTATTGTAAAATAATAAATCCAGTATCTTCTATATACCATAATGTTATTATAAATATGGTACAACCATATTAAATATTCTATCCATCCATTGAATGACATGTCACCATACATGTGTATGTATGGCTTACGTCTCCACGTCGTGGTGTAATTGTTATCCAATAAATTATTATTTGGATAGGTATAATAATGATGTGTAATTGATGTAAATAATAAATATAACATGATAATTATTCTGTATATATGATATATCATCCAATTAAATATTATTTTAATATCAAAAGAATGATATTTTCGCTCGTTCATACGTACGGATTACCGTCTCCACGAATGCGATGAGATTCATTCCTCATCGTATCCATTAAAGAATAATTTTCATAAGATGATTAAAAATAATGTTTAAAGACTTAATATCATTCTGAATATGAATAAGATACATCCTATCCATAACAAACATTACTTACGTAATAAATTATTTAAAGGAAAATGAACCAGTATACACCTGAAATGATGATAATACTAAGATATTATTACCAAACCAGTGATAAAAGATCATATATGAAATAATATTAATATATAGGATTCTTGTATAATTTAATTAAAATTATTTCATCATTATATATGAGGTTAACCTACGCTCAACCAAGGAAATGTATATGGTAATGGTTAATTTCACAATCTCGTTATTATTCAAGGTTGTTTTTACGTATGTATCTACTGGGACATATTTATTATCCATGTCCATGTTTCATAAAATATTTTTCAAAGGAATTATTTTAAGGGACATTTTTACTAAATCATCATTTTAAATGTTTTAGATTTTTATTCTTCTAAATCATTCTCTTTAATGTCCATGTTTACAAAATGGTTTTAAGGATTTAATTAGATGGACATGAATTTTTTTAAAATGTTGATTCCATTCAAAAGGTTCAAAGTGATATGGGACACATTGATTCAAAAATATCATTAAATTTCATATTTTCTAAATTGTGTTTTTATAAAAAAAGGTTATTTATCTCAAGGATTTTTACAAATCATATTAACCAATATCAACATTCGTTGATAGATTTTAAACTTGTTTGATGTTGATTTATTATTATACAAAGCTTCCATATTGTATTGAATATTTTGGGATATGTTTGACATTGGATGTGTTATTTTTTTCATTCATGGTTTATGGATAAAGCATTGACATTAAATATGCTAGTTTTAATACGAATGTTTATGTTATGATTAAAAATTTTCATATGAGGAATGAATTGGACTTAGTAAGTGACAGGTGGATCTCGCTAAAGCTTCTCGATGTATCGGTAGGTCTCATGAGACAATCAATTTTCATGGAACAAGGCCTTGACAAAATCTTATTTGTATTCTTGGAGCAAGGCCTTGACTATGTGGTTGTGAAAGTCTAGAATTATGAATTCCATCATTATGAATGTGAATACTGATATTGCATGTGATTATTCGACTACTAGAATATCCATGTGAGTAAGTAAATGGTATTATTTTTATTTTTATTTTACATATTATGATGAAGCTTATTTTGAAAAGTCTTTTGTTTTAGTTTTATAAATTTCCTTAAATGTTTAAGCTTATTTATGAATGTTTTCACTATATTCTTATCCTCAATGAGAATCTGATCTCACCCAATTCTATGTTTTATTTTCCCAAGATGTGAATAAGTATATTATGACTAACCGGTAGGGATAGTCTATGGGATCTTAATTTTTTCTATGGAAACAATGTTGTTGTAGTTTTCAATTTTATGATGTAATGTAAATTGTATGAATGTATCGAGTACATCCAATGCTACTAAACTAATCGATCTTTCGAGACATGATCTTTTGTGATCATTCTAGTGATACGTAATAATGCATCAACTCTGTGATTCTAAAGTTGGTGCATTACAGTTGGTATCTGAAGCCATTTAGTAAAATCCTTGCAAAATAGATTTAGATAAACTCTAATTAGAGAAAATATCCCTAATATAGACTATGAGATTAGTATTGAAGAACATCCATGAATTTTGATATTGTAAAGATTTTGTGATTTTTTTAAGAAATACATCCCTGTCTGGATAAGAGCAAGTAGACGCAGCTCTAGCACATATGTACCTAGGGGTAAAACCTGAAAACACTGCTTTGAGCAAGACTCGAACGGGAACTAAGGCACAACAATGGGCCCTACTGCACTCTTGGTTATGACACTCCCATTTGATATTCATAGGATAATTCTCATTTTCATTACAAACCATTATAAAGTGTTTTTCATTATATACTTCCTCAAATAATTTTTTTTATGATTATGGATTTTATCCATAAACTATTAAATTTAGGTTAAGTGTTTGACAAGTTTGGAATTATGTATTTCAATTCGTAAATTAATCTATATTATGTCATTGTTTAGAAATAGAGAATAGTGGAAGGAATTAAATACTTATCAACGAATGAAATCGATGTATGGATTTCCCTCCTACTCAAGATAATTATAGTGGAGCTGTTGATGCAACAGATGTTGATTAGATAATCACCATATTGAGAAAACTCACTCAGGTTATGAATAATAACCTTACCTGAATGGAGCACCCTGATCAAAAGCATGGAGGATCAATGTTAGATCACTTCATGAGGAAAAAACCTCTAACATTAAATGGGGGTACAAATCCACTAGTAGCAGAGAAATGGATAAATTCCTTAGAGAAACTATTTCACGGCTTGGGGAGTAGCGGAAGGGAAAAAGTTTTCATGGCAGTTTACCGCCTCACTGGAGATGCTGATAAATGCTGGTAATTGATTAAAAACAAAAAGGAAATGATAATGTCGCAATTAGTGAATGGATGGATTGTAATGAAGTTTTATTAGAAATATACTTTCCTCATAACCATCGAGCGGATATAGAAAGGAAATTTCTGAGTATGAGCCAAAAGGATGATGAGAATGTCACAAATTCTGAAGATAACATTACATAGTTAGTGAGTCATGATGAAGATTATATATGTAACCCAAGAAGTAAGATTGATCGTTTCTTTTATGGGTTTATAACATTTATTCGTCGAGCATTAGTCTCACAATCTTTCTCATCGTACAATGATATTGTCTGATGTGCTATCAATAAAAAAAATAATTCACCAAGTCTTACGACATTAAAGAAAACAATGAGAATAAGAGATCTATTGAACACGATGGAAATAAAAATAAGGTCAATAAGGGAAATTTTTAATATCCATCCTATAGTAAATGTGGTAAGAAACACTCTAGTACATTCCTGAAGGGAATGGGAGTCTGTTACAAGTGTGGTGAAAAAGGCTACCAAGATCATGATTGCAATGGGAAGAAAGAGGATGTTGATGTTGAATGGTACAATTTTAGAGAAAGGGGGAATAATGCAAATGAAGGTCCTAGGCGTCAGGGGAACATACCTAAGAAAATGTATACGGATCAAGGCCATGATTATGCTATCACTACTGCTGAGGTTGAAGCTCTGAAAGACATAGTGGCAGGTAATTTAATGGTTTCCTCAAGTTTGGCCAATGATTTATTTGATTCTGGATAATCGCATTATTTAATATTATCCTAGTTTAAAATGAAAATTAGATATTTCCAATATGATTTAACAAGGGAGTTTTCAGTCATAACTCCTATGGGAATTATCATTGAAACTTAGTTTTGTGAATCAGTTCCCATTAAGGCATATAAACATTATTTATATGATGATCTCATAGTCATACCCATTATTGAATTTGATATAATCCTTATTATGGATTGGCTTTCGAACCATGATGAAAAAAATTTATTGTAAGAACTAGGAGGTTACCATTTTTGGTGATGATAAAGATTACCTTATCTTTAGAGCAAAATCATCAGCACCTAATTCATATCCATATCCACCCCCAGTAGATCAACTAAATTCAATTATTAGGTCGGGGTGAGAATGAAATAACTGTGGGTGTGGAAAGTAATGTTCACATGTGTTTCCAGAAGATTAACTTGGACATCCTCAAGAATGATAAATTGAGTTTTCTATTGATTTAATTCATAGATCAAGGCCCATATCGAAGACTCATTATAGAATTCCCACTGTGGAATTAGTGGAACTAAAGAAACAACTAGAGGAATTGAGTAATAAGGAATTAATTCACCCTAGTGTTTCTCCATGGGGAGCCCCTATTCTTTTCATTCAAAAGAATGATGGATATATGAGGTTGTGCATTGACTACATAGAGATCAATACTATAACAATAAAGAACAAGTATTCCCTACCACTCATTTATAATTTATTCATTTAACTTCATAATGATCAATAATTTTCAAAGATTGACCTTCAATTTAGACATCACCAGTTGTGTGTGAAGATAGAAGAAATTCTGAAAACAGCATTTTGAACCATGTATGGGCATTATGAGTTTACAGTAATGCATTTTGGATTGACTAATTTACCCTCCATCTTCATGGATCTAATTAATAGAGTTTTGAAGGAATATCTTGATGACTTTGTAGTGGTATTTATTGATGATTTCTTAGTATACTTCAAAAGCTACAAAGATCATGTTAATAACTTGCGCATTATTCTAATGACTCTTAGAACACACGAATTATATGGGAAGTTTAGCATGTTTAAATTCTAGATTCAAGAAATATTTTTATAGGTTATATTGTCTCTAAATATGGAATCATTGTTTATCCTTCTAAGACCAAGGCAATCCAAGAATGGCCATCACCGACGAGTATAACTATGGTACTCAGTTTTTTTGGTTTAGTAGGTTATTATCGACATTTCGCCCAGAATTTTGGCCGGTTGGCTAACCCATTAACAAAGCTCATGCGAAAACGGGTTAAATGTTTTTTGGACAAAAGAGTGTGAATAATGTTTTGAAGAATTTAAGATAATATTAGTCAATGCTTCTATCTTGACTCTAAAATCAGGGAATGATTGGTCTGTTTTTTATAGTGATTCATCAATGAATGGACATGTGTGTGTCCTTATTCAGAATGATAGGGTTATTTCCTATGCATCATGTCAACTAAAAATTAATGATAAAAACTATCATAATCATGATCTTGAGTTAGCAGCTGAAATATTGGCATTGAATATTTGGAGACATTATCTCTATGGTGAAAAATTTGAGATATATATCGATCACAAGAGTTTGAAGAATAATTTCTCAAGAAATAACTCAACATGAGGCAAATGATATGGATTTAACTACTCAAGGATTATGATTGTAAGATACAATCCCACACGGGGATGGAAAATAAGGTTGCATATGCTTTGAGTAGAAAGGATCATGAAGTATTGAAACATATGAGATTTAAAAAGGATCTTATATACATGGATCTTGTAAATATGGATATGGGAAACACCATGGAATGTTAAACATAAATACTTTTTCAAATGGTTGATGAACCATCATTACTATAAAGGATAAAGAGTTCTCATACTTGTGATGATTTGTTTTAAAAGAAAATTAAAGCTGTGAATGATGGGAGATTGAGTGACTTCATATATGAAGATGGAATTTTTAAATTTCGGAAGAGACGTTGTGTTCCTGATTTACCTGATCTAAAAAAAGAATTGTTGGATGATTCTCATAGCTCCAATTTCTCTATACACCCTTGGATAACTAAAATATATAGATATTTGAAGAAACATTTTGGGTGGAACAACATGAGAAGGGATATGGATGATTTAGTGTCAATATGTATGGTTTCTCAACAAGTGAAAGCTGGAAGGAATCATCCTGGATGAGTCATGAAACCTCTTCCCATACCAGAATGGAAATGGGATGATATCACGATGGGCTTATTCATGGGGCTACCAAAGACTCCTATAAGGTATGATGCAATAAGGGTCATTGTTGATCATCTTACCAAGTCATCAGATTTTCTTGCTATAAGGGAAGTTTTACCACTTGAACTTTTAGAAAGACTAAATATTTATGATGTTTCAAGACTTCATGGTGTTCCACTATTGTTTGTTTTTGATCATGATCCCCATTTTACATCAAGATTCTGGAAAATTCCTCTAAAAGCCTTGGATACTGAACTTTGTTTGAGCACTTCCTACCACACTCAAACTGATGGATAATCATAACAGATATGTAAACCTTATAAGAAATATTTATATCTTTATCACATGACTTTCAAGGTATGTGGGATCAATATTTACCTCTGGTATAATTTTCCAATAACAATAGCTTTCATTCATGTATTTATAGGGCACCATATAAAGCGTTATACGAAATGATATGCCGCACACCAACATGTTGGGATGATGTTGGCGAATGAAAAATTACAGGCCCAGAAATTGTGGAGGATACAATGGAAAAGGTGAAGGTAATCCAAAACCACATCCAAACAACTCAAATTAGGTAGAAGAGAAATGCTGATAACCGAAGGAAGTATTTTGAATTTTAGGAAGGAGATCATGTTTTCTTGAAGGTATCTCCATTGAAGGGTGTTATACGTTTCGATAAGAAGGGAAAATTGAGTCCCAGGTACATTGGATAAGTATAATTAGACCATAAAAAATATTATAAATAAAATATGATCCTTTAGGTCCCCTTGAATTAGATTTGGACATTTATTATTATTTAATACAAAGAAGAGTTAAAGGTGTTCAATTAAACATTAAATAATTAGACCATTTTTAATATAGGGTTACACATAAGATAAATTGGACTATAAATATTCATTAGTAATATAAATATATTTCCTACATAATGGTATTTTATTTATATTTCTTAAAATTAAAAAAATTAATTTATTTATGACACAATGATGACGCACAAATTAACAAGTTAATGAAATATTAAAATAATTTATAATATAAATATCCAAATAATTGTAATTTGAGACTTTTTATTAGTTACACTAATTTTATAGGTTCATATGACATGTTAGGGTTGGTTTGATGAATTTTTTTCTATGTAATAATTCTTTTATGAATTTATCAAAAACAAAATATAAAATAGTGTCATAATTGACATAAAGGAGTTTTTAAAACAAATATTATATTATTAATTGATATTATATTACTAAAAAATATATGGTTCGGCCAAAAGGATAATATAATGGTCGGGGTATCATTAATGAACCACATGGGGTTTTCTTTGAGATATATATTATGTTTATTAACCATATAATTAAAAAATACAAAGAGATATGGTAAATGTCAAAGTATTTAATGTAGAGATAAATTTAAAAGATAAAGTAAATATAGTGACCTAGACCTATCAAAAAACCTATTGGTTGAGTTTTTTTCGACCCATACCCAACTTATCTTTTAAATATTTTATATTGGATACATTAGAAACCAAAATTGTTTTTATTATGAAATATTATTTCAACCTTTTCCTATGGTGCTTATCACCACTCTTAAAAAAGGGCACTCCCCCTTCTCTCTAATTCACACCTTCAAAGCCATTTGGCTTAGCCAACCCCTACCCAAATACCCTCTAAATTGTCCTCCCTTAATCTTATAGTCACTCCTTTGTCATAAAACCAACCTAAGGATCCATTTTGATCAAATCAAAAGTAAGAACTCAATGAAAGGGTAAATATTTCATCACCTCATTGAGGTTCCTTTCTTCTTCCACTTACTCATTCTTTTTTATTTCTATTATAAAATAATAACTCTAGTATCTTCTATATACTGTGATTTTATTATAAATATTGTAAAATCATAATCATTATTATATCCATCCATTGGATGGAATTTCACCATACCTGCGTACGTACAACTTACCATCACCACGTCGTCGTGTAATTGTTATCCATGACATTATTATTTGGATCGGTATAATAATGATGTGTAATTTTAGTAATTAATAAATCTAACATGATAATGATTCTGTATATATGATATACCATCCAATTATATATATTATTTTAATATCAAAATAATGATATTGTCAATCGTGTGTACGTACAGATTACCATATCCACGAACGAGGTGAGATTCATTCACCATCGAATCCATTCAAGAGTAATTTTCATTAGATGATTAAAAATATTGTTTAAATAGTTAAAAAAATTCTGAAAATGAATAGCATACATCCTATCCATAACAAACATTACTTAAAATACAAATCATATAAAGTAAAACGAACCAGTTAACACCTGAAATGATAATAATACTAAAATATTATTAACAATGAAATGTTAATAGATCATATATGATATCATATTAATCTATATGATTCATATATAATTTAATAACAATTATTTTACCATTATATAGGAGTTTATCCTGTCCTCAGCCAAGGATAAGTACATGGTAAGTGTTAATTTCACAATCTAATTATTATCTAGGGTTGTTTTTACGTATGTATTTACTAGGTCATATTAATTATCCATGTCCATGTTACATAAAATAGCTTTCAAAGTGATTATTTTAACAGAATCTCTTTCTAAAACATCATTTTAAAAGTATTAAATATTTATTCTTATAAATCATTCTCATTAATTTCCATGTATTCAACATGATTTTAAGGGTTTGTTTATATGGACACGAATGTTTTTAAGATTCTAATCCTTTTAAAATGTTTCAAAGTGGTATATGAAACATTGATTCAAAATTTCTTTAAAATTTTAAAAATAATTTTCAACTATATCAAAATCCCATGAGGGATTATAAACTTTTTTGATGTTGATTTATTATGATACCAATCTTCCATTTTGTATTGATGGTTTTGTGATATGTTTAAATCTGAATGTGTTATTTTTACACCATTCATGGTTTATGGATAATGTAATGAAATTTCGTATACTATTTTTAATACAAATATTTACGTTGTATTTAAAACTTTTCATATGAGGAACGCAATGGACTTAGTAAGTGACTGGTGGAGCCCACTATATCTCGGTGATGGATCTGTAGGTCTCGTGATAAAAACTCGTGTCTTGGCATAAGACCTTGAAAAATTATTATTTGTAGTCATGGCACTAGGACATGACTATTTAGTAATGAATGTCTGGAATTATGCATTCCATCATCATGAAAGTGGCTATTGATATTTCATGTGATTATTTGACTAGTAGAATACCCATTTGAGTACGTAAATATGCTTATTTTGATTTATATTTGCTATATTATGATGAAGTTTATGTTGAAAAGTATTTTGTTTTAGTTCTTTACATTTCCTTAAATGTATATTCTTATTTACTAATGTTTTTTCTATATCGTTATCCTTACTGACCATCTGAGCTCACCCATTTCTATGTTTTATTTTCCCAGGATGCGAAGAAGTATATTATGAATGACCTGTAGGGATAGCCTATGGGATCACAATGTTGTCTATGGAAGAAATTTTGTTTTATTTTTCCATTATATGATATAATGTAATCCTTATGAATGTATCTAGTACATCCAAGGCAACTAAACTAATCGATCTTTTGATACTTGACCTTTTGTGATCATTCCAATGATACATAATTATTCACTGACTCTGGGTAACTGGGGTCTGGGCGTTAGAAGTCTCATGGTATTTGGAGAAATGAAATAATAGAAGGGCTAGATAAAATAGTGAGCTCGCAGGGATTGGAAATACATATGGAGATGTGGAAATGGTCATGGAAGACACTCAATGAAGGTGGTTTGATTGTAATATAGCCACCAACCATATGGCCAAGTCACCCATCAACACTAGTTTCCCTGGGTGAGTTATTTTGGGACCTTTTCTATATTTTGTAGTTTATACCCATTCAATGGTTGGTTTCTTTCGTTCATACTTATTGTTGTCTTGGTAGGTTTTGGGGTGTTCTTATTTAGATTTAAAAATTTTGTTTGGGTTGAAAAAATTGTGGGTGTTTTATCAAAAATGAGATTTCCAAAACCAAAACATTGATACTTTTTTAATGTGAAATGGGTTGTTTTGAAAATGGGAGTTATTTTGGAAAATGTTTTGGATGATTCTGAAGGGTTTTGAGAATTGGGAAATTAGAAAATAAAGGTGGAATTTTAAAATGGGTTTCTTTGATGATTTTTTGTCGTATTAAAATTGGTCGAGGTATTTTTCAGGTGGTTTTGAACGTGGTAATATTTCCATTATCCGATTGTTGGTATTTTTATGAATTCTCACATATATTTATAAAGATGTATGTATGTGGTGATTTGATGGTTACTGGTATCTATGGGTGATTGCATGAGCTAGAACAAGATTTTATATATTTTATTCTAAATACAATACAAATAGTGGGTGATTGGTTCATAAGGCTGGTTATGTTTTCTGAAAATGTTTTTGAAAATCAGGGATTTAAATTTTTTTAAAGGTGTGACTGTGTGATGTTGCCTTGATATTTTTGGCCTTTTACTTTTTGGAATTCTCCATTGATGTGTTAGGGGTGTGATTGAAATGATGTTTTGAGATTGGGTTATTTATTTAATGATGAGGGGTGAAATTTTAATTTATGATATGTTAGGATTTTATTTTTTTCTCTCAGTTTCTAGGTTTCATCCTCACTAAGATCTAATGGATTTTAAAAAGCATATGTGGGTATTTCTCTCACCACATTCCATTCAGTTGATCAATCCATGCTTTATATATTTTTTCCCCTTTTGTATATGGGTCTTGTTGGTTCTCAATATCAGGAGTTCGTTCAAGGGTTCTGAGAGTTGATCCCACATAATTTCCATGGGCAGCTGGAACCAGGGAAAGTTGTGGAATGGTCATAAAATATCAAGGAGATATTTTTTTCAGCTTGAATCTCATAAACCTATCATGTCATTCCTTTCTACCATCACACCAGAAGGCCTATGTTGGGAATAATGGGAATATGTTCTTTAGGTAAAACCATAGAAAAATTAATATCAGTAATTCTTCAAATCCTTGTTCCTCATATATTACTTGATCGTTGATGTTATGACACAGATGGGTTCATGATCATATGGTATCAAGCATGTAAATTCAACATTGTTGGTGTCTACTAAGAACTTTTCCGAGTTGGTGTTGTATCTCCTAAACATTGTTGGGGATGAATTTTTTTAATCATGGTTCATTTGAAGGATTCTATGATCACAATTCATCCCAATTGTTCCTTCCTTCCCTGCTGATTATGAAGAAGTCGTGAGGTGAAATATTCAAGTCCAAGTTGATTTAGTACTGACAGACCAATTGAGAAGAGTCAAAAAAAGGTCATTGTTATCCGCCTCCCCAGATTCATCTAATAGGAATTACTGGTTTTGTTTTCAGTGTAGGAAGTTTGGGAATACGAGGTTTTCATGTCACGATGTGCCAACGATCTATAGGACATGTGTCCATATAGGTAATTTAATTTTTTTTTGCCAATGCAGCACCAATAAGGGACATGGGGCCAGATCCACTCCCATGGAAAAACTTTCAGCATTGTTGGATGAACATAGCACTGATGCACGCTCAATGATAAGATTTTATTTTTTTGTAAATGACCTTTTGGTTTTAATTAATTTAATATATGGTTCTTTCTTCTTTTGTGTGTGAATAATGATGTTGCAAGTACTTTTGGAACACTGTTTTTCTGTGAAAGTATTTGTAGTGATTTTAATGTTGTTGATGTATAATGGTGGTGTTTGTAGTCCCATGTTATTTTTATTTAGGTTTTTCTATCATTCATTAGGATTCAGGAGTTATTACATCATGTAAAATCCAAGTTTTTTTGGATTCCTAATATGGTGGGGAGACCCCCACGAGATTAGATCATTTTGAATATATCTTCTCGGTGTTCTTCAATGAGTATTTCCTTGTATTTTACTCTCTCAACCCTAACAATAGTATTTGGTTAGCTTGTATAGTGGGTCATTTAAGGTATTCTTGAAGAGATCCTAAATTGTACATGATTGGATTCATTGATTGTTTTTGTGTTTGGGGTCAGGGTATTCTTTGTTGGGATGTGTTTATAAAAGAGTGAGACTCTTATTTGAAATCTCTTCAATGTTTCTTCGAGATCGGTGGTTTTATGTGACTCGTGAGGTCACATGGAGTTTAGTGGCCAATGGGTTCGGTTAGTTTTTCATTTCAGTTCTAGATTAGTTTTTCTATTAAGTTTATTTATTTTTGGGGATGATTTTTTATTATTTTGATTCTTATGTTCAATTATACAGGGAAAAATAATTCCCCTCATCACTCTGTTGATGCCCTTGGCACTTGTCTCCATCCTGGGAGAATTGATAACGCCTCCCAGGCCTTGTCACGGGCCAACTCGGGTGACCAATTTAGGGTCGACACAAGTTAGTTATAAACAGGAAAGACAGTAGTGTTTTTTCCTAATATCTTCAATCCTGATTTTATGTTCTTCTAAAAATACAATGATTTTCTTGACCACTAGTAAGGTGAAAAATTGTGATTTATTATGTGAGTGGATTTCTAATAATGGTCAATTTTTCTTAAGGTAAGAAAAAATAGAAACTAAAGGCTCAATGTTTTAATATGGGACCACAAAATAAAATTTGATCATATGATTTCTTACTGAAGCATACTTCTAAATCTGATGTATTGGTTATGGTTTAGATGGTTGAACATGACATGTTTTGAATGTTAAGTTTGATTGATGTTCCCTTTTCTCCTGGTGGTAGTTCTGTTAGATCAATTAAAGGAAAATGAAATGTGTAATGAATCTCATGGTGGAGTGAGATATAAATAATTTTCCAAGCATCCTACATTCATGGGAAGAGGCCCTTTTCATGTTTCTAATGTGTCACATTTGTGCATTCAAAATGAGTTTTCACTGATGCACCCAAAATATAAAGTTTTTCAGGTTGGCCTATCCACCAACATAGGTTTATCCATTTGTATATGAATCCATGTAGTGGAATAGTGTCATAAATACCTAAAAGCACAATTATTTCATAATATGATTCAAGAAATAAGGTGTTCAAGATACAAGAATCTAGAATGATGCTTCTCCACATCGTCAAAGACTCATTAGTGGAATTATATATGGATCTATGTACTATGAGAGTTTCTATAACTTCATATTTATCATTACCTACTAATATATTTGATTTTACAATGTCTCAATTATTCATATAGGATTGTGTTTTTAATTATTTTATCCTTCATATACAACATATTCTTCCATCGGTGGAAATTTCCACACCCCTTAGAATGAAGATATAGTAGTTTTTTCGTTTTCTTTATGTGTTTTCTCATTCCCAGTGTTTAATCTTACATAGACTTTTCTAGTTTTCCACATGAAATCACATGATTTCATTTTCATGATGGATTTGATAATTTATCATATGACCCAAATAGGGTTTTATCATTAATGGGTATCCTAAACTACACTTTATGGGTTTTTATCTTTCAAAAAGAATGGTACCCATGGTTGAGTTGAGAAAAACCACCTTTCCATAGTTTTTTAGTGTAATATCATAAATTTTTAAAATTAGAGTGAGAATCTTAATATGATATTATCTCTATATTTTTAATTGAGTTTCTTGACATTTTATTATTTTTCCACCATCATTCCATTGGTATGAGAGGTAGAGTTATATATTAATTTAGTTCACGCTTCTGACAAAATTTCTTTTCCTTCTAACTATATGGAATCAGAAGAGTTTAATGAGATGAAGATTTAGCTGGATGATCTCCTAGATAATGGATTCATATACACGAGTGTGCAACCATTGGAAGCACCTTTTCTCTTTAAGAAGAAAGAAAATTGAACAATTTTCCTTTGTTCAATTTTTTGAATACACAATTGAATCATAGTAAAGAAAAAATATATGTCGTCGAGATTTGATTATGTATTTTTCCAGCTTAATAGGGTGAAGTGGTTTTTAGAGAACAATATTCAATATGTTCATCTCCAACTTATTATAATATATTATAATAATAATAAAAGAATAATGAGTAGTAGTTATAACAAGTTTTAGTTTCTTGTTATTCCATTTTGGCTAACCAATTCTCCTATAGTTTTTATATTTGTGATGAACATGATATTTCATGAGAACCGTGACACATTCATGGGGTTATTTTTTAATGATTTCCTATTTTACACTAATATTGAGTAGGACTATGTGAATCATTTTAATATATTTATAAAAGTCATTAGAAATCATTGACAATGAATGAAACATTCAAAATGAAATTTTTTAATTCCAGAATTAAATTTATTAGGTCACATGGTCTTAGAAATTATTATTTCAATTGATCCTGAGAAGGTGAAAACTATTATGACATGGGAGAAACCACATGATGTTTTCAAGATTTATCAATTTTTTTTATTTTGGTGGGATATTAACATAGATTCATTAATGATTTCTCAATGATGGATTTTATGAGGACATATCTTAAATAAAAAAGACTGAAGTGAATTTTAGATGAAAAATGTCAGTGTTATTTTATTTAAATGAATTGTCCTTTACCTTTATACTAGTGTTGACACCACTAGATACTGGGATGGCTTTTTCAGTATTTTGTGATTTATCATGCTTGGGATTGGGTTATGTCTTTATGTAGGTTGATCACATGATAGCCTATGGATGTAGATAAATTTGGATGCATGGGAAAAATTAACCATAGCATAATCTTGAACTCAAATATGTGATGAATTTTAATTATATTTAATGGAATTTTCTTTTTTGTGAATGATTTACCATTTCCTTGAACCAAAAATGATTATTTATGTCGTCTATAAAAAATATTTGAACCTCTTAAAAGGAACAAGATGGAGTACCGAAAAAATTTTGACCACTACATTTCCTATAACCATGATAAGGACAATTCCCCTGATGATGTATTGACAAAAATAACATCCAAAACAGAATGTCAAGGAATAATTAGAAGAGTGGAATATGATGGATATATTTACTCAGTTGCATATTAGATTCATGGGGAATTAGGGTGAGGTTGGTTTTTTGAAACTGTGTAGGTTTTGTGATCTATTCTCAAGGTCCTTCATCAGGAGGAGTAGTTTAATAAAAAATATCATGATATTAAGGACTCTATTTATGTTGGGGAGAGAATTGTTGTGTGTTCATGATCCTTGGAGGAGATCATATTTATTCTAAATTTCCTTTGGGTATGGGTTGATTGAACCTACCCCCCCCCGTCTCCAGGGTCCTCTTTTTCTTGATATATTTTGGGGGGCAAGGATATCCTAGTCCCACACCTCTTCTGCATATTTCTTCAAAATTAGCTTGATATAAAATTCCTAATGAGATGTTTTGTGATGGCGTATTTCCATAATTCATTGTGGGTGGTTCACCCTATAAACATGAACCTGTCATATGATATGTGGTGATGATTTTGATAGCCATTTATGGGGAATGGTAGTTCTGAATTTGAGTCTCATTGTTATTCCAAAGAATAGGTAAATGTAAAGCACTATAGAAATTCGGGTTTCATTTAGAAACATATAGTACTAACATGGATCTTAATTGACATTATAGTTAATTTATTGGATAGGTTTCTATGTACCCCTCTATTTATGAATGTGATATGGGTTATAAATCATAGGTAGATAAAAGTATATCTCTTTATACCCATTAAATATTCAACCAAATTTTTGGACATCAGACATCTCGACATGATGGTGATTTTCATATTGCATAGAGTTACATCTACATTAGTCTCTAATAGGGAATATGATCTCATTTACCCATTTTAAAGAGGCCTATAGGATTAAATGGGTTCCTAGATGTGTTTAATGATGATGCATCATAGACATATGGAAATAAAGGTCAGAAGATCTATATAGATTCACTAAAATATGCTACATTCTTTCTTTATTTATTTTTAGGGATCTTGTAACGAAAATTTGGGGTTGGTTGAATTTCCAGAATAAAAACTATCAATACATGATAATAATGGATCATTTTTAGGCCTTATATGGAAGTCCTTATATACCATCACTATGTCGGCCAATGATTGGTGAATGTTACTTGAATTGATTAAATTTGTCCAATTGTTGTCATCGAGGACTCTATTTATTTAATAGAGGATGTTGAGGACACAAATCAAGTATATATAAAATATAAATCATCATTTTAGACCATATGTGTTTCATATTAGTGACTAGGTATTTTTGACTGTTTCACCTTGAATGGTTCCCTGACTATGTAGGATATAAAAGAATCTTTCACTGGGGATTGTGGGACATTTTGAGAGTGTTGAGAGAGTCGAACATTGGACTACAATTTAGAACTTCTACCACATTTAACATCAATCCAAATTCAATTTCATGTATATCATCTTAAAAAGTGTCTCTTTAACCCATATTAGTGATTGAGATGTGATGATATTGATATTGAGCCTAATTTATCTATGACCTAGCATCCATATTGGATAACCAATTATATGAAAAAAATATTATTCATTGGAAGAATATACACTTTATTTGTGTGTTATGGAATCAGGGATTTAATTTCCATGAGGCAAGGGAGCATGAATAACTAATGTCTATGTATTGGAGTCATATCTGGGTTATGAAATCTTCATTATAGTAATTATAAGAATAAGATGTTTTTATGGTGGGGAGGTTGTATCCTCCCGTTAATTTATTTCAAGTAATTATATACTCTCATTGTCTAAAACATATTTTTTTGTGTTCCATGAATTATAAGGAAGACGAAATTTTTTCTTGGATACATTTTTGTTTATGATAATGGATTCATAGGTATAAATGGGTCAATTGATCCATGTTACCATGTTCTAGAGTCTTTTTTAGATAATTGATGTTTTCAAATTGGAATTTGTTTCATGTCATATGGTATATAGTTTAGAGAGTCCCTAAATTGAAATAAATAAGGATTTCACATAATAAGGGTTCAAGGGATAGAATTGGTATATTCTTGCTAATTGGATACCCTTGTGAAATTTGGGTTTGGCAACATCATGGATCCCAAGGGTTGAATATTTGATGTCTCTTCCATTTTGGGAAGTACATACATTATGGTGTATGGACCATGCCACATCCCTATCCAATATGAAGAAGATTTGTGTGGGGTATGCAGCATGGGCTTTGGAGGCTTCTAGAAGGGGAGGGATTGTGCTGTGTCTAGTGGTGGTTTTGCTATTATGTGGCGTTTGTTTTCTCTATTTCACTATGGCCATGGGTGGATACGGTGTGGTATGTGTTTATATACTAAAATATATAGGGATTCTTATATTACAAACTCCCAAATCTAAAATATCATTATATATTTTGACCCTTGAAGGTTCCCTATATTATTTTTAACTCCATCAAAATCATTTCTTCTAGGATCAATGCTTTAGATAAAGAATATGATTATTATATAGTAGGTTATCTTTCCTCATTTTGGATTACCTTTTATCTCCTCTTATCTCCATCAGTTTTGACGACCCCTTATGTCTATATATGATTGGATCTATGTTTTTATGGATGGAATATATGATGTTTCCTCTTGATCTTCTATGCCTTTGAAACTTTTTTGGCATTCATGTTCAGTTTTTTGATTAGTTGATCACTAATTAAAGATTGGTGGTTCCATAATATTTTTTTCCAATCAATTGAAAACAATTCATGCTTTATTCAATGTGATGTTGAAACAAATTTCCAATAATTTTAATTATAAAGAATTTAATTTTGGAATAATGGAAATGTGTTTTTATACTATAACTAAATATTATGGGTTTTTTAGGCATTAAATTAATTGAAAAAATTAAATGTGATGGAAATAATTTGGTAAAATAATTTTCCTGGATTTGAGGGAAAATGGATGGAAATTAAATTTTTTTTGAAAATAAATGATTTGGATGAAAACTAATCAATACTATTTGTAATAAATCGTCATGTTACCAACTAAAACTAGGAAAATGAAATGTGACGTTGTTTGAAATTATTTTATAGATCATAGTTGACTTATTAAATTTATTTGAAAAATGTATATCTTGGTTAGCTAATTTTAACTTGGAAAAGGACATCAGGATCGGACCCCTAGAACTAGATTGACAGTGAAAACAAATACATAAACTTAATGTAGAACCGTTTAGCATGATGGGAAGAAGACTTCTAATAACATAAGTCATGGTGTTGAAAATATTTAACAAATAATTAGAATAAGTATATTATTAATAGAAAAATAATATACAATTGTGCATGATATATGGTGCTATTTTATATATAATTTAATCATTAAATTAAATTAATTTATGGAACCCTTTTATTCATTCAGACTGATTTTTATAAAAAATTTATATAAAATGTTCATTTAATTATTATTTTTGAAATTTCTTCCATCTATTATGATAAGGAATGTATGTTTCGTTTAGAATATTTGATTTCCATGACATTCCCTAATTTTTTATATATAATTAATATTTGGTGTAATTTTTATGGGACTGATTAAAAAACAATTAATATTACCATAATGTGATTTCTATCCCACACTCTACATTTATCATTCTGAATTTGTTGATTATCTTTTTCCACTCACAAGAAACGGAAAATACCCACTTTGAGGTGGTTGATGTTCTTGATCTATGGGAACCACATTGATTGATGCGACCAGTGGGGATGTGATGCACTTATCATATGGGATCTGTTTGGGTTTTTATCTTGAATAAATTTTTCTATTGATGATGTATTGTATGTCTTCTATTTTACCAATTTTTTTGGTAAATATTTCTTTTAGAATGTTGATCATACTAACATGTATATTTTATATTCTTCTCTTTTGTAGAAGAATCATTTCCTTTTGATTATTATATGATTCGAGGTTCTAGTTACAGTCCCATGGGTGATCTGAAAAGCACATTAATCCATGTTAGTGTCAACTCAGATATCAGAGCACCAATGTATCCTACTAGGATCATAACATATATGTTGTGATTACTACCCAGTATAATGATCTTCTAAATATTATTTTTTCTATCAGGGAATTTAAAATTATTTTTCTTGATCCCTACATTATATTATTTTGATTTATTTATTAGCGATGTTATAAGGTGGTTTTCTAACTCAATCACATTTAAATGAGTTATAATATTTATTCTTTAGCATTATTGTTAATATTTTTGGTTCTTACACTTTAAGATTATTTTAAATTGAATTTCCACTATTTTATGTGGATATAATTTTTTTTCTCATAATATTGTTTCCAAATAATTAATAAATAAAAATGGTTGATGTTTGAGTGTGTTTTTTTTTACTCAACTAAATTTTTTTGGGATATAATCCTTATTCTTCAGCTTCATTCTACTATGTTTGGTTTCAACAATCAAAATGATTTTTTAAGTTATTTATACTACTTATTTTATGAGAAATAAAAATATTCGCGTCATATTCTTTTCTTTGATTAATTTCAGTATTCATTAAAACAAGATGTTGTTATACATAAATAACATAACTTCCAATTGATCTTTTTCTTCTATTTCGATGTTATTCTTACATATTTTTTTATTTCACATTTTTAAATCAGAATTTATATTATCTTCTATACTTTTCACATCTCTTTATCTCTTTTTAGATGTTATATTATTCAACTCTTTAATTGATATATAATTTATTTAAAATGGACAAAATGATTTATATGAAATTTATTTTCATGTTCATAGATTTAATCACACACTCTGAATTTATTTACATAAACTATGTTTTTTAATGTAAAATAATGAATATTTTTTAAAGTGATCATTTAATAAATCCCTTTTAAAAAATGATATTGAAATGAGACTTTTGAATTTTCATTTTTAAAAAATCAAAAAAAATATCCATCTAAAAATTCATAAGTAATATTAGTCCTTCGCCCAATTTACTTCTAAATGATATATCTGTTATAGAGTAATGTTTTTTATCATCATATACATTTATTTGTGACTCATTTTTTTTAATATTAAATTTTTTATCAATCAATTTATATGTGGATATACTGTTATGTGATAATATTTTAAAATTTTATGAAATCAAATTTCTATTATATGGGGATTTTACATGATATTATTTTTTATTGATTTTGTTGTGTCACATAATTATCATATCATTATTTGATGGGACAGTCTAATATAGTCCTCCAAATAATTCCCTAAAATTTTATATCTTGTGATATAGTGATGTAAATGAATGGTCATTATTGGGTATCCTTCCTCTCTGTTCCGACAACAAGATTTGGATTTTATACAACATAACATGTGATAATGATTGTATTTGATTATAATATGACATGGGGAAATGATTTTGTTTGTTCACAACATAATTTATGGTTTTGAAATGGTTTTCCCAAAAGGTTATGATTTATTATGCTTATTCTTATGACACATTATTAAGTTGGATGCATATATAATACTTGATGTTCCATGATGGTTTTCCATTTTTACATCACTATTATACCATGGGGTATGTTTTATCATTTGAATTTTTATATACCAATATCAAAAATTATGTAACACTCTTCTAGTCCTATGATCCTTTTAATGATCTATTTTTTCCATGATCATGTAAGTTTACATAAATATATTATAACGCTTTATGACTGTTCTAAATATTTTCCATTACTGAGCATTTGATCTCACTTTTTAAATTGTTTTCCACATTTGTATGTAGTTATTTTGAAGTATATGTGTAAAAAATATTTAATTAGAGTTGTTTATGTGATATGTTTAAGAGATAACTTGTAAAAATATATTTGTGTATCTAATATCCAAATATAATAATAAATGGGTTCTTGGAATTTTTTATTATTTAGGAGATATAATTATTAACATTATAAAATGTTGTAAAATAGTTTCATTTTATGTTCAGCCCATCTTATTTTGATTAAATTCTAGTGTCTCAAGATATTAATTTCTCATTATTCCTTAGTGTATGGATCAAATGAATATAAGTAAGTATTAGGGTGAGGTTTAGTTATTTTTAGGTTTAGGATAAGATGTATAAGAGAACTCAAATTTAGTCAAACATTGATGATCCAATAATGAATGTTGGATGAGAACAAATTTTTTCATCTAAAAATTAGACAATATTTTTGAAAATCCAAGATTTATTTTCCATACAATATGATTGATTAACCTGATTATTTATTATTTTGTTAATATAATTTTTATTGACTAAAAAAATTTCATTAACAGTAACATTCATCCTCACGATAGATGGGAGGATGTCTCACGCAACCCCAATTTCTCTTAAAGAGAATATGATTCTGAATATCATTTATAAATATTCAATATTTGATTTAAGATCATTTAGAATCATTAAACATGCATGAAGACAACGCCACAACATATGCCAATTATCATATGCACCATGATTTCATGGAGGATTGTGGGAGGGTGTTGACCATATTTTGATAACCCAATTATCCTATCTTTAGAAATCATGAAAATAGAATATTGTAATTTATAAATTTATTTATGTAACACTAACACAAAGGACTTGATGTTCTCTATTTGATTATAAAGGAGGGTAACATTTGAGTATCTTATATATGTATTTTTTTAATATGTATATATTTATTATCTTAAACACCGAACAATTTTGAGATAACTAAAGTCCAAAAATATTAAAAATATTTAGGTAAAACAATCATGAAATGATGTTTCAAAGCCATATATTGATAAAATAAATTAATAATGTCTTTTGATTAATTTTGATGCCTTTTTGGATAAAAATTTAATAGTTTTACGAGGATAAAATAAGTCGAAGAACTTAAAAAAGTGTTTAAGCACTCTACCAATACAAGGACTCTTCCATCAATGTCACGGGGCATTAGAATTTTATTTTTTGATTGGACTTCATAGGGATCCAAATTAAAATTTAATGTATAAAATATCCTTTTATCTAATTATAGAGAATAAAATTGTAATGGAAAAAAATTAGTTCTAGAGTTGTAATATAAAAACCCAGATTTTTGGATATTTTATTCCATTAGTATGCATGTATGAAAATAATAATATTATTATAATTTTATTTTCAATTTAATATATATATAAATAAAAATTGGTAAATATTATTATATTAATCTAAATATTTATACTTGAAAAATATTTATAAAAAAATCTTTTTATTTTAGAAAATATATTTTTTTAGTATAAAATTCTATGTTGTTTTTCATTTTTATATTAAAATTTATTATTTATAAAATTTATAAATTTAATAAAATAAAATAATTTCAATTTTATGATTTCATTTTTCTATATTTGGTAAGACTATTCATTTTTCATTTTCAGTGAAAAATATTTAGCATGATAAATATTTAAACAAGGTAAATTAGTGTAATATTACTTGGAAAAAATTAATATAATTGAAATGTTATAGAATCGTTCCTGTGGAACGTTATTATGTTTTTTATTCATTAAAACATGTCTCACCAATATTTTTTTAACTAAATCACCTATATCACACATGATTACATCATTACCACTCACATAAATTACGATTCTAGTGAAATGTATCTCAAATTCACATATAAATGGATCTACCTTCCAACAACTGAAAAATCCATATAGCCTTAGAATTAATCTTTAATATAAGAACTTTTCTCCGATAATAAATCCATATACCACTTTTTTCATTGTATCGACACATGAAGGTTCCCCAAAAGATGGTATTCACAATAGGATATACAAGTAATGATTCAGGCCATTACCAGAATTGTTACCCACTCCTTAATAATTTTTTCAGTATCTTTTTAATCCAATTATTCTCAAATATTATTAACCAACTTATAATAAGATAAATAATATTATTATACTTCTATTTTAAAGATATATAATAAAATAATTACTCTCATATATACGTCAACTCATAAATTATATTATGTTATGGGTTGGGTATGTTTAACCACATATAAAAATAATAGAATAAAATTATTTCATTTATTAATATGTAAAATAATTTATGAAAAATATGATATTAATAATTAATTTCTTATTATTTTTTGATTGAGAAATTTTATTCTTAACTTTTTACTCATTATTAATTTACTAACTTTTATTTATTAAAAAATTATCGAAACAAGCACGTAATAGATTTCATATCCACTAATAATACATAAAAAACCCATATAATTAACATATAAGATCATGATTCATAATAAGAAATTTTTTCTAGTAATTAAAACATTCTAGAAGTTTTTTAATCGTGTTATTTGAATGAAGATTGATACGTTGATGTTAGAAAATTAATGAATATTTAAAATCAATAACAACCAATGATCAACATTAACTAAAAATAAGTAATATATATGTATTAAATTAATATAAAACAATAATATAAAAGGTTAAAAAATAATATTGTTTTGGAAAATCAGGTTAATGAGTTTATGAATAATATACTTAAGGTTAGAGAATATCAGTCCAAGCATAAATCCCTTAAATGTGATCTTTGTCTGAATTTATATTCTTTTGGACATGTTTTCGGTTGTTCATATTGTTTTTTATATTGTTTACTTACAAAACCATTAGATTTTATTATCAATATTTATGTTAGTTTCTTTTTATTTACATTTATTTATCAGGACTAGTCCTTCATATTCTTTTCATCCATTTATTATGAAAGTCATAATGTTTTTCTCATAAAAATATTTTTTCATTTTTTATATGTTTTATTTCATTATTATTATTTTTCTAGATTTTGTTTCATTAACCATAATATTATGTTATATAGTATTACCTATTAATTTTATTATAATTTAAATTTCTCTCTCAAAATCTCATTTTAAAATGATTAGTACTTCAAAATTTTTTATTTATATGAGGAATTTTGTTAACTCAACTAATTTTAATTTTTTTATAATATTTATTTGGGAGCTCTATTTTTTTATATTTTTTTCCTACACCCATTTTCACATATATTTTACTTTCTCTATATTTTATTTTGAATTTATAATTTCACATCAATGAGTTTTCATTGACAAATTTCATTAATAATAAAAATACGATGTTGTTAAGAATAATTCACATCTTTTCTAATGGTTATTTCTCTACCTTTTCCATATTATCTATAAAACAGATATTATAATTAAAACCATGAAATAGAAACTTATATTATCATATTTATTTTTCATATCTCCATTTATCTCTTTATAAAAGTAAAAATTTTATACTATTTAACCATTTATTATTTTCATTAAGGATTACAAAAATGTTAAGAAGTGTTTTATTATCACGTTCATGGATTTTATATTTGACTCCAGATTTAATTACAATAATTTTATTTATATTAAATATTTTACTTCTTATGATTCATTTAATTTTATGTTATTATCATGTATACCTTCTTGATATTGATTTTCTAATTTGACTTAAAAAATTATCATTTATGATAATGGTAAAAATATTTTTAGAAAATTTGTTTATTACCTGACAATAATTTATATCTCTATATTTATATAATATATAATTTGTATATTAATTAATATAAATTTCTCAATGATCATTTTTAATAATATTATTTTGGAATATTTAATTTTCTAAATAGTCGATTGATCCCATTAAGTCATTTAATTTGACAAAATTATAAAATGTTATGATACCAAATTTTTTTCCATGGGGTTTTACCAAATATGATGTATTGTTGAGTTATTTTATCACAAAATTGTTGTATTTCATTATGATATAGATGGGGTACAATCTGTTCCACTAATTAATTCATTATTGATTTATATCTCATGAGATAATAATGTTAATTCATTAAATTTACTGGGGTTTCTAAAATTATTATTTGTAGAGGTGATGAGATTTTTCACAACTTAATGTCTGGGAATTTTTGGGTTATCTCATAACATGATTCATGGACATGATTAGGTTAGTTAAAAAAATAATATGTGTTCTTGATAAAGTATTATCATAGTGTTATAATTTCATATTCTTATTCTTCTAAAAAATTCTATAATATATTATTATGTTTTTCTCAATGGATAATAATTATTATCTCATTTTTCCAAAAAGTGACACAATGGTATTTGTTTGATTATTTTAGGTTATATATCCTTCTATCATGCTTTATAAAAAACCTATTCTCATTCTGTAATCCGATTAATCATATTTTTCTAATATGCAAATGTTTTAACACATTATTATTATCTATACCTTAATGAAATAATGATTAGATTTCCCATACAGTGTTTTTGAGAATAATCTATAAGGCCCCAAAATTTTATTGTAACAACATTATATTCGATAGCGAGCATGAAATGCAGAAACAAGAAAATAAGTGAATATAATATATAGATAATCAACAATATATTTTCTTTTTGAAATAAATTTAATTTTTAATTTATATCTTACAATTAAAATATACAGATTTAGTTCACTTCACACACAAAAATGAGTTTCTTTGATATCTTTCAATAGACATAATACATAGATTTTCCGAACAACAATATATTATTAAATTTTATTATTTAGTATATAAAGATATAAAATATATGTTAATTTAGCTTTTATGAATATGGTTAACTATAATATGAAAATATATTGTTTAAACACACATAAAATGAACTCATTGGTTTCAAATTAATTTCAAATCAATATAAGAAAAAACTGATCATAAAAGGATTAATTTTTTAGAAATGAATTGTTATTCATACATATCTATTTTAGGATAATAAATTGATTGAATTTAAAATATTTAGTAATATTAATATAACATTTATATTCAGTAATAAATATAATAATATATATATTCGTCCAGTATATTTTATAAATAAAATGTAAAAACAAACCTGATTTTATACAAAAAAACCTATATTTTTATTAAGGTGCTTTTACCACCTTTTAATGAAGCAGCATTTTTAAATATAATTTTTTTCAATTTTCTTGATTATATATTTCAAAATAAACTTTATAATGAAATGTTAATCATAAAAACTAGGTTATGGTGATGTTCTTGAATTAATATGTGCATTATTATATTATAATGTATCTTCAAAAATACTGAATATGTATTCAAAATTTCATTGTCATATAGAGAATTTATAAGGTAAAATTATTTATTAAATTGGTGAAAAGGTATAATTGGATTACGTATTTTCATTTAATCCAATTTAGTTCGTTTAAATCATTCAAAATTTGAAATTTACTTTAAAAACATTGCATACATTCCAATATTTTCTCCTCTAAAAACATGTATTGTCATTCATTCGATAGGGTTAAATTTAAATTAATTTCAATCATTTATAAGATTCTAACTTCTACAAATGACTTCCATATTTGGAATAAAATAATTTTTATTGTCTAATAAGGTTAAATTATATTTTTACCCTTAATATTAGTGAAAATAATAAAATTTAATTACATCGATTAAGGTAAAATTAAGCTTAATAAGGTATTAATCACTAATATTATGGTCCCAAATGACTTATAAATTGTACAAGAACCATTTTATGGAGATATTAAGATAAAATACCCACATGAATAAAATTTGGTACATAATGGGAGCCACATTCAATGGTAAAACATTGGGGGAGTTTCAATTCCCAAAATGTTCAATAGTACAAGTACTTCACCACTATAAAAAGGCCTCATATCCTCTTTGTCCTTCATAAATATCTATCCCATGTGTATTGAATAAAATCTTCCAAAATAGATCTCAAACATCCCTCTCTATGTCCTAGAATCATCCCCTTGGGAATAAATCAATACATGGTAGCACATTGGTGGAATCCAAAAGGAGTTACCAGATTAAGAGTTAAGATCTTTCCTCAATCTCTCTCATTTTATTCCCATTATCCACCCCTAAACTCTAATTTTTGAATTTTAATATAAAAAATAGTACCCTCAATTTAATAAAATATTTTTATTATAATTTTTTGTGCTGAACATAAACACACTACCATCTATGGGTACCGAAAATAATGTTTTTGTGAATGGTGATCTATTGTCTCATGAAATGATGATTGTTTATTTTTTCATTACCACCTTCCAAGGTATTGAATTTTTATGAACACTCAATATATATATGTTATTTATGTAATTTATTAGTTGTTTATTATTCAGTAATTATTTGAAAACATATACCATAAAACGTTCCATTTTCTTTAAATATGATTAAATCATCCCAGAATGTTTGGACTACCGCCTCCTCAAAATGATATGATTTGTTCACACTATTAATGGAAACTCAGTTTGAATATTCATCACTAATGAAAAAATGAAATATTTCTAAAAACTATTAATATTAATTTATTTGAAAAAAAAATCTTTGGAAATAATGGAGCATTAATTGTCTAAGATAAAAGACATTGTTATATAGAAAATTTGAAAAATATGGATATAACCATTGTGGATGTTCCAAAAAACAATCTCTTGAGTGGGACTCATATTTGTGACCCAATAGAACAAATGGAATTTAATAATAAGGTATTCATTATTAAATGTTTTTGGTGATTAATTAATGTAAGGATGGTGGAATAATAGTAATCAGTATTATGTTGACAATAAATCAAACTCTTGTTTAATTATGATTTAAAATTAATTATGTTGTGGAATATATGGAAATTTCATTTACAATAACAAATAATTGGGAATATATCCAATCATAAATCTATTATTGATATTTAAAATCTAAAAATATGAAGGGGAAATAATTTTTGTACACGCATTAATGGTATGAGGTGGTTAAATCTATATAACATGTAGAAGAAAATAGCATCACATTTACATTATTTGTTACACACTAACATGTGTGGTCTAATAACAAATACGACAATGATGATGATGGTATTGTAAATTATTTTTAAATTATTATTGTAGGATAATTTATATAAGTATCATCTTTGTGAATTATGTAGTGATGGAGTGTATCCAAAATACCAAATAACATGATAATAATTATATATTCCAATAAGTGTATTGATTAAAATTACATTGAAGATGATTATCAGATTGAGAAATAATGATTTAAATATAATAATATATTATTGATAAATCCATAGAATAATGGAATTATCGAATGAATTACCTTTTGGTGAATAATATTGAAAATACACTAATTATTTAAATATGTAACTAAAGGAACTCATGGAGTAAAATAGTAAATATTTCAGTATACATTATATATAAATATTTTTTATGTTTTTTGGAGAATATTATTCCATTTTAATTTTTTTTAAAAGTAATTAAAATATAAATAATTTAATAATATTTGAATTTATTATAAATATTTCAAAAAAGGAAGGTATATATTGAAGAAATGGTGATATGATGGATAATATTATATTTCATAGTTATTATACCATGACTAATTCTTATGATTCATTTAATTAAACAATTCAATGATTTTTGAAATTTATGTTGTTAAAGTCACTAGGTGATAATCTAGAATGAAACTTATATGTATAATTATATAGGACATTTGTATTGTATATGATGATAATGAAATAATACGGGAACCTGAAAGAGGTACAAATGAAAAGAATAAGATTAAATATAATAAGATATATGATTTTATGTGTCTTAATAATTATATAAAAGAATAATAATTCTATATTAAAAATATATGTCCAATATCATTAGTGAATGGACCTATATCATAAATTCTCGATAAATGTGTAGATTAAATAAAATTTTGTAGTTCTCACAACTGAAGGTGATATCAATTTAACAAATTAGAAAATAATGAATCAAGGATTATGTAAATGAATAAAATAATTAATTTTATTTTTAATAATAGATATTATTAATTTATAAAAAATATATGTGATTACAATATAATTGGAATAATATGGTTGTTCAAAAATAAATATGGTGAACATGGGAATTAAATATGGGATAGATAAAGGTTTTCATTGTTATGGATATGTTCAAAATAAAGCATGGATATTGGATATATTTTTTTATTAGTGGTGATACATTGAGAAATGGACTATTTTTATAGAAGTAAAAATAAAATTCAATATATTTAAATAAATGGATGTGTGCTGGAATATTAAAATAGTGAAATTAAAGAAGAAATATAAATTGTATAATTAGTATGATTTTACCATATGGATGTTTGAGAATGTTTATTTTATCTAATTAAATATTTTAATTGGTTAATCCATACATAAAAATCATGGTATTCTTGATTTGATAAATACCTCTTGAAACTGTATTTTAAAAAAGTTTTCTTCCATCATAATCTCAATGTGAGATGTTTTAAAGATGAATAATTCATGGTATTCATCTTTGTTGATTATATCATATATATATTTTTTATGATAGAATTTATAGAGTAATTTTTAAACATAATTAAATCAATGATGGAAATTTGAATCATTATAGAACATTAAAATTTCCTTACACTACAAGTAAATTAACATTTTGAGTATACATTTTTCAGTTATATAACATTGTTAGATTTTCTTAAAAAATTAGCATGAAATATTTCAAGCTAGTTTTCAAGAAATCATTTTTTCAATAAAAAAAGGAATGTGTAGAAAGAGAGAAGTAGTTGATTATAATGATCCTTGTATGACATTTAATACACTTGGATTTCCTCGATTAGAAAACCAAAATGGGTATTGGAACTCAAAATAATCTCATTCTTTGGTCCCATTAAAATTTATGGGGAATTTGAGAATATGAAGAGAAATAGCATATAATCAATTATTTCATAACAATACATGAATTTAGTCTTGAATATATCACCCTCCTTCCCCAACATTTGGTGATATCGATACCAAAAATCAATCTTTATGAACTAGTTATCTCTTTTCAAGTAATTGAATAATATTTAAATCCCTATGTTATGATAACATTTCTTCACTAACACAAAATTTCACTTGATATAATTTACTCAAAACCACAAAACTACAATAATCTTTCTTTGATAAAATCATTGGAGCTCCATATGGTGAATCACTAGTTTAAATAAAACCCTTATAAAATATTACATCAATATAAATCCAAAATCATAAAAAATTTATGGTGTCATCCTATAATGAGATATTTATTTTATATATGCATTAAGTTTCAACTATATCAATAAATTGTTTCCAAATTTATGTGTTAGTTTTACAACATGATTAGTAAAAAACATAGTAGATATTCTATAAAACTCACAGAAAAACTACTTCTTGAAAATTAATCAAACCCAATATCAATTATACTAGATAATAATATAGAGTATCTAATCATCTTCAATCCTTATGATGATCTATCACAATAATTAATATCATATCCTACACTAACACTTCAAAGTATACAGCACACCTAATACTGAAATATATGATGAACAATATATATTTTATCTAATCCATTTGTAACAAGAAACAACCACCCATTTAAGGATGTTGGAAAATAATTAACTCACATTCCAAATACATGGTTGATAAATATTATTGATCTCTTTTTAGTGGAGTTAAGAACATGGGAATCAGAAACCTATCCATCTTAATTAGTAATTAAAATAATGATTTATAGAAATTAAGGAGTCTATGATTCAAATTTAATATAAATATATACTATGGAAGGAGAGTGTGACTCCCTAGAAATTTACTCCTAGATCCATTTATAAAAAAATAATCATTTAATATTGACATAAATAGAAATTGATGTGGACCCAAAATAACATTCAAAAAATATATTGAAAATAACCACGATTGTGTATCTTATATATGAAAAAATAATATTGTTTTAGAGATCCATATAATAAATAAATAACCAGATAAAAAAACTCATTTATTCCCTACTGAATAGGCATTACTTCAAAATTCCATGAAATTTATTAACTTATAATATGTCTTCAAAATATCCAAAATATTCACCACACATGATACCCAAATAGACATTTCATACATAACACTTTTCTTTATAACCCAAGTAAATGTAAACATATAATGTTTGGAATCAAATGCCTTATAAGTGTAAACATAATCTATAAAAATTGAAGGAAAAAAAATTATATAAAATAAACATGTGTGTATGATATGATCATCAATTTATAAGAATAAATCATCATGAAATCATAAACTCTAAACCTTGGATAAAAATTAAAAATTCATAATAAATTTCTTTCATCCTAAATAAATAAACATCATCGTATCATTGACTCATAAGAATGTGGAAACAATATAAAACATTATAGCCTATGAATAATCAATTCCCACATCAATGAAAACATAACATAGTGTAAAAAGACCCATAATTTATTAACTTTACTCCCTAATCCCATGAGTATCATCAATTGAGTAATAAAATATTACTCAATATATTAGAGGTTTATATAATTATAGTCCCACTCATCACATCATAATATGAATATGTATATTTACATATATAAGAAAACATTCAAAATTTCATAAAATCATAATTATCCTTTGAAAGGAAATAGTTTAATGTAAATTTCAACAATACATGATCATAATTAATCCATACATCGAGGATATATGGTATTAAAAGAGTATGTCTAGAGTGAATAAGTAGAATTATTAGTGGTTTTCTACATAGATTAAAATCATTTCCATATGAATAAGTCTTACTTAAGACATTTTAATGGTATCACATTAGATGTGATCTGGAATTGGATAATATTATTTAATAAAATCAATATCATAAATAGAAAACATATTAATAGAATTTAGAGGCCATTATATGAAATACTTGTCGAATAGAGATGGATCTTTTATTTTTCTATGAGAAAATTAGTGTAAAAATTATAAAACAATTTATAATTTTGTTAACATGGTTATAAAAAACCTATCAATCATATTAAAAAAAAAGAGTTTAATGATGAAATTGAAACGCATATTTTTAAAATAATTCCTAATAATTGATCATTAAAAAGGGATAATATTAACGATATTAAATTAAGTTGGAATGATAAAATATATAAATTACTGTAAGTAGATCCCATTATTTATTCTACTAAATCACTAAATATTATTTTAAAAAAATGTTCAAGAAACAATGTGTAACATCCCAACCCCATTTTACCTTTGAACTCATAGCAGGATCGGTCACCACATGACCTCAAATACGCCTCCTCGTATGCCAGAGCCTGCAGACTAACAGGAAGGGTGTATGGTTAGTCAGTAGGGAGACTATACCGTCATATCTAAGTTTTGAAAATAGTATAACAATATATAAATATATGAAAATAGCGGAAATAGGATAAATTAATAACTAATTCAGCGAAATTCAATTGTAATGTAAACTAAATAAATAAAATGTCATATGCCATTTTATACAATGTATTCTTGTCATGGTGGTACATATCTGAAAGAAGTTTTCACAATAATATGATTTACATCTAAAGTATATAAAATAATGAAACAACCCAAATACCCAAGGGAGATCTCCATGAGTATCTCGCATTCATTATCATTCGTTTACTCACCACTTCCATGTACATGGAAACATCACAATTAAGAACCCATAATACTGCAAACAAGTCATGTTTAATCTGGTAGCCCAATGAAATGGAATCCCAAATAGGGTGTGAGATATAAATATCAATAGGGTTGAACCACTAGTATATATCATAATTTAAAAAATGTTATAAAATTAAATGTAATGCATGTATATAGATAAAATAATAGAATTGAATAAATTACCAACAACCTGTCTAGGATCCTATGCAAGACATGACAATGATACCTGCTTTAACTAATGACTTCTTCGTCTGATCCTGTAAATTATATATATATATATACTAATAGTATATATGTATTTTTAAATAGATATATATTCATAGAATACTCTTATATGAACTATGCACGTACCAACAAAAAATGGTCATATACCAAGGACACTATTGATAGTTGGACAACAACATAATGCAAAAACATTCATTACTAGAGAAGAACCCATAGTCATTCCCCTTGACTAAACTCTATGATCTCTCACAGTCTCAAGTAAATCAACATGGAAGCTCATATGGAATACCTACCCCAGCCTCTCATGGTCCATTGGAAAAAATGTTGGATATATCAGGATGTAACACATAGTCATCCATCACCAAGAGTAACACACAATATCTACCACCATAGATCAACTCCATGAGCTCTCATGGCCTTTGGAAGATTATCCCAAAATCAATCATATTCATTCACCCCAAGGGATCACACGATTCCTTGTTTCCCATGTGTATAAAAGGTGTAAGAATTCACAAAATATAATGGATGAATCGTTTAACCTTCCATGCATTTCATTATCCCATTTGAATTATATATAAGCATGAATATTCACATTAATACTTAAAGAAAACTATCTTATTTATTTCAATTAAAACATTTGCATGGGATTCACATTCAACCAAAAACATTTGGCAAGGTCCTCTTATTCATCTCATTGATAATTCTCAAATCCATTAGCTAACTCAAAAAATAAATAAGTGCATAAATCTCATTAATTAATTCATCAATTAATTAATCAACATCACAAATCATATCTCATAATTAATTTTACAGAATTAATTATCTCATTATAAATCTCAACACTCCAAAATAAATTTCTGAATTAAATATCGTGATCATAATATTAAAGGAAAATAATTAATTCACCAATAATAATCTCAACAAATCCAATTCAATATCTAATATTTAATCCCCTAATTAATTATCTACATTAGAATCTCAAAAAATATAATTAATTCACAATTAATTATCTCACATAACCAAATTAATATATATCATAATTAATCCTTCGATTAATAATCTCAATTACAAAACTCAAAGAACATAATTAATTCACAATTAATTATCTCAAGGAAACTGTTTCAAAAACTCTTAATTAATTCCCAAATTAATTATTTTTAATTTCACCCTTTCAATATCACATAATTAAATCACAAATTAATTATCTCATTGAAACTGTTTCAATATCTCATAGTTAATTCAGAAATTAATTATCATAAGGAAACTATTTCAATATAACATAATTAAAAGAGAAATTAATTATCTCAAGGAAATTGTTTCAATATCACATGATTAAATCAAAATTTACTTATCTTCATGTAGATGTTTCATAATAACATAAGTAATTCAAAAATTAATTATATCACCTAACCCAAATCAATATCTCAAAATTAACTCCCTATTAATTATCTTTATTATAATCTAATCACGCATAATTGATTCACAATTAATTATCTCAACTTAACCATTTTAACATCTCAAAATTAATTCCCGATTAATTATCATCTCAATGAACATAATTAATTCATAATTAATTATTTAAAATTTTACAATTTTTTATCTCACAATTAATCCCCTCATTAATTATCATCTCAAATCACATAATTATTCCATAATAAGAAATTTTCAATTTAACCAAAATAATATCACATAATTAATTCTTGATAAATAATCTTCTCAAAGAACATAATTAATTCCTAATTAATTATTTCAACTTAACCATATTAATATATCATAATTAATTCACAAATTAATTATTATCAGAAAACACATAATTAATTCGTAATTAATTATCTCAACACAACCTAATTAATTACTCATAATTAATCACCCAATTAATAATATATTTTATAACCTCAAAGCATATAATTAATTATTAATTAATTATCTCATTTCCCCAATAGACAATTTAATCAATCATTGTTGTAATGTTATTCAATAGATGTAAATCAAAAAATAATCATTTTATTAATTAGGAAAGGTTTAGAACCATACCTCAATGAATTTGGCCAATCCAAAGATTTCTAACTCAAACTATGACCCTCTCGAGCACACATACATCAAAAAAATCCCATACACACTCAGAAATTTTTCATCACCCATAAAAAACATTAACCTACACCTATAATTAGTGTGGCGGGTACCAACACACACCCATAACATTAACCAAAACAAAAAAAACAACCATAAACTACTAATTTAAAGGGTTATGAAACTGGATATCAGTTCTATGGACTTACTCGAGTTTGAAGATGGATAACCAAATCAACCCGAATTGTTTCTCCTTTAGCGGAATTTGTAGAAATATGGATAAATGGGTCATGATACATCTTCCACTCAACCTAGAATCATAAGAAATGAATAAAATGTATCAAACCCAGATCTAGGATTTTAGACTACAAAAAATGGGTTTAGGAGAGCCGAAATTGATTATCTGATTAATGAAACCAATGAAAATAGACTCACCTCCCTTTGACAAACAAGATTCAGAAAGAAAACTACCATGATCTAGTGCATGGAGAGGGGATGGGTAAAGGTGGCGGTGCACCCCACTATGGATGAATGAGGGGAGATCACGCCTCTCCCTGTTCTGTCTACCTCCCTCTTGTGCTCTCTTTCTCTCAAACATAAATTAAAATAAACCCTTACTAAATATAGGTATTTATATAATAATAATAATAGCCACAATTCTATTATTACTATCATCATTTAATTTCAAACACCTATTTGATAAACCTCAACACATCATTTATGATTATTTAAGAAAAATCATTCTAAATAAATTTAATTAAATACTTTCTACAGTTATAGTAATTTAATCAAATTCTCTCATACCAAATTTAGTTAAATAATATCCCTCATTTTGAAATGACCAGTTAAATTCATTTTATGCTTGAATTTAATTAAATAAAACCTCTATTTGTCATTAATTAAATAAATTCCTATATAAATTGAATTTAATTAAATTAATCCCCAAATCATCATTTACAAATCATTTAATATTACTATTTAATATTACCCTTATTTGATAATCCTCAACTCCTAATTTAATTAAATTAATCTCTAATTAATTTAATTAAATATGGACATCAACTCATCATCCTTGAAAATACATTTAATTTTTTTAATTTCAATTTATTTAAATAACATCTCCACATCAATGAAATCTCATTAAATTCTATCAACATTAATTTAATTAAATGTAAACTCCAACCACTCATTTAAATAAATTTATTTTACCCATTAATAGAATTAAATTAATTAATCATGAAACTCAAAACAGGGTAAACAGCATGGTTTAACTCACTTGGTTTAACAGACCATGTGCTAACCATGTGGTCACTACTAGATAGCTAGATTATCATGTATGTTTGACAAGCCCTGCTTGACTAACCATGTACAGCCCATACAAATTCCCCTACCTTTCCTTTTCAAAACTATGTTTCTGGGTATGGTTCTTCCAAAGCCCATCGAGATACCCAGTAAACTTCTAGAGCCTTTACTCAAGCTAAATTTCAACACATATAATGAACCCAACATGTGAAACATCATCCCAAATCAAGGATTTAAAACTAACCCAAGAATTAAATGAAAAAAGATCATAACAATTTGTATTTTATCTCGTTTAAAAAACATGGTACTTTAAAATCTACCAACCTTAAAAATTTATCATCCCTGAGAATCCATTGGGGGATACTAAAACAATATCCAACACACCAAGTTCAAGATGAATCTTTTTAATGATTTTATTGCTTTCCCAAATTTCGAACGAACTGTTAAAAATATTAAAACCCCAATCCATGACCTTTTCTTTGAAAGATATCACTGAACCATGAAATCTATACCCATCATTAAACAGAGGATGTGCCATTAAAATGATTTCAACACCGATATTATGCATACAAAATTTACTACCCGACATCTGGTGACCATCCCAAACCAATATATCCCTTAGATATTTCAAAAATTCTCATTCCCCAGCAAGAATAAGGGAATAACCCAAATAACCACACATCCCACATACATCCCAAATAATAACCACTTTCAAAGCCCAAATACATTTAAAATATTTAGACAGCATAAGACCGACACCATATTAGTGCCTCTTGGATGAGTTCAAGATAAAGTACACGATCATCTCATTTTAAGGATAACACTATGAGTAAGCCCCAGTCCCCAAGAATATCATTCTGACTATCACCAGTCAACTCATTATGCTCTTCCTGGCTTCACTTGCAGATACGTCATCATCTAAAACCTGATGCCTATTTAAACCATGGAATCTCTTTTCATTCAAATATTACCACTAAATCTCTTCTAAAACTAATTGAGTTCTCAAAATTTTGTGCACACCACTAAACTCATCAATGTTATGCCACAAAGAAAACACCAACTGTTACACAAGAACCGATGACACCTACCCACCTTTGGAGTGTCCATGTTATCGATGAAAAGACCAATCTTTCCCAAGAAATCTAGTTACAAAACACCTTAACGCACATGTGACATTCCAATAACCCCAATCACCATGCCAGTAACTCACATTACAGTCATAATTTAAACCGACTAGCATGTCAAAACACCCAATTCCCAAAAAAGACCTCGAGTGTAGTGGGATGAGCTTACTTTATTGCCCCAAATGCTCAACTCTAGAGTTAACCAGAGAATGTCTTTAATGGGTGATCATGCCTGAGGCATGTATAACATGATGCACTAATTATTCTTTAATCTTTCATCCCACATCAAGAGTGATGATACAATGACCGCCCATCTAAACATGGTTTTCTTTATTTGAATCCAAAAAGTCATAATTGGGAAAAAAACACCCCAAACTGTACCAAAATAAAATAGATCATAGTAAAAACAATACATCTCTGCTCAAAAGATGCTACATATAATGGGATTTATCCTTATGAATTTTATGCATTGACCCTATCTCTTGGTTATGAAATGCCAAAATCACTAGGCTCAGAAGCCCTTTTTAATTTCATCCATTTCATTAATTCATTTATACATTCTATAAAATTTAATGATTTTTTCATAGAATCATATGTATTATTTCAAAATAAGGTAGTTTTTTTCCAAAAATTCCACAGGGGGAAAAAGTAAGAAATAAAAATCATCCTCTTTAAAAATTTAACATTCGATTTCATTTCATCGTAAACAAGAAATTTTTCAACAATTTTAATTTTAATCAAAAGACAACCTCTGAGGATCCCATTAATTCAATCCAGGTTCTTCAAAAAGAATACCCACAAGATATATGATTTTCTATATAAAAAACCCTAATGTCCACATACATTTTACATGAATCTTTTGGCTCATATTTAATCAATTCAATATCATTTTCATGTTTTAACATTAGAAGTCCATTTTCAATTTTTTTCAATACCAAGGATACACTTTTCCAGTTATATAGTTCTCACACACCTTACAAATGAAACCATCTCCAATCATCAATGCATCTATTCAATTTTTTTACTATGCATTCATTTACACATCAAAGCATCTCTAGTATGTTATCATAAGATGTAACATAAAGGTATGATATAACACATCAGCATGGAACAAAAACAAAACATGCTAATAATAGAGGTTGAATGGAATATAATCATCAAAACATGTTATAAAAGTATAAATTCATAAGAATTTCATAACATGGAATTACAACCAAGGCACATAATCAAAATTAGCATGAATTGTACTAATAAAACTACAAGGCATGCAATATTCATGACATTTTGATCTCTAAGTGCCTAAGATGAATCATGTAATGAAACTTCCTTTTCATATCAGGTCATGGAAAATTTTCAAAATTCTCAAAATCAATAAGTAGTGGAAAATACACCAGACATCCAAGGGGAAATGATATCAACTATAATAATAAAAACATAAACATCAATTTGAACCCCTGGACACATGGTTATTTCTCTTTTGAGGGTTGATTATTCCTAAACACAATAATTAATCTGGTGCCAAAATATTCATAGTCTCCTATCTACAATCCCAAAATAGAAATAAATGGGAAAACTAAAGAAAAATACACCTCTTGATGCTAGTTTTTTACGTCTCAACCCAGCTTACCATCAAACTGGTAGATGGACCGGTCTTCATATGACCTCAATCCCACCTCCCCATACGACGAAGGATGGAGACTAGTTGTGAGGGTGTAATAATAGTTAGTAGGGAGAATATGTACTCATATCAATTATTTCACAACAGTATAACTATATAGAAATAGATGAAAATAGATGATTTAGTGTAAAGAAATAATGATTGCAGTGAAATTTAATAGTAATATAAACTCAATAAATAAAATTTTCAACTCCATTTTATACAATGTTTGTATGTCATGGTGGTACATATTTAAAAGCAGTAAACAAATTAGCATGTTTTATATCACTGTACATAAAATAATGAAAAGGCCTAAATCCATAAGGGTGATCTCCATGAGAATCCCAAGTTTCTGCTCAGTCCATTTCTCCTAAATACTAGGTACATTGAAATATCATAGTCATGAGCCTATAATCCTACAAACATGTAGAGTTTAATCAGGCACCCCAGTGTAATGGCGGCCTAAATAGGGACTGAGATATGAATCTAAGTAGGCTGGGACCCTAGGTGTCTAGCTCAATATAGTCAATGAAAATATATTAAACAGTGTTAAAGTATATCTAAGTAATAACACAATTGAATAAATTACCTATAAAATATCCATTTTCCTATGGGACACGTGATTATGATACCTACTCTATCTCATGGTTGGTGTCTGATCATGTCAATTATATATATATAGTAATAATGTATATATATATATATATAAATATAGATATTCTAATCATTCTCGTAAATAAACCAAGTGTGTACCAATTCCAAATAGACATATACCCTGTATACTATTTCTGGATAGACAAAATCATAGTTCACAAACATTCATTACTAGGGGAAGTTCTCACAGAATTTCCCCTAGTCTAAACTCCAAGATCTGTCAGGATATCATATAAATGAACATAGAATCTCACATGGTCATCCTACCACATGATATCACAATCATTTGTAAAATTATGTTTGTTGGATTAGGACATAACACACATACATCTATCACCAAGAGTATCTCACGAGATTTATCCAATTGATCAACCCCAAAAGCTCTCACGGTCTATAGAGGATCAGTACAAATTACTAACATATTCAATCACTCCAAGGGCTCTCATGGTCCCTTGTATCCCCTTCCTATACAAGGCATAACAATTCGTGAATTATAATGCCTGAATCATTTAACTTCTCTTCCATTTCATTAACCCATTTCAATTACTTATAAGCAACCATATTCACATTTATACTTAAGGAAACCCATCATAAATAAGAAATTAAAACATTAACATGGGATTTGCATTCATATCAAAACATGTGGCAAGGGAATCACATTCATCTCATTGGCCATAATAAAAACTATTATTTACCTTAATAAATTATATAGTAAAAAATCACATTATTTAATACATCAATAAATTAATTAAAGTAGAAATAATATTTTATTATTAATTTTCCACAATTAAATATAACTTTATAAATATCAAATCACTATAAAAAATTCAACAATTAAATATCTAGATCATTATATTAATGTCATATAATTAATTCATCATTAATAATCTCAACTTATCCATTTCAATATCTTATAACTACTCACACGATTAATTATCTATATAATAATCGAAATGGATATAATTAAGGAACAATTTATTATATCAACATATCCAAATTAATATATATCATAATTAATACCTTGATTAACTTTATAAATTACAAAACTCAAAGAACAAAATTATTTAACAATTAATTATCTATAGGAAACTATTTCAATATCCCATAATTAATTCAAAAATTAATTATTTATAATGCAACTATTTCAATATCACATAATTAATTCACAAATTAATTATCTCAAGGAAGATATTGCAAGATCTCATTATTAATTCACAAATTAATTATCATAAGGAAACTATTTCAATATATCATAATTAATTCACAAATTAATTATCTTACAGAAACTGTTTCAACATAGTATAATTATGTTGAAAATTAATTACCTCAACTTAGCCCAAATAAATATCTCATAATTAACCATTGATTAATTATCTATATCATAATCTCATAAAATATAAATAATTCATAATTAATTATCTTAACTTAAATAGTTGAAAATATCATAATTAATCACCAAATTAATTTTCATCTCAAAGCACATAATTAATTCATAATTAATTTTTTCAACCTAACAAAATTAATATCTCATAATTAATCCCCTGATTAATTATCATCTCAAAACACATAATTAATTCAAAATTAAAAAATTTAAAATAAACAATGTAATATTTCGTAATTAATTCTTTAATAAATTATCATCTCAAAGATCGTAATTAATTACTAATTAATTATTTCATCTTCACCAAATTAATATCTCATAATTAATCCACTGATTAATTATATATTTTACAACCTTAAGGAATATAATTAATTCGTAATTAATTATCTCATACCCCCAATAAACAATTTAATCCAACATTGAAGTCAACATTATCAAAACTTGTAAATAAAAAAACAAAAAAAATTTCATTTGGAAATGTTTAGAACCCTACCACAAATAATCTCCCAAACCAAATCATCCAAACTCAAACTGTGCCCCCGATCACCTAATCAAACCTCAAAAAAAGCAGATGCTCACTAAGAAATTTATCGTTGAACCAAGATACCATTAATCAACACTCATAATTAGGGATGGAGGGAATAATGCACACCCAAAACATTGACAACAACACTAAAAGACCAAAAAATAATAATTTAATTGGGCATGAAACTAAATATTGGGTATAAATACTTACCTAAATCTGACAACAGTTAATCAAATCAAGCCTAAAACCACTCCTTTATCTACATTTGATGATATACTGAATAATGTGTCATGGGAAATCGTTCACACCACCTTGAACTGGAAGAAAGGATGAAAATGTTTCAAACCTGGATCTAGGGTTTTGGCCTATGGAAATAATGTGATGGAAAGTCAAAACAACCCATGAAAATAATGAAACACAAGCAGACATACTCACCTCATCGAGACAAACTAGATTCGTGAAGAAACCATTGAGATTCAGTGCACTGAGTTGGGATAGGTGAAGGTGGTGGTGGACCTCACCATAGAAGAATGAGGGGAGGGTGTCACGACTCTACTTATTCTGTGCACCTCCCTCTTGTGCTCTCACTCTATCAAACAAAAATAAAAAACCCCTAACTAAATATATGTATTAATATAATAAATAATAATAATAATCACAATTCTTTTATTATAATTATCAATTAATTTAAAATTCCACTTTGATAAACCCAAATACCTCATTAATAATCATTTAATCAAATTCATTCAGAATAAATTTTGCTTAATAATTTCACCAACACGTTTTGTTTAATTAAATTATCTGAACATAATTTAATTCAATTAAAACCACCAAGTCATCAACAATATTTAATTAAATTCCCTAAACCTCAATTTAAATGAATAATAACCCCCATTTCACAACAACTAATTAAATTCTTATTAACCTTGAATTTAATTACATAAAACCTCCATTTATCATTATTTAAATAGACTATTATTTATATTGAATTTAATTAAATTAAACCATAACTCCTCATTTTCAAATCATTTAATATTACCATTCTTTGATAACCCACATCTCCTTATTTAGAGGTCATTTAATTAAATTCATCTCCTCTCAATTAAACTATATAAAGAATCCAACACATTATCATTTAAAATAAATTTACTTATTTTCATCTATAATTAATTAAATAAATTCCTAATCTCAATTTCATTTAATAAAATTATCTCATTTATAATTTATTTAAATGAAAACCAAAATAACTAATTTAATTAAATTACCTTCAAACAATAATTAAATTAAATTAATTTAACCTAAAAATCAAAACTCGAGAAGTGGCATGGTTTAAATCTTATTTCCTGATAGACCAAGAACATACCATTCTCTACTATAGTAAACATCTAGTATCATGCATGGATGACCCACATGGTATGACTAACTGTGTGCAACCCATGCGAACGCCTCTACCTTGCCATTTTAAAACTATCTTTTTGGGTCCAGTGATGTAAAAACCAATCGATCAACCCAAAAAACTCTAAGGTCCTTTCCTCAAGCTATATATAAATAATTAAATTCATCTCCTCTCAAAAATAATTGTTTTAAAACAGACATGAGCATTAAAAAAAGTTCAAAAAATAATATTTTTACAATGTTAAAAAAACATGGTTCTATACACAATAGGACCCTTATTCTCATTGAAAAACTATAGAGACATTGAATGGAAGATAAATTATGAAAAATGGTCATAGTGGTTGGGATAATTGTTCACATGGATGATATCAAAAAGAGAAATATATTCACACATTAGTAAAGAAACTCCAAAATGACCCATTAAAAAACATTTAAAAGATTCCTTTTAAAAATTAAAATAGAAGTAAAAAATAATTATTAAATAAACAAGATAAATTTTGGAGTAATATATAAATAAATTCTTGAAATAATATAAAAATTTCAGTCATGGATGAAAAGAATTACCTACCATAATGATGTGATTAGGCTGAGTCAATATATAGGCAATTGTTTGGTGGAATTGGAAATAATTGAGATGAACTATTATGAGGAATCATAAAACACAAAAAATTAATATGGAATAAAATATAATAAAATAATATGGTGTAAGAAACAAAAAATACGAGAATGATGTTCTATAATTAATTTTATAATATTATAAATGTAATTTATTTAATGATTACCTTGAAAAAATATATAATGAATGTTTCTAAGTAAAACAAATAGGAATAGATAATGTAAAACTGAAAATTCCAAGAATAAAAAAAATTTATTTTATGATATGTAAAATTATATAATTAAAACCATATTAAAGAAAATATTTTTTAAATACAAAACATGTCTCTAGGAATTTAAATTTAGAATAATAATTTTTACCTGAGGTTTCGTTTTATTTCATATAAGTTGTGCTTTCTAAATAGAAAATATATTACAATGAAAACATTAATATATATGTTTAATATATATATTTTATCTATATTATATTTTTTTATGATCATTGTAATTTATTTTTTACTATATTATTTGAATAGAGAATGTATTGAATACATTCTATCATTTTAATTCTCCACCTCTATTTTGATTTAATGATTTTCATTTTTTATTATTTTTTAACTTTCCAAATTTATTTATATTGTTATATAATAAATTAAAATATTCATATATTATATTATATACACCAAAAACCCATATATGATGTATAGATAATATGTAATCTACTATTATGGTTTATAAAGAACTCATGAATTATCCAAAGTATCTGCCACATGTGTGTCAAAAAAAGTGTTCAGTTAAGATCACTTATCATGAACTGAGTGAAGATATATTTAATTAATAATTTAAATATATTTAATATTATTTCTCCTAGTTAATGAAATTGATATCTTACCTACACATGTTAGTATGTAGATATGGATTCCATTTCTTGGAAACCACACACTCTTAGCATTACAAACAATTTTTTATGTTTTATGACTATAGGAGGGTTTGAGAATTATAAAGTCTTATGAATGTTATATAATGAGAAGTACTGAATATATATATTTTATAATGTAATAAATAATTTATATCAATGAATAATGATAAAATTTATTCATTAAAATAAATGGAAATGAAATGATATAAAAAATAATGAAGAGAAGATGTTAGGAAACCTTACCATAATAAGAAATTTATAAATGATTGATAGGAACACAATAAAATATTATCACTCCTTATAGTGAATATTAAGAGAGAAATTTAGTTGAACATCATGATAAATGTCTTTAGAGTATAAAGGAATAGTACAATGGGTTGGTAATTTTACTTGAGGATATGGTGACTATGATTTAAAATATTTATTATTTTGTTTTGTATATTGATCACTTTTAGACGACTTTGAATTACATGCAATTAGCTAGTAATATATTACAAAAATGAGGATTAGTTCATATTTAAATCAATACAGGGAAGAATATTCCATCCAAATATAAATTAAATTAAAATGACCAAAAAAATTCATTAATATGATTAAATGTAATTTATGTTCCATACATTGATATATATGATTAAAAATCAAAAATAATTTATAAATTTCACTAATTTAATCCTTAAATTTATTTTCCCATTTTAATTAAATATAAAAAAACTAAATCAAAAAATGTTCATGTTCATGTAATAAATGTTATAGTATTTGTTTGAATTTTTTTTGACTATTCATTAAAAAATTCCATATTTTCAAACAATAAAAATTAAAACTAATGTATTTTTGATTTATTGATACATACTATGTTTTATTTTTTTATCAAACATAAATTATATAATTTTAAACTTTATCGTTTAAATAAAAACATATAACATAATGAAAAATAATTTTTATTATATAAAATGTCTTTTTAAAAAATATATGTACTTAATCATATATACATTAATCTGATAATTAATGTGTGTTAATATATTAGATTATGATTTTAATTATTTAATTATAATATTCATTTTAAATTTTAAATTTAATTTTTTACAATAAAAATTCATAATATATTAAAAATAGAATTATTCAAAATAAATTTTTTAAGACTTTTGATTTCAATTACTTATTGTAAATAAATGTTTTAATTGATTGGTATTATAACACAAAATATTATTCTGCATATCATTAATAATAATAAAATAAGGAAATAAAATAATTAATTATAAATATACACATATTAATTTGATGATTTACTCTTGTTATAATTTTTTATTAGGATGTCTCATCCTATTATTTTTCTGTGTAAGTGATTCACCTTCATTGATAATATATTAGGGAATAAATTAGTTCAATGAATCATATTATAAAATCTATTCAACATTGTGTTTGTTATCAAAAAACAGCTACTAAAATATTTGGGTATTTCTAGGAGAAAAATATAACATCATATGATAATCGATGTTATATGTGGAATACATATTGAGACTTATACCATAAAAAATTAAAATCCCAAAAATTTCCTAGGAAAACAAACCACCACTGTTGAGACACGAGTCTTGAATGACTAAGACCAATGAAAACTAATTTTCGTTTCCCATATTGATCAATCAAAATGAAATATAGTGCTCCTCTATCAACTTATATTCTTCTTAACCAAATACAATACAATAATATTTTAGTGTAGTCTAAACAAAAAACTCATAAAAATAAATCGTTAATGCGTTATCCTCATAGAAATGAACCCAAATTTGATCAATTATTGCTTCTTGTATACCAAACCAAACGAAACTACATGGTAATTCCCTAAAAAATAATGTAATCATTGCCATTTCATAATTGAAACTACATCATTACTCTGAGAAATAACATTGATACCACTATGTCATGACTCTCCTGTATAATAAACACCCATTTAATATTGATTTTAATAAATTTGATCCATAACCCAACATATAATTTTCCATGACTTTCATACTAATATTAAGGATATAAATTACACAATATGGGAACAATTTTCTTTATAATCCATGGAATGATAAAATGATACCACTAATCAACTCTATCTTAAATAATATAAAATATTCATAATCCAATAATTCATATATTTTCATAGAAGTAGAACAAAATATAAAAATTAAAATATCTCATATACCAAAAAATATAAACCCAAAAGAACTCCAAAAAAGAAGATAGTAATGTCCAACTGTATCCCCAAATCCTTCATATAAATTAGTGAAACTACTATATTGATAATTTGGGTTATTTTATATGGACAATCACTAGAAACCATCTTATATACCTTCTTGAAAATATAGGATAACTATAATAAATCATCTATAATCATACTGTGAAAATAATTCATCACATATCCCATGGTTATACACAATCCAACCATAGTAAGACATAGTCTTCATAATCGTAATAATGTAAAATAATATAATTATCATCAAAATATATCAATAACACTATCATTCACTCATTTTACCATATATCGAGTCTCCCTCATGTTTCAATATCATACATGTTCACACTCCAATCCCATTCATATCCACATAACAATATTCTATATACAAACATAACTGATAAACCAAATTTACAAACATCACAACCCTAACAAAATATTACATAACACATCCATATATTGAATACCATATCAATATAAAATACTCAATATCTATATACCACATTAATACTGATGGGTTTCTCAGGATATCATTTTACCAATAAGTAGATGAATAAAAAAACAAAAAAAGGTTAAGTAGGTGTATAAATATTATAATAAAATTAAAAACCATAAAAACAGAATACATCACCATATAGACTACTTATATTAACCTATGGTGAGGTTGATCATGCTATCTCATAAAAACCTAATAGGTGTGTGCCTTTATAGGTATCCACTGACCACTAGAATCCCCAAAGACATTAGTATAAAGTTTTCCGCAAAATAGTTGTTATTAAAACGTCATTAAAATAAAATATTGTGAATGGAAATAAATATATTTTACTTTTATAAATAATAATATCTTATTTTAGATATGAGTTCTATGGCCTTCTATTTTATAATATTGTTTCACTAGATGAGGAAGACTCTTAGAGGTTTATCATTTCAAATATTATAAAATGATAAAACCATTTACCTAACACCACATTTATTATATGATTGTTAAACCCATATAAGAATTAATTGGTTGTCTACACATTGTTCTATATTGTTTCAACCATTGATGGAATATGATAATCACATTGGAAGTGTTGGTTGAATTATATCACATACCACTCTATATGAGAAAGATAAAATGTTAGAAATTTCCATGTGAAAATACAGACCATGAAGTGGTAAATTTCACTATATCATTGTTTATGATATAGATTATAATATTATATATTCTTACACTTTAAATAATTCCTCCCAATATTTATTAAAAACATCATAACTATTTTTGAATCCAAATGACCTATTTATTACCTTTAATATCTATAAATGTTTTGAAAAAAATCATACCAAAATAAATTTCCATTTGGGGACCTCATGAGTATCCTTGAGTGATTTTGATGATTTGAAAATAATTACGAATTCCTTAATTCATCATTTTATATTACGAGGGGCACATAGAAAAATATAATTACTAAGAAAAGGTAAAAAGGGGTTTTTTGAGATCTCATTTAAACAAACTCTATATATATACACACACACACACAAATATACAAATGATTATATCAAATGAATGCTTAATATAATCCTATTCTATGAAATTTAGTGACCAATTATCATTTAACATGTTAATCTGTTATAATCCATCTCATATATTTAAGATTCTAAAAAAGATTAAATTGTTTAAAGGAATACATCACATGTCATTCAACCATGTTATTGAGCATAACACATGTCGCATAACTAATCACGATCATCCCATTCCTCAGCCTAATTTAATATTAGGCCATGATTTCATAAATGGAATACAAGTGGAAGAAACATATTTTGTTAAACTCATCTAATTACATGACAAATAATATTCTTAACCACCACCTCATTAACTATTCCTTAAGGTTTTAATAAGAAATTTATTTAATGTTTGAATGTTTACTTTCTATTTATCTAGTCAAACTCAGGTATTATGTACTCTGATTATGAATAAACCCCAATGTATATCAATTACTATATAATATTAAATGTTATATATTTTCATGGGTTACTCAATATAATAAGTCTCAATATATTAAATCACTAGTATACTCTATATCGCATAAAATATTTTAATCAGTTCAATATTAATTTATCATTACATTCCATAATAATTTGGGATCAACATTTTTTATGATTAAGAAAAAATAATTTATTGATATCATTCAAATATTTATTTAATATATTAAACATGAATGAATGATAAAGGGGTATTTGATTACACATTAAGTCAATGTAAAATCACATTCAAAATAATAATTGTATTCAATATTTCAGTAATTAAATACCCAAAGAAATTATATAACCCACACATTTCTTCAATGCTAATTTCATTATAAATGGATATATTATGAATAATATGATAATTTTGAAGGACACATTTATCCCTTTGGAACTAGGATTCCTTGGTTTTAAAAATAACTCATTTTTATCATATTATTGTACAATTTATCATTTAATTCATCAAATAAAATCATATTTAATGATGAACTAATTGCTAAAAATAATTTCCTTTATAGAATCGAATGTAGTGATGCACTATGACTCTACTATCACACTCTCCCCAATGGATTATGTATGACTTTAATTATTGAAAACTCTAGGATTATTCAAAACACGAGGAATGATTAAGATCTCAATAGATCATTTTCAATTTAGAATCTAGAATTAGTATAACACATTGTAATGAGCTCATTATATCCTAAAAAAACTAATAATGTATTTGTTCTTTTCATAAAGTACTAATGGAAATAAATTATACAATAATATGATGAATCTCAGTAGAATTAGATTGGTATCTATTTTTCATACTAAAATCATAAGTGACACCAAGTCAAGTACATATCAGGATGTACATTAGATATCCTAAGGAATAAATATAAATAATATTACATTCCATTTTTAACTCTTTATAAGTTTCTATAATTATTCAATGAATAATTCCATAGATGTTTTGAAATACACCTTATTGGTGTTCTTCATACTAAATATCATCATCGAATTACAAAAACATGTGTTCTGACCCAGTCCATGAAACCTCTTAGATGGGTATCTATAGATATTCATACCAAATATGTAGTCTACTTATCCCATGTAATTAAATTAAATTCACATTCCTAACAGAAAAATTTTATAATATAATTTTGGGATATCTTTTATAATAAGTTGTTTGTCATTGATATAAGAAATAAGAATTACTACAATCACCTAACTAACCAATTTTGTAGATAAGAAATGTACACATTCATGGTGAAACCAATATATTATTCTAAATCATTAATTAAAATATTCTCTCATTTATATGACTCAATCAATCCATAATTATAACATTAAAACTTGGAAACCATATAAAACTCATTTGGAACATTAATAAATTTTTGTTTTATTATATAGACATAGTTACCTAAATTTCGATTAAGAAAAATAATTTGATATAAATTTGTTGTATATTAATTTCATAATGATCTTACATAGAAATAAAAAAATAATTTTAGTTTTTCATCAATACTGGTTGGAAAGTCACTTTTCTGTCAATATTAATAATTTTGTTACATTTTTAACCAAGAGAACTTTATAGGGAGAAAATTTAATGAACCTGTCTTGATGTACATGGAAATTAAATAACTTTTGAATAATATTAATATATTACACAAAAACACAAAAATATCTTATTATTTTAGTGCCTTTTGAAACATGGAACACAAAATCCTATTCTAGTTTATGATCATTAATATTTCCAAAAAAGATCAATCCCTTTAGTTATTAAACATAAAACCTTTCCTTATAACCATTAGAAACTAAACATAAGAAAAGAGTGAGCATAGATTAATAGTAAGGGAAAATTAGGAGGATATATAATAATATTAAAAAGAGAATAATTTTAATAAAACATAAGAATAAAATTTGAATATGATACCCTCCATTATAACTGATATTATGCATGATTCACAACATAAATATTGGTAGATTATAAGACATGAAATATATATAAATAAATAACATGGGAAATTAAAGGATAACATTCAAATAAAAATTATATAGAACAATTATAGAAGAATATTAAAAATAACATAGAAATACATTTTATGAAAAATGGACAAAGATGATAAATATACACAAATAAATATTTACATATAAACAATCTTGATATGTAATAAGGTTGTGAAATTTAAACATTTTCACTAAAAAAATATTTGTAAATATATAAATGATGTTATGGAAAGAAAATTAAAACAGAAAAAAATTATATAATAATTTCCCCTGATTAATGGATTAAAAGATTATTTTAAAATCATTTGTTATAGAAAAAAATATAAAATCATTTCTAAGTGTCCCATACCACATTAAAACATTTGTATCATAATCCCCATTGAATAATAATATTAAAAAAATGTAAAAATATCATGAAAATAAGGATATTCCTAATATAAAATGTCAAATGGTATTATAAAAACCTATCAAATGAACATTGGATCATAATAAGACATGTGTCTCTAAGAAGGAAAATTGAGACAAAACTACCAAACAAATTTGGTAACTTTTTAACTGTAAAACCCCATGAAATGGAAATCTTCAAATGGATATGTATATACACAAAAATTATGGTATAAAATTCACAAAAACATTCATGGAAATTTTTTAAACCAAAAAAAATAAAGGTTAGGTGCATAAGAGATGCATATCACTAAAATAAAAAAGATATATGGAATTCTAATACCTCATGTTCGACTTCCTTCAAACTTCTCCCAGCCTCTTCTGGAATATCACCTACTTGAGAGGCCCCTGAGTAATATGGATCCTGATAATTTAGTGATACAAAAATCACATGAACATGGAGATAATAAGGAGAGGAGTATTTTTAATAAATTTTATGAACTATAGTACTTCTTGGGTAGAAATGTTGTGGTGAGGGGTGGTATTTATATTTTAGGATAGGTTGTCTTATGTGATTAAATAATGACTATTTTTATTTGAAGCCACCCATTGTGAGGTGAAATTATATTAAAAGAAGTAGGATGAAAATTAATAATTTGGAGGGATTATTAGTTTGAGACAAACTTAAACAAACATATATATGTTTCAGTTTGATGTATTTTAAGCAGTCATCCCTTAAAATTAACATATTTCATTTTTTTCTTATATCATGTTGAATAATTTTTTTAAACATTGTAAATTTTCATAACTACAAATGAAATTTACATTAAAACCTAGGTTATAAATTGTTATTAAAAAAATAGTATCTATTTTACCTCATTAAATTCAATTCATTTAAAAAATTATATTTAAATTTAATCCCACAAACCAAATGAAAGAGACTGTTTTAAAGTGAAACGTTCCAAAGTTTATAAAATTTACATATCTAATTTCAATGTGGAATTAATTTTAAATACCTAAATTATTTATATTAACATAAAATTCTATAATTATACATTAAAACCAATTAAAATTATAATTATATATATATACAAACAAATTAGATAAAAATGTAGATATGATATAAAATGTTCTATTTTTTACTATTCATTATAAAAAGTGATGTTTCTCTGAAAAATATCAGATATTAATCCAAAGTAAATTTTTTTCTTCCAAATTAATATTAGTTTATTTTGTGATATAAAAATTCAAAAACAATCAAAATTAATATTTAAAAAAATTTCCCCATTAAAAGGCTGTAGAATTACCATTGTGAAAAATATATGGTTTTTTGGGTAAAATTTGGTTTCTTCTTATATTATGCATATAAAATCTTTTGAATAATTAAAAAAATTATAGATTTGATATATTGAATATATAATTTATTAATATCATTATCTTATTTTAAATAAATAAATTTATTAATTCTAAATTACTTTGTATGTATAATACTATTTTATTTATAATCTAATGGTATATATAAATATTATTTAATTCATCTTATAACCCATATATCTTCTTATTTTTTTAACAATGTTAATAAATTATAATTTAATGTCTATTCTATATAAAAATACATTAAATAACAATATTTTAATAATATAATATTGTTTGGTAAAACAAATTCTTACAGATAATGTAGTATATCAAAAGAATTAAACATTGTGTATGAAACAAGGTAAGAATTGTGTTGTGTATACCACAAGCTAATAATAGTGTTGAATGTAGTGAAACCATTACTAGGATACATGTATAATTAAATGCCAACATGGTGTTTTCTTGGTATAAAAAAATTCTATGTTCGATATAGTGGGAAATGAAAAAATACTAAAAAAATTTATTTAATTCAAGAAATATTATTTCTAGAAATATCTTATTGTTAAGCTATACCCCCCCCCCATTAAATTGAATTTATCCCTTCAATATCATTCTTTCATAAAATTCTTAATACTTAAAATTTTATTTCATTGAAACACACATAAAAAACTAAATAAAAAAACGTCCTTTTTATAGTAGAAAATTTGGAAAATAATAGCTTCCGAAATGTAAATGATATCATATTTTCTATATAAGAGAACTTATTTGAATATTTGGTGATGGATAAAATATGTAAATAATCATATATAGTGATAATGGTCACTGATCACCATAATGTTGGTGATCCTAAGAATGTTAACAATAAAAAAACAATAAACTAATGAATCATAAAAGAGGACATTAATATCATTAATAATGAAGGTAAAAAGAAAACATTGTAACACCCCAAGGATTTAAATAAATTCAAATGCATGAAACACTAAAACTATATTAAAAAATACTTTTTTAAGGATATTGTTATAAAATAGCTGTTAGACAAAATTAGTTTACTTCTAGGATTTTAATTTTGAAAAATGAACATATATGTTTGTGATTAATAAGTTATTTGTAGTCTAATATATGCAACATGATTTTTGTTAAATAGTAAAATACACTTATGAATATTAATATGACCCTTATGAATTTGAAATTGTATTATTATTTTGTTATCTTGTGGATATAAGATAATGAGATCTTTATTATTTTTTCCAGGTGATATAAAATGAGATATAGTTTTAAAACTTTTATTTTTTGAATAAATTATGATTTTTTAAAAATTCCAATAATAATATTTAGAAAATTATTTTATAAAAATGGAGATCATTTTTTAATTATACATGTCAAAAAATGGTCACGATTAATTTTTTGGATTTTTTGTAAATTCTTGAATTTTACATGTATAGTAAAATACGATAATTTACTGTAGATATTACTTATCATTTGAGTACACTATTCATAGCATAATAGCTATTATAATCACCCTTGTATCAAACTCACATTATATTTTTACTATATTTCATCAAATGAATTAATACTAGTCATAATCATGAGAAAACAATATTAGACTAATGATTAAAATAATGTAACACCCCTCCTCTCCTCCACTATAAATACCACCTTCATCGCCTCTTCCTCTCACAGCTCTAATGATTTTATAATTATCTAAATAATTCCAATGATACTTACCAAAGATATTACACACTTCTAAGATGTACTGGTCTCACTAAATGGTCAAAAACATATCCCTTAAGGATGATCTAATGGATACGAGATCAAGAGTTTATAATCCTCTATCATTTTCTTGGGATTTCATTTCAATTCATTTTTTAGACACACTTATAATAACCTTATTAAAGAGTCATGAAAGATCAATAATATTATATGTTATGGATGTTATCATGTTTATTGAAAAAATTATCATAATTCTTCCAATCATCTACCTCTTATCCAAAAAAATAAAAACATCATCCGTGATGTGCCGATTTACCAAAATCATGGATGATGTGTTTTCAGTATCCATTACATCCTTCAAAACTAGATATAAAATCAATTTTATAGTTTAAAAATATACTAATTTTTATTATATATCCTATTTTATTTTCTAGAGTTAACATATATACAAAATATTATGTTTTGAAATGAAGAAAGTTCATAATTATCAATGAACCATCAAAACGATCTAAACAGATATCACTAATGATTTAAATAATTATTCAACCTCATATCATATAACCAAAATAATTTATTTAATAATTAAATATTATTTAAAAATATTAATAGCATTTCATTCCACTTCTTGAATTTATCTTTCATTCGACATGGAAATCCTCTACGAACCGATCATGGAAATCATGTAAAGAACGCACCTGAAACAACGGGAAGAAAAAAATATAAATAATTAATGAGTGAAATGATGTTATAAAATGATCATATAATATATTATAAACATCAATGTTTATCTTAAAGGAACTAATAAAATTGTTTAAATCATTATATATTAGGATTAAAAAAATTTATGTAAAACTATCCTGAGGAAATAGAATTATTTTCCTAATTTCCATTCTTTAGGATAATTTTATACTACATTAATTGTGTTATTTTAAGATCATTTGAGTGAAGAATTTTTGTTTATGTTGTTTTAATTTATAGTGTATTCACATATTTTTTGTCTTATTTATTCTCATATCCATTATATGATATTTTTAAGGGACTTTACATATAAAATCATCTTTTAAACTACTAGTTTTACAAAATAACAAATGAATTTTTTTATAGAAGTATTCTTGTTTGATGATTATTTTATAGTTCTTGGGAATTGTTTATTATGTAGGTTTAAACCTATATCACCCTCCAATTATTTAGTAATTTTTTATGTTAGAGGTCACCGGTATGGTAACTCTATGTGTAACTGTGATGGTTACACCATAAGGTAGCCATGAGAGATACAAAACATAATGTAGCCGCAAGGGTTACAAATAATAAGGTATCGATATGGGTTTTAAAATTATTTAAGTAATTACCCAAGAAACCTTTATGGTTTTATTTATGTTCTTTAAATTTTATGGAATTCTCATGTTCCACAATGTATGTGTCAATGGACGAGAAGTATGTCGTTGTGAATATGATTTCAATTGTTTATAAGTAATAATAGGCTAATGGATTATTTCTTTTTTTTACATCCATTGTTGATATTTTTATGCCCATCCTCAGTTTTTTTATTGTTTTCAAGAGGTTTTAGAGTTGTGTAATAAAAATAAGAAAGTTAAGTTAAATTTTATGAAGATTGTTCAATGGAATCTAGTATTTGTTTTGTTTTTAATTGTTATATGTTTCATATGAAATGAAAAAAGTCATTGTGGTGCCCGCATTGTATGATTGTGTATTGATGTATATGTTCTAAGACATAACATTATAAAACTATAAACCAAAAATATAATTTGGAATGTAATAATAGTATTCTATTTGGTTTTACTAGAATATGTAATGTTAATGTTCAAGTCATTATAGATTATATCAGAGCACAATTTAGATAACATTAAGAGTTTTTATGATGTAAATATAATATGATAGTTGATTTTTACCTTATGTTTATGGTAAAAGTATATATAATTTAATAATTACCATGTTGAATCATATACGACATTGCAGTTTAGAATGATTTTTCATATATGAAATATGGATGAGGTAGTTGGAAGAAACTGAGAAGTTGATATCTTTAGAAATAAGTAATGAGGAATGGTGGGAAATAGAACTGATATATTTGTGAAAAAAAATGCATCAACTGATACAAGAAAAATGGTGATTTCACCCATGCTAGAGAATAACAAGAGCAACCATTGAGTAACTTAATGATAGTTGGACATTTTATGAGGCAATACCCACTTACATTTAGTTGATATTCGTACATAGTAGTGAATGATGGATGGATTAAATCCATTGAAAAGATATTCGATGTTATGGGATGTTCATAAAATTAAAATTAAAGTCGTTCCATTTATCATTTTGAAGGTAAATCCAATCAGTGGTTGTGAATGGTCCTGATTATTAGGGATATAGATAAGATATATTCATTAGATTGGGATTAATTTAAAATTATTTTCGATGAAAAATATTTTATAATGGTAGATTAACATAGGAATAAGAAGAAAATCCTTGAATTGAAGAAAAATGAGGATGATTCCATGGTCGTTTATGAAGGGAACTTCACCTAACTTGTGAGGTATGCTCCAAGTAATATTCCGAATCCTGAAAGAAAAATCAATAATTTTTCGTGGGGATTGAATCCATGATATTGATGTACATTGGCATCTCGTGAGTTCTAACGTTCTGATCCGCTATTTTGAGATTCTGAGAGGGTAGAAATAGATTTTTTTAAGACCACATGTACCTTGACAACAAACATAATAGGATGTACATATGGAAATAAATGGATAAGAATCAAACAATGAAATATAATGGAATGAATGTTCAGTTTCTAGTTTGAGCAATGTGTGGTAGAAAGAACCATGGGGAATGCCTTACCAAAACTGGGAACTGCTTTCGATGCAGAATGATTGGACATATGAACTGAGATTGTAAGGAAAATGTTCTTAAGACTAATACTAATTGAAAAAATATAATGTTTTTTAATGTGGGGTGATGGGTCATTATGAAAATTACTACCCAAAGAATGATTGAAATAATGAAAATTAACTAGACAATAAGTAGAAAGGTTATGTAAGATCCTTTACATCTATCTGCAGATGTCAGTCCATCCAATGAAGTTGGATCAGGTACAATGTTTGATTAACCATATTTTTTCAAAAGTTATTTTTATATAGGGTATACACATTCTATTATATTGATGAAATTTCTTATAAAATTTTAGTTATCACCTCATCTAATGAGAACAAAAATTATGGTTAAAACACCAGGATAAAATATTATTAAAAAGATTGATTATAAAAATCATTCCATTATTATTTATGGAATATCCTTAACTGAAAACCTTGTTGTTTTTTCCTCAGTAGAGTTTTAGGTCACTCTGGGTATGGATTTGATTTCTTTGTAACATGTTATGATTTATTGTAAAGATAAAGAAGTTGTTTATCAAAAATATTTTATGTTCGTATAAAATAAAGAAACCATAGAATTGATAATATATCTAGAAGATGAGAAACTATTTAATGATATAAATTAAATTTATCCTTCTCATATTGTTGAAAAAATGGGAACTGTTCAGATTATAGATGAACTAGTGGTAAATGAATATCTTAATGTTTTTTCTTATGAGTTTCCTAGTGTTATACCTGACCAGGAAGTTGAATTTACTATTGATATAGTTTTTGATGCCAAAATAATTTCCAAACCCCATTATAAAATTGATCAAATGGATCATTTAGAGTTAAAAAAGTAGATCCAAGAATTATTTGGTAAAGGCTTCATCCGACCCAGCACATCACCATGGGGGGTTCTTGTATTTTTTGTTAAAAATAAATACTATTCAATGAAACTTTGCATTGATTTTAGAGCCTTGAATAACATCATTTAAAAAAAGTTTATTTTTCAACATATTGATGGTTATTTATAATCTCTGATGAGAATAGTATTCTTTGATGGTTGACCTGAGTTTGGGGTACCATCTTTTGAAAGTAAATGAAGAATACATCCTCAAGACTCTGTTCTATACTAGATATGGGCATTATGAATTTTTTTAAGTCATTTGGGTTAACTAATTCCCAAAATGAATTTATGGATACTATAAATATAATATTTAAGGAGTTCATGGATATGTTTATGGTTTTTTTTATTTATGACAATTTGTAATATTCTAGAGGTAAATAAAATCATGAAAAACATGTAAGGGTTGTTTTAAAAACCATAAAATAAATTAAAATGAATAAAATTAAAAAAGTTTTGATTTTGATTGAAAAAGATTTAATTTCCAAGTCATATTGTTAAAAAGTATAGAATAATTGTTGATCATTCCAACACAACGGTTGTTGATGAATTTACAAGACCAACAAATGCTATAGAGATTCATAGTTTTCATGGATTAGTATGTTATTACTGACTTTTTGTTTGAAAAATTGCATGGTTATCTACCTCGTATCTAAATTAACACAAAAATGGTTAAAAATATTATCTATTGTTGAATGGGCTCTTCATTTTCAGGAAATGAAGAAGATATTGGTGATTTCTCCAGTTTTGGATTTTACTTTTATGAATGGATAGTTTTTCATCTATAGTGATTATTAGTTAGGGAAATGGTTGTGATAAAATGAAAAATGATTAGGTAATTTCTTATGATTTTAGAAAACTAAAACAATATGAGTTGATTTATCCCACATATGGTTTCGAATTTGTATTTGTGGTTATTTATTTGATGATTTGGAGGCTTAATTTATAAGGAGAAAAATGTGAAATATATAACAACCATAAAAGTCTGATGTATGTATTCAAATAGAAGGAATCAAACATGAGGTATAGATGATGGATTGAATTTATAATGTGATATGATTTCTTGATCAATTACCATATGGGAGAAGAAAACAATATTGAAGAATCCTTGAGAAGAAACATCATATATCATTAACCATGTTATAATTGGAACGTGACCCCTAAATTAATGATTTTATCAATTTAGTCTTGGTTGGTGTTGGTGAAAGGAGTACCTATGTTTTGTTTTAGGTTTCATTACAATCTTATTTTTTCAAAAAGAATTAAGAAACCATATAAGTAAGATGGTGAGTTACAAAAATTAGATAGAATTGGTCAAAATGGGTATGTTTCTAGAATTTAACATTGATAATGATTTTGGTTAGAGATTTAGAAAAATATTTTTTTATGAATTTTTATTCCCATATGAATAAATAATTGATGTGTGAATCTCATAGTTCATCATTTTCAGTTCAACATAGAAGTAGCAAGATGTACAGAGAGCTTCTTAATTATTAGACGTGGGATAAAATTAAAAGAGATATTATAGATTTTACTCCCAAATGTTTGATATGTCAATACATTAAAGTATAGAAAAAACTCCCAATGGGGAAACTCCATCCTTTTCCAGTGTAATATTGCAAATGGGAGAATATATTTCTGGACTTCCTGGTGGTAGTACCAAAGACTTTTCGAGGTAACAGTGCAATTTCAGTTAGATTTGATATGATGAAGAAATCAGGACATTTTTTCCTATTCGAGATACTATGTATTTATATTTGGTTACTCAACAATACATTAATGAGATTTACATGTTACATTGATTTACTCTTTCCATTATATATGATCATGATCCCATGATCACTTATAAATTTTGGAAAATTCTTGAGAAGTCATTTGGCATAAAAATAAATTTCCTCACTGCTTTTTATGCTCAATCTGATGGAAAGAACAAATCCCCTCCCACACCTATCAAGATTTTATCCATTTCTATTTTCTACCAAATACCCTTCCAAAGCCACTTCCCCACTTATATTACATAATGTTCCCACCAAAAGGACAAAAAATAGGCCATAAGGATGATCTCCTGGAGAAGCGATGTAACGCACCGACACCAGTTACGCAGAGTCGGTGCATTGTTACATAATATTGGCATGATCACAATAGATCATGTCTCAAATGACTGGTTAGTTTAGTATCCTTGAAAACACTAGATTCATTCATAATGTTTACATTACATCATAAAGTGAATAACTACAACAACATCTTGTCTCCATATACCACACTCATATCCCCTCAAACTATCCATGAAGGTTATTCATAAAATACTTCTTCACATCCTAGGAAAAATAATACATTGAAAGGGGTGAGCTCAGATGCTCAGAAAGGATAACAATATAGCAGAAACATTCATAAATAAACATAAAAATTTAACGCAATGTATAACTAAAACAAAATCCTTTGAAACATGAAAATCATCATAATATAAAAACAAGAAATGAAACAATTGCATTAACTTATTCACATGGATATTCTACTAGTTGAATAATCACAAGTGATATCAATAACTACTTTTATAATGATAGAATGCATAATTCCAGACTATCATTACCACATTGTCAAGGCCTTATGCCAAGACTACAAATATGATCTTGCCAAGGCCTTGTGCCAAGACACTAGTTTGTCTCATGAGACCTTTTTATTCATCTAGGAGCTATAGAGGTCTCCACCCATCACTTACTAAGTCCAATGAATTACTCATATGAACATGTTTAAACATAACATAGAAATTAATATTAAAACTAGCATACAAAATTTCAATACATTATCCATTAACCATTAATGGTATAAAAACAATAAATCCAATGTAAAAAAATACCACAAAACATTCAATACAATATGGATGATTTGTATCATAATAAATCAACTTCAAATAAGCTTAAAATTCATCAAAAAGATGTTGACATAGATGAAATCAAAACTATTGGAGAGAAATATCATTTTTTTAAATCATAAAAAAGTCACACAATTATGAAATAAAACATTTAATTTGAAAATATTCTTATAATATTATAAGGTATTCTTTGACGATTTTATAAGGGCGGAAAATAGCCGCACCTTCTTTATATGTTAAAAAATACATTCTATCAATAATTCTATCGAAAATGTTAAAAAATGACCTTGTTTGGAAAATGAAGGATTGATTCCTTTATAAAAATCTAATAAAAAGTCAAAAAAGGGTATAAATGATGATAAACCATATTTTATTAGATAGTATCAATGTTTTGAAATACATTTTTAAAAAACATGGATGTGGATGATAAAGAGGTCATAGTAGATAATTACATATAAACTACCTCGGATAATGAAGAGATTGTAAAATAAACCCTTACCTTATACTTTTCCTTGGTCAAGTGTTATAATAACTCCTTTATAATTTTTCAATAATTGATATTATATTATACAAGAATCATATACATTAATATGATATCATATATGATATTTTAACATTTATTTGTTAATAATATCATAGTATTATCATTCTTTTGGGTGTTAAATAATTTGTTTTCCTTTATATGATTTGTTACACAAGTCATCATTATTAAGGATACGTTTTATATTATTCATATAAATAATTTAATGAAGTTCTTAAACATTAATTTTAATCATCAAATGAGAATTAGTCTTTAATGGATACGATGGGGAATGAATCCCATCGTGTTCGTGGAGACGGTAGTATGTACGTACACATGAGCCACAATATCATTATTTTGATATTATAGTTGTATATAATTGGATGATATATCATATATACAAATTAATTATAATGTTATATTTATTATTTACTTCAATTACACATCATTATCATACCTATCCATATAATAATGTTTTGAATAACAATTACAACACAACGTCGAGACGGTAATCCGTACGTACGCATGTATGGTGACATGTCATTTAAAGGATGGATAGAATACTGAATATGGTTGTAACATATTTATAATAACATCACAATATATATAAGATACTGGAGTTATTAATTTATAATAAAAATAACAATGAAATAATAAGTGGAAGAAGAAAGAAACTTGAAAGAGGGTGGTGAAAACATTAACTCTTCTTCGTGTTCTTCCTTTTTATTTGATCAAAAGGGCCCCATAGGTTGGCTTCCTGATCCAAATAAGTCCTCTAGGATGAAGTGGGGAAATTTTAGGGAATATTTGGGTAGGTTTTGGCCGATCCAAACATCTTTTAATGATTTAAATTGAGAGAAGGGGGAGTTCCCTTTTATAAGAGGGGTGAGGGGAACCTTAGGAAAAGCTAGAAATATTATTTTATAATAAATTCATATTAGTTTTATAATGGCTCCAAAGTAATTTATTTAGAGGATAAGGTGGGGATGGGTCAAAAACAACCCAACCCATAGGTTTTAGATATGTTTGGGTCACTATATTAACCTTATCTTTTAGTTTTATCTCTTAGTTAATTAGTTTCAAATTTACCTTCCCTCTTTGACTTTTTATATTATATGGTTAATAAACATACTATAAACATCAACGTGAACCCCAAGTAGTTAATTAATGATACATATATCATTATATAAGTCTTTTGGCCGAACCTTAGAATTTTAGGAATTCAATATCAACTAATAATATAATATTTGTTTCAAAAACCCTTTTATGCCAATTTTAACACTATTTGGTATTTTCTTTTTTCTAAATTCATAATAGCATTATTACTTCAAACATAATTCTCATATTAACCTATAAAATTTGTGGAATTTTTAAAAATCTCAAATTATATTTATTTGAATATTTATAATATGATTTATTTTAATATTTCACTAATAAAGTAATTACGATGTCATCATTAGGTTAAATTAAATTATTAAATGTATAAAAATTATAAATAAAATATTTTTATGTAAGAAATATTTTTATCATTATAATTAATATTTATATTCTAATTTATTTTATGTAAAACACTATATTAAATATATTTTATTTATTACACACTAATTTTAACTCTTTTAATATTTCTCTGAATTGAATAATAATAAATTTCATAATCTAATCAATGAGGGAAAAAGATGTTCATATTTTATTCCTATGGTTGTTTTTGGTCGATTTATACTTATCCAATTGAATTAGGTCATGTTTTAGGGTAATAATAATATAATTTTTACCCTTAATTACCCTATTTACATTTAACTGTGGTAAATAATAGTCAAAATTTACTATTTACCAAAATTATTTTAATCTTATTAAACCACATTTTACTCCTTGATATTAACTGTGTCTCTTGGATTTTCGAAATTTCACTCACAAAATCGGTAAAATTATGTTTTATGTGAATTTGCAAATTCTTCTTGGAGATGGTTAAAAGAAGGTGAAAAGTTCAATAAAATTTTTATATATCTTAAACTATCATAAAATGACTCCTATGAAATACATTGAACTTATATAGGTTTTATGTATCTATTTTTAACTAAAATAAATTTAAATAAAATAAATAATTTTTTAAATAAAAATTCGGTTTTAAACAATTACTCAGTGTTTTTTACTATTCATCAAAAATTGAATGTTTTCAGAATAATACAAAAAATTCACCTTAAGATAATTTTGATATTACAAAACCAAAAATTAAGTTTATTTTACCATATTAAAATCATAGAAGTTTCATTTATTAATTTAAAATTAATTCCAATTGTCAAAACCAAAAAGTGTATCTTCAGAAAATAATAACTATCAAAATTTTGACACGTGTTTATGTCCTATTTCAAAGTGAAATTACATACTAGGACCTTAATTGGAATAAATGTTAAAAATATAATATAATTATACTTTTATACCATTAAAATTTATAATTCATCACTATAAATTATTTTGATCAAAAATGTTTTTTTCAGTTAAAATATAGTATTTTTCACTATTCAACCAAATATGAAAGTTATCAAAAAATTCAAAAAAATTATCGAAACAATATTCTTATGTCCTGTTTCTAAAGAAGATGTTTATTTTGTCAAATTTAATATATATAACTGTCAAATAGTGGATTTAAAAACGATTCACCATTAAAAGGAGGAAAAATTGCATTTTTTAAAAAATACTTTTTTTATCTGAAAAAAATGAATTCCTTCTTACATTATTTCTATGAAACACACAATATATATAATAAAATTATAAGGATTATATATAGTTCAATATTCAGTTTATACTATATATAACCACTTTTTAATGGCCAGTTTGGTAATCCTGTGGTGCGCTCGAACCCGGTGTTGCGTGTAGTGCATGTTATTGAATTACGTTGAAGAAATAACGAACTATGGAATCATGGGATGTTAAATTCTTCCCTCCTTCAATAAATTGCGTCCTATCAAGTTACAAATGTTCTTTATAAATAATAGGTTGAAAATATAAAATACCACTATAGGAAAACCCACATCAGAAATTGGGTTAATAAAATTTAGTCTTAATAAAATGAAAAGGGGAATGAAAAAGTAACCCAACAATTATGATCTCTATTATGAGAACATTGGTGGAAATTAAAGACACATAATTGGAGAAAAAACATAAATCTTTATAGGGAGTGATAGAGATCATCAATCCCAATCAATTGTAGAATTGAGGGCCTCAAAGACATTAATCAATGATGATTTAAAATATCATCAGTTCAACAAAATATAAGGTATTAGGATAACAAATTTTTAGTTTTAAGATCCTTTACATAATGTTTAAGAAATAATTTAATCATAGAATAAGAGATGAAGAAAAACATATACATGAAAAGTAGAGTTCCACCCTTTAACTAATTTCTACAACAAATTCATCCTTCACTCTAAAAGATAATAGAACTTAAAAAATATATAATATTTATTCTATTCATATAGGGTTTCAAAAAAAAAATGAATTTATAATTCATCTTCGAGACCTTTTAAAAAAACTACATTATTCAATCCAGGACATCATTTTGGCCAGTGGTATTTGATACTCAATTGTCACCCTTCGGTTGTGGGTACAAGTCATGTGGCTTTTCCGGTCACGACAGGTTGCCACCCGAACTCCAGGTTGGCCTTTAAGTGAAATCCAAAAATAATCTCAAAACTAGACTTATCCAATGTACTTCTATCCAGACTCACAGTACAAAAATTTATAAGGAAGCAAACACAATGATGATCCTTTTTTCCATGTAATATCATGTGACCAACTTCGTCATGTATTCTTTTAAATCACTTCAACATCATGAGTTACCATAAAACATTATTTATTACATTCATACTCCCTTATTCCTTATAGAATACTAGATATACTTCTTCTATACAAAAATGTTGTAAACTCGAACAATGATGAAATATACAAATCATTAATTAGCTTCTTGGTAGTCAAGAATATCCAATATAATTTAACCAAATCAAAAATTTATTATTCCAAAATCACTACCTCAGTATCAGAACCATATTATGGTTTATCTTTCTATCAACCATATATTTTCTAAATATTTAACCTGCTAGTGAGTCACTTTTCTTTGTTCCACACAATATCAATTACATAATAAAATATTATTTCAGTACAATTCTTATATACTCTATAATTATTATAACCAATACATCGTTGATACAACACTCAAATGACATAATTCATTTATAACAACATAAGAACTTTAATCATTCCTCTTAATCTGTGGTAGTATCATAACTTGATTATTTTCCAATAGCATCATTTCGGGCATACTTTGATGATTTGGAAATTGGTTCGCGTAGTGTCCTTTATCCTTAGAGATGAATCATTGTACATTGGAATCCTTTTTCTTACCTTTGCAGTCACGTACATGGAGTCCTTTTTCTCCACACATATAACAAACTCTCATTCCTTTCAGGAAACTTCCAGGGTGTTTCTTCCCACAGTTATCACATATGAAAAAATTCTTCTTTTCCATCTTCCATTTATCCATATTTCTCTATTTCATCCTTTTCATCTCTTTCTTCCCTTCAAATCCATAGGACTCAGAGAATTATTTACTTATCTTATTAACACATGATACTATTTCTTCATATCTTGAGAATACATGGGCGACTATTTCCCATATAAATGTTTGCTTAATACCATGAATGATATGATCCTTCTTACTCCTTGGATCATACGTATTGCTGGAGATCACATTCCTTCTACTAGGCGCTATTTCTATACAATGGAATACACTAGATTACATTGTGAATCGAAATACATAATTCCAAACTACAAAAACACATAAATTGAACAGTTTATGGATAAAATTCATAATCATAAAAATGATGTCAATGAGGAATTATCAATTCATAAACCCTCTACAATGGTTTGTAAATAAAATATGAATTATCCTAAGAATATACCATGGGAGTTTCGTAACCACGAGTGAAGCAAGGAACATTGCCGTGCACCAGTTCCTGTTTGTGTCTAGCTCAAAGAGGTATTTTTGGGTTTTACCCCTAGGTAAATTTGTGCCAGAGATGCATCTACATGTTCGTATCCAGACATTGATGTATTGTTCAGAAAACTCACAAAATCACTACAATACAAAAAATATATGAAGTTCTTCTATATTAATCTTCCAAGTATATGTTATGGGTATGTGCTCTAATCAGAGATTATCTAAATCTTGCTTCCAAGGTTTGTACTAAACTTCCTCTAATACGAACTGTAATGCCCTAACCATAGTTAACCAGAGTTTGTGCATTATTACAGAAATTGGCATGATCACAAAATATCATGTCTTGATAGACCGATTAGTTTAGCAGCCTTGGAAACAATAGATACATTCATAATCATTACATTATATCATAAAGTGAAAACTACAAAAAAATCATGTCTCCATAGACCACACTCATATCACTTCATACTATCCCTATAGGTCATTAAAAAAATACTTCTTCACATCCTAGGAAAAATAAAACATATAAAGGGGTGAGCTCATATGCTCAGTAAGGATAACAATATAGTATAAACATTCATAAATATATATAAACATTTAAGGCAATGTATAACTAATACAGAAGCCTTTTAGACTTGTACTTCAGCATAATATGGAAAACATGAACTGAAATAATTCCATTAACTTATTCACATGGATATTCTACTAGTAGAACAATCAAATGAAATATCAATAAACACTTTCATAATGATGGAATTCATAATTCCATACTATCATAACCACATAGTAAAGGCCTTGTGCCAAGACTACAAATAATATTTTTCCAAGTCCATGTGCCAAGACACTAGTTTGTCTCATGCGTCCTACAGATGCATCGAGAATAAATAGCAGGCTCCATCCATCACTTACTAAATCCAATGCATTTCTCATATGAACAGGTTTAAAAATAACATAATCATTCATATTAAAACAAGCATATGAAATGTCAATACATTCTCCATAAACCATGAATGGTATAAAAATAACACATCGACAGTCAAACATATCACAAATCCATCAATACAATATGGAAGTTTTTTATCAAAATATATCAACTTCAAATAAGCTTAAAATCCATCAAAAGATGTTCACATAGATGAAATCAAAAATATTTAAGAGAAATATATTTATTTTGAAATCATTTAAAATTCTCATAATTATAAAATAAAAAATATTATTTGAAAATATTATTTTATGCTAGTAAGGGAATCTTTGAATATTTTAAAACGGTGGAAAATAGTCTAACCCGTCGTATAAGTTAAAAAAGACATTCTTACCTCAATTCTGTCAAAAAGGTTAAAGAAGGACCGTGTTTGGAAAATGACGGAAATAATCCTTTAAAAAAATCTTATAAAAAGTCAAAAAAAGGTATAATAGGCTTTAAAACATTCTTTATAAGATAGTACGATTGTTTTTAAATACATTTTTAAGAAACATGGATGTGGATGATAAGGGGGTCCCAGTAGATAATTTCGTATATATAACCTCGGATAATGACAAGATTGTGAAACAAACCCATAACTTGTACATTTCCTTGGTTGATGGTTAAATTACCACCTGTATAATGGTGAAATAATTGTTATTAAATTATACATTAATAATATACATTAATATGATATCATTTATGCTCTTTTAACATTTCTCTGTGAATAATATATTAGTATTATCCTTCTTTCGGGTCTTAACTGATTCATTTTCTGTTATATGATTTGTTACATAAGTAGTGTTTGTTATGGATAGTTTTTATCTTATTCATATATATAATGATATCATGTATTTAAACATTACTTTTAATCATAAAATGAGAATTAGTGTTGAATTCATACGATGGGGAATGAATCTCATCGCGTTCGTGGAGACGGTAGTCCGTACGTATGCACAAGCGAAAATATCATTCTTTTGATATTAAAATTGATAATAATTGGATGTTATATCTTATATAAATATTCATTATAATATTATATTTATTATTTAATTAAATTACACATCATTATCATACCCATCCAATAAATAATGTTTTGAATAACAATACACCACGACGTCGAGACTGTATGTCGTACGTAAGCACCTATATGGACATGTCATTCAAATGATCGATAGAATACTGAATATGTATGTAACATATTTATAATAACATAAAAGTATATAGAAGATACTGGAGTTATTATTTTAGAATGGAAATAACTAATAAAGAAGAAGTGGAAGAAGAATGGAACTTGAAAGGGGGTGGTGAAAACATTACCTCTTCTTCGGGTTCTTCCTTTTGATATCATCAAAAGGGATCTGTAGGTTGGATTCCTGATCAAACTAAGGCCTCTAGGATAAATTGAAAGAAATTGAGAGAATATTTTAGTAGGGGTTGTCTAATCCAAAAGGCTTTGATGGTGTGAAATTGAGAGAAGGAGGAGTGCCCTTTTATAAGAGGGGTGAGGGGCACCATTGGAAAAGCTAGAAATATTATTTTATAATAAATTCATATTCATTTTACAATGGCTCAAACGTTATTTATTTCTAGTATATGGTGGGTATGGGTCTAAAACCACCCAAAAAATAGGTTTTAGATAGGTTTGGGTCAATATATTAACCTTATCATTTAGTTTTAACTATTAGTTAATTAGTTTCACATTTATCTTTTCTCTTTGTATTTTTATATGATATGGTTAATAAACATAATATAAACTTAAAAGAGAACCCCAAGTGGTTAATTAATGATAATCATATCATTATATAAGTCTCTTGGCCAAACAATAGATTTTTATTAATTTAATATCATTTAATAATATAATATATGTTTTAAAAACTCTTTTATGTCAATTTTGACACTATTTTGTATTTTGTTTTTTCTAAATTCATAATAGCATTATTACTTAGAACCTAATTCAATTAATCAACCCTTACATGTCATATTAACCTATAAAATTTGTGTAATTCATTAAAGGTCTCAAATTATATTTATTTGTGTATTTATAATATCAATTATTTTAGTATTTTACAAATGAGTAATTTCTGCATCATCATTGTGTCATAAATAATATAAATTATTTAATGTCTAAAAATTATAAGTAAAATATCCTTATTTATGAAATTGTTTAATATTCATAATGAATATTTATAATATTATTTATCTTATTTATAGACCTATATTAAAAAAAATTATTTATTAATCTTTGATTTAAACTCTTTTAACTCTTCTTTGAATTAAATAATAATAAATGTCCTAGTCTAATCCAAGTGGACCAAAGAGGTTCATATTTTATTCCTAAGGTTTTTTTGGTCAAATTATACGTATCCAATAGAATTAGGACATGTGTTAGGGTAATAATATTATCATTTTTACCCTTAATTACCCTATTTACAATTAACCATTGTAAATAAAAGTAAAAAGTTATTATTCAAAAGAAATTATTTTATCTTAATGAACCACATTTAACTACTTGATATTAACTTTGTCTCTAATACTTTAAAAATTCCACCCACAAAGGCTGTAAAATTATGTTTTATGTCAATTTTCAAATTCTTCTAGGAGATGGGTAAAAGACGGTAAGAAGTTCAATAAAATTTTTATATATCAAAAATTATCATAAACTGATTCTAATGAATTACATTGAACATATATAGGTATTATGAATCTATTTTGACCAAAAATAAATCTAAATAAAATAAATAAATATTTAATTAAAAATTCGGTTTTAATCTATAACTTAGTGTTTTTCACTATTCATAAAAAATTGTATGTTTTCAGAAAAATACCAAAAATTTACACTAATCTAATTTTGATATTCCAAATCCAGAAATGAAGTCCATTTTAACAAAATTAAAATCATTGATTTTTCATTTATTAATATAAACTTAATTCCCGTTGTCAAAACTAAAAATTGTATTTTTAAGAAATAATAACTATCAAAAGATTGACACTTGTTTATGTCCAGTTTCATTTTGAAATTACATACAATGACCATCATTGGATTAATGATAAAAATATAATATAAATATACTTCTAAACCATTAAAATTTATAATTCAACACTATAAATAAATTTGATTAAAAAAGTTTTTTTCAGTTAAAATATAGTATTTTTCACTATTCACCCAAATATGAATGTTATAAGAAAAATACCAATACATTAATGAAACTAAATTCATATGTCTCTATTCTAAAGAAGAAGTTTATTTTGTAAAATTTAATATATAAAGGTTTAAAATATTGGATTTAAAAAGGTATCTCCATTAAAAGGTGGTAAAATTGCATTTTTTTGTAAAATACTTCATTTATCTGAAAAAAATGAATTTGGTCTTACATTATCTCTAAGAAACTCACAATATCGATTCTAAAATTATAAAGATTATATATAGTTCAATATTCAGTTGATAATATTCATAACCAGTTTTGATGGGCTAGTTTGGTACTCTTGTGGTGCGCTCGAACCAGGTGTTGCGTGTAGTGAAAGTTATTGAATTACTTTGAAAAAATAACATACAATGAAATATTGGGTGTTACAAGAGATCAAGAGGTAGGAATCTAGTTTCATAATGTTTTGTTTTATTTTCAACTGGATTTATATTGTTGTACACTCTTCCCCTGCCAATATCTAATAGTAAATATGGCACCATAATATTATATGTGAATTATTTTATCATGTTTATGGAAAAAATTCATCATCATTCATCCCCTCATCTTCTTCTTATTTTAATAATAAAACCCCCATCTGTTATGTGCTTATTTACCAAAATATTTCATGATGTGTTTTCAATTTCCGTTACATCTTTCAAAACAGGTTAAAAAACCATTTTACTGGTTGAAAGAAGTTTTAAATTTTATTATATATCTTTTATGTTTTGATGTTAACATATATACCTAATATTATGTTATATAATGAATGTAGTTCATGATAATCAAAGAACTGCGAAAATGATCTAAACAGATATCACTAATAATTTATCTAACTATTTATCCTCATACCATATAAACAAAAGTATTTATGGAACCATTCAATATTCTAGAAACATTTTAACAACATTTAACTCCACTTTTGTAATTTCTCTTCCATTCAACAGGGAAATCCTTTACGAACTGGCCATGAAAATCAGGTAAAGAACGCACAAAAAATAATGGAAGGACCAAAACATTTATAATTAATTGTTTAAATGATATAATAAAATGATCATATAAGTTGTTATAAACTTGTATAAGTTTCTATAAGAAATTAATATCACTTTTTAAACAATTATACAGACGATTTAAACATGTTTTATGTAATTCGATCCTGAGGTAAGGGAAATCTTTACCCACTTTCCATTAACTGGGTTAACCTTTCACATCATTAATTTTTTTATTTTATGATCATTTGTGTGATTAAATAATTTTTATATTATCTATTCATATATTGTATTCACATATTTCTTTTTTTAGTATTGATTATCATATCAATTATAAGCTATTAGTAGGGGACCTTTCTTATGAAATCTTCTATTAAACTACTAGTTTAAAAAAATTCAAAATGACTGTTTTTATAAATATACAATTATATTATGATTATGTTATGGTTCTTCAGAATTGTTTATAATAATTTTTGGGACATATATCTCCCTCAAATTCATTTGGTATGTGTATATTAGAGGATAGTATTATGGTTATTCTATGTGTAACTATGACGGTTTCACCATACGGTATCCATGTGGGTTACTAATCGAAAGGTAGTCATGAGCGTTACAAATAATAAGATAGATGTGAGGGTTACAGAACATAGTACAAACTCCCCAAGACACCTTTATGTGTTTATTTATGTTATATATTTTTTATTTAATTCTTCTGTTTTTTAAATTTATCTGTAAATGGGATATAAATATTTCTATATGAATTTTATTTCATCTACTTATAAGAAATCATGGAATAATTATTCATTTCCTTATTTTAAAATATATTAATAATATTTTTATACTAATCACATGTTTTTTAAATATTTTCTATATTTTTAAAGGATTTTTTAGACAAATAATTAAGTGATGTTAAATGTTATAAATATTTTTTTATGAAATCATGATATTGTTTTTTAAATTTTTTTGTTCTATTAGAATTGAATACTATTTTAGTGGTACCCAATTTTTATGCTTGTTTGTGGATATGTATGAGTTATGTCAAATCATTCTATGACTCTAAACTAAATAGATCTTTTGGAATGTAATTATATTTTTCTATTTTAATTAACTATAAATTTAATGTTAATGTTCAGGTCCATATAAACATTTTATTTCAATACCAATTTCTAAATTTGAATAATTTTCATGAGATGATATACTTTGTTTCAGGACAAACACACCAATTTTTGTGCTTTGATCAATTTCCACATCATATATTATTCCAAAAAAGGTAGTTTAATTTTTCATTAATGATGTGCTAGAAGATAATGAGATACCTAAATAGTATATTAAGTCATTCTATTTATCATTATCTAAGGAAAAAGGTTTGCATAGATTATAAAATATGCATAAATCCTAAAATGTATATATAATATGTTAATCTCTAAATCTGCATCATATGTTTATCCTAAACCATTACATAAATTTTTAACCATTAAATCCTTCCAGAATATAAAAATACATAATTTAATATTGAAGTGTAATAAATCATCTTAACATTTATCTCCAATATATCATAGGGTAGCTCTTGGATGTCAAATTCCAAAAAAGTGAATACCATCATCTTGTATTCTCTTGTGTCATGTAAATAACCTGAATTACCATTCATCCCTATTGAAAACATATATCTTTCCTTATTTGAATGCTTATTGGATATATTACTTATGTCCTAAAATGTTGTAAACATCAGGCATGATAGCACAACCTACTTGTTAACAATTCCTTAAATAACTACTATTATCAAATTTACTTATTCATATCCAATATATTTTTATCCAAAAAATATTCAACTTCACATAACAAACTTATTATGGGTTATCTTGACTTAGTCATAATGTAACCTTTCCATAAAATTACTTTTCTTATCTATCAAAAAGATTCAATATAATATTGTAAATATAGAGAGAATAACACAAACTAAAAAATAATTGTTTATTTCACCATTTATATAACATAATTATAGAACCAAAATACATAAAATCGTGGAAAATATAACTTCTTCCTTAATCCAATAAAATTTATTCCTTATCCTATTACTTTATATCTATTTCCATTCACATTACATATGTAGTCTCATCATCAAAAGTAATATAACCATTACTTGTACCACATTGATTAATAACTTCATGTTCTTTATAAATAAGATATTGATTGGAATAATTCCAAATATTTCAATATTTTATGTATTCATAAATTGTTATTATAATAGGGAGGCCAATATTAGTATCCATTTGGAAAACTAATCCATCATTTTTACAATGTAGGTACTTACTTTCTGTTCTTCTTTTCCATAGTCAATATTTCTCCTTGTTCCTATAAAAAATTCACCTTGTAGATTGCTTCAACATTCATGACACAAAGGGAAAAAATTCTATATTTCATGGTATCCATTACCCAAAATCTTAAAAAAGTACTTCCTTATCTTATTCGTGGAGTTAGAGAGTTTTTTCAGGTAAATGTTTTTAATCATGTTTCGTGAAAACTGACTAGGCATGATCACAACATACATCACTCTAGAAACCATCTCATTTGACTTGTCGCCATAAAATTTTCTATCTCATTAAATGTTAACCTATTTTCTTCTTATTCCCACCATTGAAAAAATCATAAAGCATAGAGTAAGAAACAATTATCATTTTTGAAACCTCATCATCATAAAATAATTACTTTTAGTGTGTATAAATAAAGGTGGCTATTTTTAAATCCATGAAACCTTAGGTATATCATTAGATACATCCATGGAAGTATCCTTAGAAATATTACAAGGGATATTATTATGTTTTTTCATCCTATTATCAAAAGGATTCTAAACCTAAACTCTAATACTAACCATAATGACCCAATCATGATATAAATTGAGATTACATCACATTTATCGAATACATATACATTACACAAACTAATTCCATGATACCTCATTAGTTTAGTACCTTCAAAAAATTAAATAAAAACATCTATTCTAGTGGAAGATGTTATATTTTTCAAAAAAATATCAAATCCATTAGTACTCCTACATAAATCCCTTTTTTAAAAATTGGCAAAAGAAAACATAATAAATTTTTAATCATAGATTTTCAATAAGGGTAAATGGGGGAGATATGTATGACTAATAACAATATATAAGTATGAAAATGTGATCAAAAAATTTTAAGATTATACCCATCATATCCAGAGATCATATGAACGAGTCATGGAATATAGATTGGAATTTTATAAGAAATGAATGTTAAGGAAATAAAGAACATGATCCATGAAAGCATAACATATGAATAAAGCATGGAACTAGTGTAAGACACATAATCACATAAAATAATACGTCAGGGATACCTTCCATGAACGTCAATACATGTTAGTCTAGGGATAATAACCTGAAAACCTTCATTAGGATCTGGATTCCATCCTATATACCCTCTTGTTTTGGGCATATGATATACACCTGTGTACCCTAATTTTGAAGGCATGAGATTCCCTCCCATGTACAATATTTTTTGGGCTTGTTATACACTCCATTGTACCCAATTATTTAGGGATTGGGATGCCCTCATGTTTACCAAATTGATCTCGTAATAAAATTTTCATTTACCAATAAATTTAAAGGATATTTAAGTCCACACATCTTTTAATTAAATCGCACATAATTTTTCAACAAGAATAGAAATAATTTATTATTACATAACCCATTAAATAATATTGGAGTTATAAGGATCATGCAATCATAAAATAACCCATATAAATGAAATTTGTTTCATAAATATCATTCCATAAAAAACATAACCATTAATAGAAAGATAAATAATTGATAAATTGGAACATACCCTTCAAAAAACATAAGTAATCTCAAAAAAAATTTATCTTTCATGGAAAATAATTTTAAGACAACTCTTGAAAACAATTCTTGATTAAAATATTATTTATTCCTTTAAAATAATTATTCGTTGAAATGATGCACAATGTTAACAGAAAAAACATCATTGAATATAACCCTATAATCGTGTAATTGAATCTTAATGGTAATAATGTTTCATGAAATATTGTAAATCCATTCTTATTGTATAAGAAAAAAAAATACTACTCAAAAGTTTTCCGGAGAATCCAAAAAGTTCATAATTAGGAAAATAAAAAAATATTTGATTCAAATGGTTTGATAAAAACTCATTCAGGGGTAAAAATGAAAATAAATTTTTTTTATCAGCATAAGAAAAATATTCTGGAAAAGAAATTTAAGAAACATGGACATGGTTGATAAATATAATCGGTAAATAATTAAATATATACAATAATAGAATTATATCAGATTGTGAGATTAATCCTTTTTAATTGAAAAGATCTTTGAAACCATATAAAGAAATAATTTAAAAATTCATTATTATAGAAAATGTTTATTTATATTTCATTTCCATGTTGGTGAGCTTAAGATATCATTTTAAAAAATTATCAGTGAAATTTTTTTCAAACATTTCAAAGTATCTCTTCCCACATTGAAACATTTGTATCATAATACCCATGAAATAATAACTTCAAAAAATAATGATTTATCATAAAAATAAGGCTATTATTGATATAATATTTCAAATTTATGTATATATATCCAAAATAAGAACATAGGTGAATAAAAAACATGTGTCTGAATGAAGAAAAATGGACACAAAACCACTATACAAATTTGGTACATTTTGAACGATAAATTATGTTATAAAATTAATAGAATATATTAATGGAATTTATGTGCCCCACAAAAATTAAACTACTATTGAATAATTCATGTATCTCTCTGAAATAAAAAGTGATATGAAAATAACTTACCTCAATTTAGACATCCTTCACATATGTTCAAACATACTATTGAATATAGCCTCATTGAGAGGCCGTTAAGGACTATGGATTCTGATATATTGTTGATACTAGAAGCTCTTGGTCGTGGGGAGAGTTAGGATGAGTATTTTTTACAAATCTTTGAGGATATACATATCATTGTGGGTCAATATGGGGAGGTGAAGGGTGGTATTTATACTTTAGAAGATGTGAGTTTAAGTGATTCAATAATTAATATTTTATATTTAATGCCATAAATTTTGAGGTGGAATCAAATTAAAAACATTGGTTGGACATTAATAATATCATGGCTATCTGGTCTCAACTGACACCTCGTAGAACCATTAAATGTTGCAGTTTTTATTTATTTTAATTCTTTACGATATTAACATTAACATGTATCATTTTTACCTATACCATAGAAAATAATTTTTTTACCATGTAACATTTTTATACATAAAAATTAAATTTACCATAAAACCCAATTCAGACCTTGTAATTAAAAAATAAGAATCCATTTCACGAAATTCATTAACAAAAATTTAAAAAATTATATTTAAAATTATTCCCACAGTATAAATGAATAAGCATATTTATAATGTGCAACATTCAAAATATTAAAAAAAAATTATGCATAATTTTATTGAGAAATTGATTCCAATGACCTGAATTAAATTTATTTACCTTAAAAAAATCTAATTATATATTAAAACAATTTTATAATATATTTTAACTCTATAAATAAAGTACATGAAAATGACATTGTGATCCTAAATATAGTATCTTTAATTATTCATCCACAAATGGATTTTCTGAAAAATATACCCACAATCCATCCAATATAAATATTTATATCACAATTTCATATAATATGTTTATTTATTCATATAAAAATACTAAATTTTTCAAAATTTATATTTAAATTTTTTTCACCCATAAAAGGATGTAAAATTACCCTTTAGAAAAATTTAGGGCATTATAGAAAATATTTTGTTTGTTCATGTCCAATATTTATAAAATCTATATAATGAATATCAAAAAAAATATTTAGATAAAATATAAAATATATGTTACATTAATATCATTCACTGTTTCTAATTTATTCAATTTATTTAGTCAATATAACTTCGGGTTCATAAAATTATTTATTTATAATCGAATGTAATATATTTCTTTATTTCTAATTAATTGGTAACCAATGAATTCATACTATAAAACATAAATTTTGATAATATTTTAAATACTATTAATAAATGATAATATAATTTCTAGTCTATATCATAATATATTAAATAAAAATATTTTAATAATATAATTTCTTTTTGATAAACACATTCTTGTGTGTAACGAAAGCCATAAAAAAACTAGAGATTGTGTCTAACATAAGAAAATAATAGTGTTGTGTATAAAAAAAGCTAATCATAGTGTTGGGTGTAGCAGATACTTGACTTTTTTTGAGTTTGATGTAATTCAAACATATTATTTTTTGTTATAATGAATGTAATATTCGGTATTGTGTGAAATGCAACATGTTGAAAAGAATAAATTAATTCAAAAAAATTACTTCACAAAATCTTAGCATGTTATAGAAACGATACATTATGTGTTAGTATTATTATGGAAAATTCACTTAAACCCTATATTTCACACCCCTATGGGAATATCCACCATGTTTCGATCATGGTTAATGTACATGGAGTCTATTAAATTTTTATTGATTCTAACTATTTCTAAGAATTATAATTATCAATGGTTTCTTGTTAGGAAATATGCCTTTCATCTTTTAACATGATTTTATAATAATTTTCCTCATTCAATATTTATCTCTTAGTCCCTTTATGAATATTTTTAGTCCTTAATGGTTCATATGTAACCAGATTTAGTTTTCCTTCCATAATAGAAAGTGGAATAGTCTAACATTCCATTTTAGAAAAAAATTTATTTATTCTTTCTGAAAATCACCAGGATTATCATTACTCCAAATGTCACCATAATTTATAAATTCATTACCATGGAATACATCAATTTTTAACACAAAAACATATTTCTTAATATGAATTCAGTAATAATATACCTTGGTTTCTTTTAGATAACCAATATATAAGAATTTTTTGGATTTGCGTTTACATTTATCAAAATCCAAACACGGTGCAAATAAAACACAACCTAAAATCCACATAAAAAATTTGTGAGACATCATAGTCCGTATATTATATAGAATATTTATGATTGCATTATATTGAATACATCTATGTAGTAATGAAATAATTTCCTACCATATCCCCATAATTATATAAGAAAGACAAACCAACTCTTCATTGACTGAGATATGTCCAAAATGGTAATATTCACCATCTTAGATACACCATTCTATTATGGTGTTCTTGAAAGATATAGTCCTAAAATAATTACACAATCCCTTAGATGATTAGTAAATTCATATATTGACTATATTCTACATTGATATAATTATTTAATCATAATAATTATTCCCATACAAATATGAACATACATTTTTAACACAATAACATTGTCAAATATCTTAAATTTTTTCCCATAAGAATGTCAGAACCATATCATGTAAAATCATCCAGTAAGGTTACAAAGTACCTATATCAACTACAATATTGAGTACTCATTAATCTAAATAAATCAATATATATTATATATATGTGTCCACTATCTCTATTATATTTTATACTAAATATTTCTTGGATTATTTTTCCGAGTTAATATTATGAGAAAGTATAAAATAACTCATAATTAATTGAGTCAAAAAAATGTATCTCTATGGATTGTTCGGTTGGAATATTCATTTGTATGCATAATGAAACCCTTCAAAATATATGTTCTATTAAAATAAATCATTGTCTTCTTATCTTGAATTTTGAATATTATATTTTCCATGTTTATAAATTCTAATCCTTTAACATGATCTCAATTCAATAAATCAATAATATTATATTTATGAGTGAACACTTGTTCTTATTAATGAATGAAAAAAAATCTTATAATGCCCTACCATCCCTAGACTACATCCTTGTGTCTGGATTGGGGGTGTCACATCTCCTTATGTGACACCTCCTTGAGTGATAAAGGATTCAAAATAGTCCAAAATAACTATGGTGTAACCATGGGTATAATATAACTTTTTATTAGGTTAAAAACAATTTTCATAAAAAAACATCACACCCAATATAAATTAGAGTATTTAAAAAATATTTAGAAGAATCATGTAACATAAAACTAAATTTATAGTAACACAATGGTATATCTCAAACATATTTCTCACTCATTTGATCAAATATACGTGTGAAAAAATAAAATAAAATGAGGATTTACTACCATATTAAAGTTTCATTGCATCCCAATTCCCAAAATTCATTTATGTTTCATATTTATCAAACAACATTAATCCCCTGAACTAGCTGAAACTATGATCAATGGGGCCTATTGGGCTGCAAAAGTAACTAATATTCCTAAGAATGTTTTCCAAAAAGTCATTTTAGGGAACCTACAATTAAAATCCACAAATAACAAGTAAGGAAATGAATGTGTGGTGTTATATGATTAATGTAAATATGATAATAAAATCATAAATTATATAAAATAAAAATCATAAATCATCAGGTTCTAAAGTGACACTTTAGTTCAAACATATAGTCTTCTTCAATGCTAAATTTCTTTGAATTGAACTAATAGCATCCTGGGGATAGTTGTCATGCCCGTTAATTTTCTTAATATGAATATAAGTAAATACAATAATATAAGGGTGGGGAATCCCACAAAAATCATATCATATATAGTACGCTCATGGGGAAGATCATCCCCACTTCGTATATTAGGTATCATGTTCAAGGAGAACTAATACCACACAATAACATATAATTTATCACACTCAAAGGAAAAGCATGAAACCCTTTAATATATCACATCAATAATTTGGAAGAAATGATGATCCACCCAGAATGTTATATATCAGAATCATGGAAAAAACCCAAAAACATATTATATATACTTATCAGGGGTGTAGAAGAAACCTAGTGGAAAATATTTGATATCACACACTGAGGAAAAAAATTACCCCCCTTAAAATAACATGTATAACATCTGGGTCATGTGGTGGATTTCAATTGAAATATACCATATTACCAAATAAATACTATCCCTGGACAGGTAATATATCATTAAGGGGAGTAAGAGACACTATAACAACTCATATATCATATAAAGGGGAATAATTATTTCATTGGAATATATCATAAACTGTAATAGATCGCACCTCATAATATCTCAAAAACCATATCATCAGATGTCAGAGTCTACCAAATTGTATCGTGTATATTTATCATTATTGGGGACAACCATTTATTCAATCCCATTACACATATTCTATATTGTTATCTCATGAACACAACCAATAACCATACTTTCTTGTATAATGTATATAACTACTAGTCTCTCTATTATAGACATTCGTAGGTTATTCATAATCTAGGGCTTCCTACATAGGTCCCCTAGTTGTTGACATAGTCTAGAAAATGATCATCTAATCTTTTATCTCATCCCCAAGTCTGGGTATGATGCATTTTTTTCATAGGGAATAACATCCCTTAACATCACTATGATGGTATTTCTATCCAGTAGCCTTATTATAATTTCAATAATATCTTCTATTCGGAATGGTAAAATAAATCAAAATTAACCTCCATGTTTTCCTACTATATTACTATTATAAAAAACCTATGCATAATTGTACATAGGGTACACCCACATTGGTTATAAATTACTAGTGTTTTAGGAATAATAACTAACTATCTAGTCAAAAATACTGAAGGCTATGAGGTATCTCATAGTTCCATAATGGCATAGTTAGACCAATAATTATTAATCTCATACTCCCACCTACAAGGAGGTGTCTAATTGATTTTATACTGAATGTCATTATGTTCATTAGATGAGTATACACACATCTACGAGATACATAATTTAAGTAATATATTTATAATAAAACCATAGAGCATCAGTAAATGAGCAACTATATCTGTGTCTAGTGTCTGCCATGGACCCATACACATTCAATCTCATAATGAATTTTTATTGAATACATTTATATTCCCATCTCTAAAAACTGGTGATACTTCATATCACATGCTATATAAAAAATTACATATACATAGGTATAATTTTATGGGACTATCTTTCTCAATACAATGTTTCCCCCCAATATGAAGTCTCGACCATCACATCCTTTACCCATCTAATCCCTTATAATTTTTCTTCATCAACCATGTTATTATCCAAATCTATATAATCCAATTTAAATAATTGTAAAAATTATTACTCAACTTCAAAATTTTATTTAAAAATGAATAAATTCATAAAAACTCACCCAATGACATAATAAAGTATAAAATATTTTTTATGTAGTAATTTCCACTCCTAAAACACAGTTGGAATTATTCCATATAAAATAACCCGTTTTATTACCTTATTTAGTGGTCAATTTCATCTAGTTTCTGTAAAAATCATAGAATATTTCATATAAAACAAACCTCTAAAAATTAAAGAGAAAATATGTATTATAATCATCCTTGGACATTCTCTATCTATATTGTGAACCCCCACCCCCAAACCCAATATTTATTGAACTAATATATAGTGGAATCTAAAATGAATATTTATCATGACATACTCTAAAATATATGGTGATGAAGTTAAACAAGAACAAATGAATATGAAGGGTGATCATTTGTCAAATTGGTTACAAATTAATTTCAATATCTCCTTATATTAAGGTGGTATTATGAGATGAAAAGTATGGGAGTACCTGTTGAAATACCCCCATATGGAGAAGGTTCATATAAGAACACAAGGGGGATATCCTGTAATTTAATAGTCTACCACTAATAAAAAATTCATTTTAGGGTCTCGTCATGGAATAACCCCTCTAAGTCACTACATGACCAACATTAAGAAGTGGTCTCGACACCCCTTAAATCATTCATCATATTGTGAACTATATGAGTCATTTAATTATTTCACATGACATTTATTTTCACCCTCATTTGACCACTATTGAGATTCCCTACTTTTGGATCATGTTGTGATGCACCCTATAATAGAACCACACTTGAGGCCCCTAACCCTTATAGTTATACAACATATTAGATCAATACATGATACCTACTGATAATCTCTAATGATGTGGTGGAGCATGCTCTACTATTGAATTGTGCCCTTTATGTACCCCACCATGATGAAGCAACTATAGAAGTTCAATAGTGATTGAAGGAAATCCTTCATAAAAATGAAACATGAGAGGATCATCACATACCCACTCCCATGACCAGTTGAGATCCTGATACACATATAAATAAGTGATTCATGTATAAAATCATATTCTTATGATTTTCAAACACATGGAATCTTTATTCAAATCCCGATTCATAAAAATACCCCCTCTATGTGACCAAATATCAAATTTAATTTGAATTTTTGAAACCGAAATGCCTTATAGGTTCAAAATATTCATACCATAACACAAAAAATCACCAAATATTAATCATGGTCCTTGAACCATCATTACCAACATACCTCCATCATCAATTCATGATTAACTCATTACATTATATCACAGACTAATGCATGATATTCTATTTCACATATCCAAACACCACGGAGAACCATTCTACATGACCTTATCCTCACACTCATTAATGTTTCCCATAAAAAGATAGTTCTCACCAGGCATGACGATCCCAATTTAAAAAAAGAATCATCGATCAATTTATCCTTATACTTATGGTAATCCCCCCCCCCCATAATGTTTACCCCACTAAAGTTGATTCTTTGGTATTTATCACCTGACCATTGGAATCACCTAATGAAACCCATTTTTAGTGGCTTAAATACATAACTAGTGTGGTTTCCATACCATCATTCAAATTTATTATAAAACAGTGTTCAATCATAATTTGTCTGATTACTTCCAAAAATGTTGAGCAACACTTTCAATCATTCTATAACATAATTCGACCAATAGTGATCCATAAATTCTTGGAGGCCTTTTGGGATCATTCAAATATCTACAATAAAGACTAAAGGGAACAATAATTTTGATTATATGATTAGATATCCATTTTCCCCAATTGGATGAACCTTTGATTTGTTTCACTCTTAGATGATGTCAATTTTGTCTCATTCTAGATGATAATACATAGACAATACCTAATTCTATATCAGAACCAATAATATAGTACATACAAAGGAAACAAATAAAATTTGATATATCTTCAAACTATAATCCTAGTTCTATATGTAAAATTTAACTAATGATATCATCAATGTTATGGCCATACCCACCAGACAGTCATGGCTTAGTGACTGATAAAACACACCCAACCATATGAGTATAATCATTTTCCTCCAGGTAATGAAAAATAATTATCTCTAATGATAACACGGTATCTATAACCAAATTTAATAAATTGATGTGATTATCCAACTAATAATAAAGAACCCTTATGAAACATTAATCACTACACATTCATAGATCTCTAGGAATTCCATCCTTGGTATCATAAGAATTTTCAATTATAATGAGGGAAACACAATCCAACAGCCAATGGTTTGAACCCCACAACATGAATGAAATTATAACACCCACTGAGAATGACCTCATCCTATAAATTAATCTACTATCATGAAGATAACTATCATTCATATTCAACACCCCATACCACTATTCCTAAAAGGGTCTCACTAACCATATCATTTTATGGATACTAGCTAGAAGAATGGTCCCATGTCAACCCTAATCATATCCCATGTTTGATTTTATATCAAACACAAATAGGACCACTTATCACTCATCCAAGATGTTGGAACTAAATGGTATTTTATATTATCATTGAACTTCTTTGGTTCTTCGAACCCTAGTAACTCTAATCGATCTACTAAAAAATTGGTGTTGGGAATACCCAACACACACTCACCCTCAAACAATATTGGTTTTTCTAAATGATAAAGTCAAATATAGATCTCATACCCCATAGAAGATTTATCTCTTAGAACAATATAATAGGTTCAAAATAAATATAAATATGGGTATTATACAAACCAAATAGGTGTATGTTTTTGTACCATAGGATCACATAACCTGACTCATGCACCCATGAGTTGCATGTCATAGAACCTAAGAACACATACCAAATCCACTGACAAATATTTCATATTATAATTATTTTTTCTATCTATATGAAACTTTTATATTAATTTAAAATAGATCTAAAATATAACCCACTCTAATGCCTAACATGTGATCACCCACCATTTAGGCATCATTACAAAATCACAGGCATCAACCCATGTTCATGTAATTATATAACTAACCATAATGTAACATGGTCCATAATCTCATCAAGAACCAATCCAAAAATTTCTAGGTCATGTAAACCTACAAATCATAACTTTTATAACTAAACCTTGATTCCATAAAACCTCAAGTATGTTACATCACTAAATCCCAAGTAATCTGTATGCATATAATATATCTTTGAATTCATCTAACCTGATCCAATCTCATGGGAAATGTATATACCCATTTTTCTCTTATATAATCTATTAATCAGTCATTTATAACCCCTCCTTTCTGTTTCCCACATATACCACATCAAACCATGATTATAGTAGGGAAATAATATTTCCACTTAACCATATAACTTTTCTAACTAATATTTCCAATAGTATCTCAAAGGAAAAATGATCTCCCACATAGAACAAATATTTTTATTGTATAATTCAACGTTCAATGGTTTATATATTTTCTCCCACCTCAAATGCCACATGGAAAATATTTTTCTAAATCACACGCTATTAGGTTGTCACATGTATATACCCACCTAACATCATATAATGATTCAACCACCCACTAATACACTAATTCTCACTATGAATATTCATATGATAGTAAAAAATCAATGATTAAGACCTCATCCATGAATATAATTACATTTACTAAGATAATATATAAAATTTATATCTATAATAATAAATGTTAGTTGTTTAGAATTCCAGAAAGATTCTATAAATGTAAACACCATATAGGTTCTTGATATAATTTTCTGTAACTGAACCAGTCACACCAATTACCCATAAGCAGATCATTAATAAAGTATCCAATGCATGTTCCAACCCACTCAGGTGTATAATACATTACTTACATTGATTTTCAATATAGTCATTATAGGATAATGTCATTCTATAGGATCTACATAACATATCATTAAAGTATTACATTGTGATTTAGATATGTATAATAACACCAAGAATAAACAAGGAAAATAACATTTGCGATAATGACAATAATTTAAACAAATAATCCCTCATCATTAGTGATATTAACCACACAAAATAATATGAGTTTCTTATGAGTAATACATTCCCAAAATGATTATTGTAAAAATTACTTTTTCTAATGGGATAATTTTCAAAACCATAAATATCAATCACAATAATATGAATCATATTTTTATAAATATCTATAAGGTAATAATGAAATCCATGAACAAAAATATAATATCCCCAATAACATGGACCTTCTACCAATAATCTATTCTTGATAAAAAATAATTATGTCCATAAAATGATATGAAACATCCTTAAATACATTCAACATATTCCAAAAAAAATACAAGAAAATGATTCCCTCATACAAAATTTTAATGTCCCACCATCCTTGGACCATATCCCATTATCTAGGTACGGTGTGTTAATTGACCTCAGGATCACCCACTGGTATTCTAGAGGATTTCTATTAGATGACTGGGGATAAGGTTCAACTCTTTAGTGAAAATACCCTCATATAGGAGTACACTAGAAATAAAATAAATCTGAATTTTCAATAATAATAATGTGATTACTCAAAGCCATATAAACAATAATCATTCTATATAAAATGAATTTTGGAAGCATACAATCATACATCCCAAATTGATCATCCCTAGGATGATCACATGTGAAAGTTAACTAGAGAAATAAACTTGAGGATGATGTACTACCAACCCCATGCCTCATCCCATAAATATATCATAACTTCATCAGATAGGTCCATATTGAAAAATTTATCCTCTTCCCAACCAAAATATTTGAACAAAGAGGTATACCAAGGTACAAATGTTTCATTTCCTTCTGAGAATGGTGTATGTAAATCTTAGTACTGAACCTATAATAGTATCACAAACATTTTCAATAAAAATTTTATATTCAATTTGATATTCATAACATTAATGAGGGAAAAACAAACAATTCATAATTTATCAACCATTGATCCTTAAGATATAAAGTGACACTAGTGGTTGAGAATACCTACTTCAATTGGAGTCAAAATTCATTAGGAAGATCCTATGACGTCAAGGAATACATGTCCCACATTGAAATATCCTAAATATGTATATAAAATAACATGATCACTTTGGTGGGTAGAGGTGGCCCACCCGTATAACCTCATATATAAAACACTCGATGTGGGGGGGGATTAGGAATAACTTGTATCACACATATCGGAAAATTAGCCTATAATGTAACATATGGCATATCACTCTTTTGGGAAATATGGACCACCTACAAATACATTATATCACACATTAGGGAGAAGGCTTAGAGGACCCAAAATCTAATATATCAAACTTTGGGGAAATGTTTCCAATCGAGATACATGTCATATATTATGCATCCCATATGATTGTTTATAACGAGTCTCAATCTAAAATAACATAAATAATTAATTTATTTCATGTGTTAAATAATACATATAAAAAAATAGTCACTCAACTCAAGGTCCAAAATGTTTAGTGTTTTCATGATTAGGTAAAAAAATTATTTTACAAAAACATTAATATCTAGTCCTTAATCATGGTTCTATAGACCCTTTTATTCATCTCAAATGTTGTTATCATCTTCAAAAAATGGGGGATGGAATCATAAGAAATATGTGATTCTAAAAACGCATAAATAAAAACCATATCATAATGTATCATATCATATACATGAATTAGTGTGCGAGGATGATATAAATGTACTAATGAAAGTTCATACTTCCACACAGGATAATCATAATTCAAGATAGGCAAAATGAATATATAAAAATTGTTATTATGAAATCACAAAAGTTATGAAATGGGATGAAATACATATCTATAATCATCAAATAATTTATAAATATATAAAATTACATAATACATCAAAAAATAAAATTCATGAAAACATGGTATATGATGAAAATAAACATAATATTTGAAATTTTTCATTAATTGAAAAATAATATGGAAATTTGGGACTACCAAAAGCAAAGGAAAATCATTGTGAGAAAACCCATTATTTAAACACATATGTGAAGAATCCCATTATGCTCCCATGTCAAATTTCTAGAAACACCATTATGCCCATACCTCTATGAACAAACTCATTTTTTCCATTTAAAATATTTAATGAGATAAAAAATAATAATGAATAATACTGAGATTCATGACTATACTCTTCATCTAAAACACACACAAATATATATATATATATATATATATATATATATATATATAACTTATAATCAACCAAATTCAATTATTAATGATGTTGTGTAAAACGAATGGGTTTAAAAAAAATTTCATAAACATAACATAACATAAACATAAGGAACAATATGTAATTATAAATACCATCATAGAAAATGACTCATATCAAAAAAATGATGATTGTTTAAATATCACATTATAAGTGATAAACCATTGTGGATAAATTGAATTCAAAAAACAATGGTCAAGAAACTAATTTAACATTTTTATCAAATAAGATGATTAAATTATTTTCTAACAAAATATTAGAATGAATATTAAAGACATTAAAATTGTAATTATAAATATTTCTAAATAAAGGATCGTTAAAAAATATATGCAAATAAATATGATTGGTAAATAAGAAATATAAATGTAGTTATTAGATTTTTATGTCGTATTAATGAAACAACTACCTTAAAGAAACGATGAAAAAGTTAATTTCATAAAATAGGTATGTGAATGTCTGAGGAATATATGGGGAAAACATATTTTTATATCATTAAATAAAACACTTTTTATAGGAATTAGATTTTAAGGGATGAAAAGATTAATTTTTATAAATTAATGGTATTAATAATGATACTAGACTATTAAATTTGAAAAAATATATTGTAGAACAATATATTGGTGATTAAAATTATTAATAATGTATTAAAATATGAAATACCATGTAAAATAGGGGAAATAAATGATTAAATAAAACATTAAGGATATATTAGGGTAATAAATACTATTAAAAATGAATCATAAATTTTGTTGATGAAACCCATATATAATTGATGAGGATAAAATTAAAGGATCATAAGAGTATGATCATGAAATGGACATTAAAATCTCTAGAAATGGAATATATTCTCATATTTTAATTTAATTGTTTTATGAATACAACATATGAATGAAAGTATGTTTAACAATATTAAACATGTCCCATGGAATTTAAAATGAGACAAAGAAACAATGATCATGAATTATTAATTATTTGACCACACTCTATCGTTATTTATAAAAATTATAAATTCATATTAACTATCATTATAACCATATCAATACATAAAATAATTAAAAAAAATTCATTTATAATCATTATCTACATTTATATTAGTATATTTAAAATAATTATCCCACAATGGGTGTTTACATTTTTATTAGTTTCATATGGAGTGGTGTTTGTATTCATTCTGCATACAAATTTCATATTTTACAAGTCATTAAATTTATTTTTAGGGATTATTTATAATAATATAAAACATATTAAATTTCATTAACTGTTTTTTAGTCATAAACTGCTTATATGAAATCACTGCCAATATGTTTCCATGATTCTTGATGAACAAAATGATAATTCTTAATTTATGAGTTTAATTATAATGTTACCATTAATAAACCATTAATGAATAATAATTAATATATTTATATAAAATTATTCCTATAATTAAGATACCATATTTATTCACAATAAAAAATCATGGCATTGATCATGTAGGATGTGAAATAAAATCAAACATGAAAATCCCTTGATTAATGGATGAGTATGTGGTGGTTTAGTTGTAATATCACTCTAAATTAATAATAATTATAATATATAGTGTATATTATTGTTAAATATTATAATAATAAATAATTTTTTAATGATTTTATATTTATGAAATAATTAAATGATGTGAAGAAAATATATTTCCTTCTATATTTCCTTGGTTAAGATGACTAAATTTATAATTATTTTTATCATTCATATTATTAATTCGATGTTGAATAGACCTTACATAATCTATATTGATATAATAAAAATCATATTTATCTATTAAGACAATGTTTCAGACCATCTATGAATGGTAGTAATGAAAATAAAGAAACACAATGATCCATGAAGGTGGTAGTACGAACATATTCAAAAGTTATGGTTTTTTTTTCATAAAAAAAACAGAAAAATATTAATATTTATATAAAATTTATAAAATTTTCCTAAATATAATACATATATATTAAATTACACTTATACTATGCATATTATTAGGGTATGTAAAATGATAAACATTTCATCATGGAAGGTATAGTTCAAACACACACACACACACACGATTCAAATTTTTTTCATAATAGAAAATAGATAGGAGGTTATATCTTGTAACATAATTATAATAACATTAAATTATTGTAAGTATATTTATATTATATTTTATTTATGTTATAATTTAATTTAATCAATTTTATGTAAACGGAATGATATATAAATGAGTGAGGAGTGGATAGAACTTTATACATTAATTTTTGGATTATAACTCTTGAAAAGGGATTAATCCCTTAGCGGATGTAATTTTGAGATGACCAAAACCACTTTATAGTGTTTAGGAATGTGTATCAGAGTTTTTTCTTGTAATTTTTGGGAATAAATTATTTTTTTTGTATAAGGTTATGTTATGAGATGAGTATACAGTTTTTTGAGTTAAAAGGGTTGAAATTTTTTAAAATAAACACACTTTTTGATAATGGGAAGTAAGTCTCATGGAATGTTACTCCAAAATAGATAAATAATGTGGATAAAAATATATAAGGTCTATCAAGGCCTCAATCAAAAAAAAATACCATTATTTAAAAAGTATAGTGGTCATTTATACTTTGATTATTGTGTTTTCCATTTTAGCATTTACTAGGAATACTAGTTTTCACCTATGGATTATTATCATTTCTTTCCAAAAATAAAATGAAATGTTTTAAATAACTCTTACCTATTTATTAAAAATTTAAAATCAATTTCATTTATTTATTTTGATTAATGTTGTAAAATTTAATTTTAATAAACAATGTATAATTAATTAAAAACAACTTTTTTATAATACATATATATATATATTAACATTGTAAATATGGATTTGTAATTTAAAACCAAATTTTTTATAAGTATATAGTCACCTAAATATATATATATATATATATAAATAGTAAAGGAGTTAGTGAGTTTAATATTCAATAATATATTTAAATAAACTCATAAAATTCATGTTTTTATGAAGTAATGGTATATATCATTATTCACAAAAATATAAATCTTTTTCAAAATGTCCTAAATAATTCATGATAAACTAATATTGATATTATAATATAAAACGATGATGGTACTTTTTTCATATTCGAATCATAAAATTTATTTATTTCTTATTAATTTAAAACCTCAAATAGAGGGAAAACAATTTTTATTTGAAAAGAACATTTTAATATTAACTGTTCATTTTCATATACATAACAAATCAATATAGTTTTAATATATATTTTTATTATTAAATTAATGTAAACATAGTTCCGTGAAAAAAAATATCAAAAAAATTAATTTTAATTATTAATGTAAATTAAGTAAAAATTGACATTTTGAAAAGTACAAAAATTCATAACATATAGATACATATAATTATTTTATTACATGTTTACATAATACTAATTTATAATTACGTGACACATTATGTCATCTATGTAAGACCAATGAATCAGATAAGCGCTTATAGTAGTTTTCAGTGGTGGATCACCTACAATGACGTAAGAATAAATCACAAAAAGTCTAAAATTATCCCAATTATAGTTTTTCATGTGTTTTTTTATTACTCAAATTATTATCTATATTGATCCATAGAAAACCCTATAGAAGTTTCCTACACAATGATTATTGAAAAATTCCATTTAAAAGGAATAATTCCACATTGAGGTTCCATTTCATCTAAATTTATTTATTGATTTTATAATATAACGACATTTTTTTGCACTAGAAAATTAAACTTCTATATTATTATTAATATATTTAATTTTAAAAATATATAACCATTTTTTAGATCATTATTGGCTTTGAAATATTCTATTTTATATATTTTATGTTCATGGAGAATTAATTTTTTTGTCTCGAGTCATGAAATTATTCCCCATAAATAAATTTTATACTAAAAATTTAAATTATAAATTAATAATGAATTTAGACAAGGTAATATATTATATAAATTGTTAATTAATTTTCTTGAAAGTTATCAATCATATCTATTCACTTATGATAAGTGTAATGTTAATATTTTTCTTCTTCCAAAATGTTTTATTAAATATTTATAGGGTTTTTTGGCAAGACCTATTTTATATTCCATGTATTAAAATTTATAATTAAACTGATCTACTACAATAAATTTGTTTTTGGTAGAGAAATATGATTATCTATTTTCAAAATAGAAATTCCACACACAATTATAAATTGTTCGATGTACTTCATCAACTCGGTAAAATTTATGAGAAGATGATGCTTAATGATGATGTCAATGATGAATAATTATTATCCTCACAATGTTAATTGAGATACAAATTTATAACCTTACCATACCATTCTCAAGGAGCCTACACTTATACAGTAGCCTAAATCATCTTAAACTTATCCCATGATTACATCATCATCCTCAACCTATAACTACACATATCATTTCCCTTTTTTGTACATGTCTTTCTGTACCCTCTCTGAGAAGACCTTAGATCTAAGTGTTAGAAGGGTTTGGAAACCTAACTGTGATTGATCTAGGATTATATTCATTTGAATTTATTCAAACATCCTTGGAACATAATGTCTTCCAGGTATGATGCATGAGCTCATGTACTATTTGTAAATAATCATGATTCTAGAGATGCTTCTAGGTTTGAGGTTACTAGGATTACAACTTTTAAAAGATCAATAATGTCTTATTATAGTGGTGGTGGAGGGTATTTTATTCTGCATCCACCATTGGAAGTGTTCATTCAACATCTCTAGAAATACTAGGACCTACAAGAAATAGTGATTCATTTATGGTAATGAAAATGATGATCTGTCACAATCATCTCTTAGTATTTTTACTTTAAAAACTCTCTATGCTGGAACTATACTATTCTCTCAAACCCATTAATTTTTTCTAATAATATAGATGATGCTGGAAATCATACATTGATCAGTCAATAAATAATATACAATGAAGTATGTAGTCTATTACGAGCATCAAATCAAACTAATATTAAGGAATCATATAATGGATGAGATGACCATAAAAAAGACCAAATGGATATAACTATCATAAAACAATATTATTTTTCATTTGATAAATATTCTTCTAGGATGTCAAAATATGGAAAAAATTAGTAATTTTGATTTTATAGAATAAAGAACCAATATTCACAATTCTGAAGGGAATGATTTAGTTATCACAATCCATCTCATTTGTTGACAATGAAAATTCTCCACCCTGCTCCTTTGGTTATGGTATTTTTTACACCCATCACCCTTATTATCCCTGGGGTTACCAAATTAACATGGATATTATACCTTTATTCTATACTTAAGGCATTGGACCATTAGTTTTTCTTTTTGGATGCTCATTTTTTAATCCAAATATTCAAACCAAATATTCATTTTTATTATTCTTATTTGAAGTTTAATGAACCCATTTACCAAAAAAAATCCATTACCCATGAATAAATTTCCATGGTGCTTATTCTAATATTTTTTTCATATTATTTTTTGATTATTCATTATTACATCATCATCACAGCCTAAATATACCTGATCCTCTATCCTTCTCTTCTTAGGGAGACACATGATTTTAACTATGGTTACATTATTAATCATAAATTTTTATAATGGTTTGGTTTCAATTACTATATTTTCTTTTCCATATCCAATTCTATGGGGTCAATTAGTCCTATATTAACTGCATTGTTCTTCACACCAATTGTTATCTTTGTTCAATCTTGTTATATCAATCAATGAAAAAATATATGGTTAACAAGGGTGATGAAGATTTAACCACAACAAGGAATTATTGACATTAAAAACAGAAATTGGTTTAAATAATAAAACATTTTACACTTTCACATCATCACATTATCTTGTAATTAATTTAGTTATATCAATATAAATCTTAGTTTAACCTTGGATTACTTATGTTCATCTATCTTTTATTTCTCAACCTAATATCTCATTGTCAGTAAGAAATAAATCCTACATATTAGATTATAAAACTTATATAATCAACTAAATCATATCTCCTTTGATTTTCTAATAAGTTGTATAGTTTGGCCTCTTTGTCATGCACCAAATAATTATTGAGTTGATACAAAAAATTTCATTTTCAATGTTACAACCCCTACATATATCTATTATTAGGAATTTATCCGTGTTTAGTATCTAGTAATTAATGTATTTCATGAAAAACCATCTACATAATACATTAGTAATATTTTATCATGTGATCTTATACATACAGTCATCTCTAGGGTTTCCAAAAAGATTATATAACCCTGGAGTTAAATGTTAGTATAATAATCCCCAAAAATAACTAAATCAATTCATAGATACCAAATAATGTGATACAAGATAAAAATTACCTATATAATATATTAATTACATTATTTATACTATACTTCACATAGATAATGGCACAAACCAAGGTCCAAAATATTTATAATCACAATGATATTGTATATAAAGACTTATTGTAAAACACATGAAAGCTATATTACTTAATTTCATTACAATTGATCATTTACAAATATAACATGTTATAATCATCTTCATACGTGGGGATATGTAAACATAATAAAGGATTGTTCTCATATGTTCAGTATAAGGAAAACATGTCATAATAAATAAAATTATAAAAAATAAGAGGGACATATTGAATATAAGAATATATTAATAATGTATCATAATACTATTGATGAAAACCATAAAATAAATTATAACATAATTTTATGTTAAAAAATCAATAAAAAGTATAGAATTCATGACATTTTTTAATATACATATCCACAATCATAAAATATGTGATCATGATATAAAAGTTAAGAATACATTAAAAAAGGGTTATTCATTAAAACATTCTATATCAAGAAAATTACAATCATATTTTAAATTTGGATTAAAATTATAAAAAACCTGGGAATGAGGAATAACTATACAAACAAGTAATCATTTTTGATGAACCATATTCGGTCCAAGCCTATATGAGCATAATCAATATGTCCATGCATAAAAATTAGATAAAACATAATAATAAAACATGTGTGTGAAAAAATAATTACATCATTAGATGAATATTAAATGAGAATTAGTGTAACATAGGGTGATATATGATCCAAACATCCACCGTGCATTCACATGTGTGCAGCTTAAAATACAGAATATTCAATTATCAATGGGTATCAAATATTTTTCAAGAAAAAATATAATCATAAACTAAAGGAATCATAGGATATAAAGAATATATTCTTCCAAAAGAAATTATATTATAATAATAAATTTAGAATGGTAAAAAAACTCTTTATGAGAAAAAACAAATTTGAGAAAATATGAGTAATTTTCAAAAAAAATAAAAAATTTATAAAAGAAAAAGTTCAAATTAATTTATAAATAATTTTTAAGTGAAAGATAATAATTAACATAATTATTATAATGCATTAAATATAAAATATCATTAAAATAAAACTAAATTAAAGATAATATATCTTATGTGATAAATAATGAAATCTATATCCTTTTATATGATTTTTAGGTTATTTCAATAAAATCCCACATGAAAGAAACATTGAAAGTATTTAATATAATAAATGATATTAGAGAATGTAAGAGGCATATAATAGAAAAAAAATAGATTTCATGAATGAAAACACTTTTGATAATAAAACATGGCCATGGGAGAAAATATTCATTTATACAAATCAGTGTTATTCTTTCATATGTTATGATTTAAATCAGAATAAAATTTATCAAAGAAGTGGATATAGATGATGAAAATGGATTTCCCAAAATAGTAAGAGGAAATAAAATATAAAATATTCTAATTTTATTAATGAAAAAAACATTAATACTATATTAATATATGTAACAATACAACAATATGAATGGGAAATTTGAGTCGATGAAACCTACAAGAAATTGGTAAAGAAATAATCACAAGATATCTTGATTAAGATCATGAAATAGATGTTAAAATCTCATAAAATGGAATATGAAAATAGATCTTCTGATTAAGATCATGAAATAGATATTGAAATCACATGAAATATAATATATTTTTAAATGAGAAAAAATTTGTGCTGTAAATGCACTATAGAAATTTAAAAATGGGGCACAATATCAAACATGTCCCATGGTGTTCAAATTGACACAAAAAACCATTACCATGAATTAAACATTATTTGATAAAAAATTATCATCATGTACAAAAATAATAAATATTTTAATAACTAATTTAGCAACCATGTCCACAGATTATACTTTTAATAATTTTCTTTTATAATTTTTATTTAAAATTATATTAGTTTGTTTTTAATTACATTGCCATATTGGGCGTTAGAGTTTTTCGTGCTTTATTGGAGTAATTTTTGAATTAATTATTCATAAAAATTTCATCATTAACAAGTAATTAAAGTTAATATTATTGATTATGTATAATAATTTTTATTTTTTAGATTAATTTAATTTGTTATTTAATTTTTATCCATGAATATAAAATCAATAATAAGAATGTCTTGGATATTCTTGATATAAAAATGATGTTTTATTTACTAATGTGTTTAATAATAATTTTAGTACAAATAAAAATAATTTAATCATTATTCAAATCATGTTATCCTATTTATCATTAAGTATATTACCATAGTAATCCCTGATATACATTCGTAGCATTATTCAATTGGGTCGTTAAACCAATCCAAACATGATTATTCCAAGATTAGTTGATTATTATGTGTTGGTTTTGTTTTATAATTATTATCATAGATGCATAATGATAATAATTTTTGTTTATTATTTTGATATATTATAATTATAAATAATTATGGGGAAAATTAATGGGTAAAAAACTATTACATTATATATAAAAATTGTTTTCATTATTTGTTTTCATGATTATAATGTATTGTTTTATGATAATTATTTACCACTTTTATTAATGATAGGATTTTAGTGGTCTATTACAAAAAAATATAATAAAATTAATAAAGATCATTTAAAACCATTCCTATAACTATCCAAAAAATTTTATAATTAAAAATAGAATGCATATATCCCAAGACGTGATAGTATTCATGTACTCATGATGGGAAATGAAAAATAATTATTCTTGGAGGTAGTACTCTACACACATGCATGATTCATAGTTTTTTTAATCTTTATGGAAAAGGAAATGGTGGTTAATGATAGTACAATAATTATAATAAAAAGCATGGAAATGATAACAATGTTATAATTTTAAGATTACATAGTTAAATTTTATGATGAACAGGTTAAAATATGTAAATAGAAATATGGAAACATAAGGTAGATGTGTATACCATACATCATGGATTTTTCCAATATAAAAAGAATAAGCCATAGAGTGATGGTATGTTGAGTTGGCGAGAACCTCATGATGGTATCTATGAATCTGTAATAGAGGTTTGGAAAACGTTTGGGCCTGACTAAAGGGGTTATGGTGTGAGTGCAAGTGAGAAGTGGAGTGAAAATTTTCATAAGTGAAAAGGAAGATATTTTTGTAAATACCCAAAAACATTCAATTATCTGATGACAGTTACATGAAAAATTTCTTCAAAATTGATAATTAATTTAGATAAGAAGTTATTAACTTGATAAATGTCCCTACCTCATAATTTGACACATGTTTTAAATATGTTTTTTTAATCTATATATATTTTTTATACATTTCACATTTTTGATTTTACTGTGTTGACTAGTTGTTAACTGAGGTAACTTATCCGTTAAGACAGAAAATTAAAATGGGCATTTTTAAATAATTTGGACCAATTGATTCAAAATTTTATTTCTATTTTATTTGGTTAAATTCCTAAAATTGGTAAAAATTAATTTTTAAATTCATGATGTAAATCATGTTAATTTTTTTATAAATATATGAATTTAGTTCTAAATAGTCAAATCTGTGTTTGTAAATTAGAACCAATATTCTAAAAAATAATATTTCAAATATAACGTCATATTTGGTATTATAAACTAGTTTCCTGAGTTTTTAATTCTTTCTTATATACAAAATAAAATTCATAAAAGATGTGTTTTTTATAACCTGTATTTTTTCCTATGTACAACAACATCAGTCCTTTTAGAAAAATAAAAAAATTCATCCTAAAATAATATTTACATGATAAATTCATTTTTTCAAATTCACTAACGAAGTTTAAAATTTCTAATTTTATGAAAAATCATAAAATTATGAGAATCAGTTTTATTAAAAGAAAATTAATTTTTATATATTATAAATTATTTTCCTCTTAAATTACTAATTAATCTATCATTAATATAACTTTCTTAAATTAAAACAATAAAAAATTAGTCACCTGCAACAAAATAAAAATTTCAAAGGAATGCGTTTTTAATAATAAAGTGAATTGAGAAAAAATTTCTCTTAAAAAACTATAAAAATTAATAATATATCTATACATATAAATATTTTATCACATGGAGATATAATAATAATTTTTACAAACACAACCCCTTAATATGTATACACAATACCGAATATTTTTATAAGATATAGTTGCAATTTTGGGGGTGGGGTTATGTAAGATTGGATCTTGTAAAAATTTCCATGCGCTGGAACCTCTCCTGTATAAATTTTTTCTTCAACTGTAATTTTATGAGATTGATTTGAGCTTGTCTCTAGTTAAACCCTTGTGAATTTACCACCCTTACAAGTTTAGGAAAATATTCATCAAAAGTATAACCTCTACATAGGGATTACATTTTTTGATACATTCTTTTTTGATTTTTCAATATGGTTTCTTCAATTTGAAGGAGGTAATTTAAAGACTTTAATCTAACGATCATATTTAATATTCAAAATATGTTAATTTTCATTATTTTAGTTTAGTATAGTGTATGAAACACACTATTTGATATATAATTTATTTATGGATAATAAGAAGTGATATCTTATTTAGTTACAATCCCAACTAAATAAATTTCATTCTAAAAATATTAATTAGCACTTGTTAGTGAAGATCGATTATGGAATTAATTAGATAACATAATATTTACTTTTAAAATTTCGTGTCATCACATATATTCATTGATAATAATAATTATATAATTATTAATTTTATTTCTAAAAATATGGGTTATGTACCTCTAATGGATTAGTGTTATGACATATTTTTTCAATTCAGTCAATAGTCAAAATTGAATTGATAGATTATAATTAATTGAATTGTGGTGATGAAATATTATTCTTAAATTTCATAACACAAACTCCAATAAAAACTATATTTCATCCCCTATAAATATTAAAATTTGATGCATTTCAGGAATTTGAGGATAAATTATAAAAAAATGGTATCCTCCTTTTGAAGATCATTGAGACTCATGTTCATAACCCTCCTAACACATTTTGGTGAAGCTTCTTATAGTGAACCTTATACACTTTCCATATTATCCATTTTATGAATATATTATATAAATAGATATCCTCCCTATTCTGTATCCTCTATTTGTACCAATACTTTCATTTTCAACAACATAAATCCTTCTTGGATAAGGGTTGGTAGGGTTGGGAAGATGTGCTTCCACATCCTCCCCATGTGGATCTTCATATGAACAAACATTTCATTCCACGACCTGAACAACTTTATACACACACTGCTGGGGATCACATACATTGGGTAATCATACATTATTCTGAAGCTACTACGATCCTAAAGGTCAATAAGGGAATCATTTTTCTAACTACCACCATGTATTATTTCACAAGTGTCAATGTTGGGATGGATTCATTCTACATTATACATTCAATTGGTGATTTCAACATCTTTAGTAACATCAGTACCAACAATTGGTGGTGATTCCTTGATATATATGATGGGTAAAACGGTAATTATAAATTTTGTATTATTTTAGTGGTGTTATGAACTCAATATGATGGATAATAATTGTTTTTTGCACCTTCATAAATATATTTTACAAAAAATTGATAATCTTTAAATTTCAAATGAATATGGAATCTATATTAAAATAATTATTTCATAACCATAATCATGAAAAATAAATCTAAATGACCCATGAAATGATTTTTATTCCCATATATATAAACATCAAAAGGAAACCATTTTGAAACTATATATTTTATTTAATAAAAAATCATGGTTGATCACTTAGAAAGAAAATCGTGCAATCTTACACTGGGTTGAATAAATATTACATGTTCACAATTTTGATGTTTATGATTTTTTTATCACAATCCATATCATTAGTAGTAATTGAATATGATTCACCTTATTCACATTTTTTGGTGGTTAGTCACACACCTCGTTCTTATCATCAATGGAATTATGATGCTAGAATGGATAATGTCCATATTTTCCTTACTAACGACATTTAAAAATTAATGGTGCTTTTAGAATGCATGATCTACCCTACAACTATGTTAACAAAAGTCATTATTTTCTTATGATTGTTTTATTCGTTATTCCCTCATATTCAATAAAAATATCATCTTCTTGTATCTTTAATGGAATTACCTTTGTGATTAATTCCCCATTTTTTCATATAAATTATTGAATATTCATTCTTTCTTCAAATTCATTGCTAAAAAATCATGATTATCCATACATATCCAATTTTTTAAAGAAATTATTTTAATAATTGTTATATTTTTTTATCATATTCTTAGATATTTGGTTTTTAATAATAAATAAATTTCTTAGTCCATCTTCCAGTAAAAGGGGTTGATCATTGAGATAGTCTCTTCATTATCCTCCAAACCGATTGTTATGTTAGTTCATAATTGTTCAAAAATTAACTAAAATAAAAATTTGTTGACATGGGTTATAATAATTTAACATCATAGAAGAATTATCAATGTCAATTTCATAAAATATATTTAACATTAAAACATCTCACGCTTATGCATCATCCCAGTAGCATGTAATTCATTTAGTCAAACCCTATAAATCTCAGTTTTACTTATAATAATTTAATATTGGTTATATAATAAATCCAAAATTAGTCACTAAATTTAACTAGTAAATCAATGTAACACCCATTGTATTTTTTTATTCTCTTATATATTTAATTACACAGAATACAGAGTTATAACGAACCAAGATATATTTTTTACAATTTTAATTGTACATGGATGGTATAATTCAACCATTATAATTTATAGTATGAATAAGAATAAATAAATTTGAATAAATATGTATAATTATTTTATATAAATAAAAAATATAGATATTAAGTATATAATGTTTAGTAGATTATTTATATGCATCAGAAAAATATTTTCTCAAAAACTCTATTATTTAATATTTTAAAAAAAATTAAGAATTTTATTACATATATATAATATTCAAACAAATATCTATTTTTAAAATATAGAAATAAAAATTAATTTTTATTTAATTTTGGAGCACTTTTTGAAACTATTAATTTATCAACGAATATTAAAAAATACAGATTTTTTAAAAGCTTCCATTTTGTTTAAATAATTTTTAGGATACTTTTTATTTTAACACAATTTGAATGTAAAATTAGTTAAATATATATTTATTGGTCAAATTTAGGTTATTTTAATAAATATCATATAAAATTTTGATGTTAACACTTTCTATACTTAAGGAAAAAAATTCATTGGAAAACAACATTATCGTCTCATCTATGAGAATAATTTTAAATTATATTCCTGGAATTCTATTAAATGAATTTATAAAAAAAATATTCCATATTTGGAATCATAATTATTAATAATTGTTAATAAATTTAACAAAATATTTGGTCACCATGAATAGTAAAAAACGTAAAAACAAAATACAAATGTTAATGACAAAATAGTGGTTTTTCCGTTCATTTTCAGGTGCTAAAATTAATTTTACTCACTCATAAGGTTTTATTTGATATATTTGAATTATTAAATATAATCAATGGGTAAATATTATCTTATAATTTTCATTTTATTTTTATTATTAATGGTAAAATCATATAGGTAAATAAAAATACTATTTTCCATGGTAAAAACTAAATTGGTAAATGAATGTGAACATAAAAAATATGGAATAACATGTCTAAAACATGTTTTTGTGTGGTGGATGTGTGGGTCAAAAATATATTCTATAATATCCATTATTTATAAATTTCTTATTATATTGTGGTGAGAGTGACATCCCAATATTTAATAATTTTGGGTATTTATTAAAATTCCCCTCCTCCCCAATTATAAATGGAAACACCCCATCACATATTTACCCCTCTTAAGCCATTTCGATCAAAAATAACTTGTCAAAATCTCTCAAAAATTTCTTTTAATCATTCAACAGCTATTGTTCTTCCAAAATTACTTACCCTATAGTCCTTAACAAAAGATTCAAAGGAGGTTTCCCTAGCAATTGATATTGGGTGCACAATTTCCATTAAATTTTACTTATTATATTAAAAAAATAATTAATTTCCAAATAATTAAAATATAATAGCACAGGTATCTAATGTATAATTAAATTTTATTATGTTTATGATAATTCCTATACCTATAACTTCTTCCATAAAATGGGAAACAGAACAACCGATCATGTTTATGGAGGATTATCTTCTCATGAACCTATGTAATTACATTTCCATCAGCAACTCTCATGGTACGTTATAATGATGGTAAATAGTATATTTATATTTTATTTATGACATTATTATGCATATGTTATTATAATATCACATTATTGGGAAAATATTTATCAAGGAAACATTGGAGTGTTTTTTATTTCATTCTGTTTCATGACAACGATGGTTAAAATAGTCAGTTGTGGAGATCCAATACAATTATTCACAAAGTATATTAATAATGTTTCATATTAGAGATATTTAATATCTAGGTGTAGTAAATAATAATACATGTACATTAAGGAACCATTTTATTATATTATCCAAACTCTTTGGGTCTAAAAATTAGAGAAAGGAACAAGTTTCCTGAAAGATTGATTTTCTGGTCTTCATTAAAAATGTATCGAAAATGAATATAATTCATGAAATATTTGTGTTTCTATAATTTATTGATTCCTGATGGTTTGGAGATTCGTGAAAGGAAGTATTATGAATGTTTTATGGGGCATAATGTAAACATGGTATGTCACATTATTATGAGAAGGTTCTCAAAATTGAAATTCTCCATGAAGATTCGTCATGAAACAAAGTTTCTTGAACATGAAATAATAAATTCCTAAAAAAGTTGATGGAGAGATTGAATGATTAATAATGGGGAGGCAACATCCATAAATATTGATATATTTCTTCATTTAAAGAGTGTAATCCTAAAAGATGTTCAAAGAATCAATATAATGATGGAGTTTCATAAAACATATCCTTGCATTGAGGATTCAAATTAATAGTTGTTTCTAAAATGATGGAGGTTTCATAAATGAAAACGATTTATGAAAAATTCTATATTTCATGAATACATATAATTTTTCATGAATGTTTTTTTTATTTTTTTAATAGATAAAATTTCATGGTGGTTTGAAATACTTCATGAAGTATTGATTAGTTTTGAAATAGTTGAGAAAGGTGTCTCATTAAAGAGAATATTAATCAAATCATATGGTATTTTCTAGTAATTTTGTGTCAAGGTGTTATTCATAAATTGAATGAATGTAAAACATAATAATAAACCAAATTTGGTATAAATTTTTTTTATTCCAGTGATGAAAATAAAAATATTTTGATGGAATAATGGAAACACATAAGTTGAGGGAGTAGTGTGATTTATAACTGTGATTGTTTGTAAACCAGTAGGGATTGTGAGTCCGCTCAAAACATTTTAAAAATTTGTATGGTTTAGATGGTTTTGTATATATAAAAATTGGATTTTAATGCATCATTTATGTATCTTAGTATATGTGAATCCAGTGAATGTGATATTTCTCATGCATGCATTCATTATTGTTCATCCATTTCTATTGAAAATGCAGAGGATAGTTTTTTTTAATAAATAACCAAGATCAAATTAAGTATTTGTTTTAATCAATCATAAACTAATTTAACCAACTTGTAATTTTATTTAACTTTGTTGAGATAACAATTGGTATGATGTGGAATATATAGCATTAGTGTTTCTCTCATAGAGGTTTGGATGGATTTTTTTAATCATAAAGGGATTCTAATATTCGATGGAATCAATTTCCAGTTATCAATGAATATTATATACCACTACATTAAATAATTATGTATGGAAGAATTTATATATCTGATGTATGGTATCTTTTCTAGTGTGGATAGTGGTGTTTTATGATAAATATACATAAGAGATTTAGATGCTAATTTCAAATGAATGAATAACATAAGTGGATATTTATCTAACAAAATCTACACAAAGGTTATTTTATGAATATCTATGTATTTTGTATAGAAAATATTGTCAATATCATTGAATTTGATTCAAAATTAAGATAAGTAAACTATTGGTTTTGTGGAACATATATTAGAACCTAATAATGCACCCCAATGAGTCTATAGATTAATTCTTTGTTATGGTTAATGTTATTGTGGGAGACTTGTGTTCTCTTAGAGAAATTACTGATGATGAAATGTTTTCTAAGTGAATCTTGAGAAGAATTACACCTTAGTTAAATCATAATATTAATGTACTAGAAGGTTATGATTCTATGGTGATGAAATTTGATATTCATCATAATACTCTTGTCACATATGAGATGATAAATAGTGATAATGATTCTGTTAAAAAAGGGAATTTCAAAGAGGAGGCAATAAAGATCAAAAATAATTTCACTATTGAGGAAGACCAATAAAAAGAAGAGATGGATAAGGTCATGTCATTATTTTGCTAAAATATAAACTGAGGAAATGGAATGATCAAATGGAAACATCCAATCACATGATATTGATATGGAAGGCTTTGATATATTTTAGAAAGATTTCACAATAAATTTTTAGATGTTGATCATGATAAATTAAAAATTCCAATAAGGAAATACTTATCCTATTTGAAAGTTAATAATAATTTTAAGAGAAATTTCTTCAAATATAAGAATTTTATTTTTATAAGAAAATGAAATTTTAGAAGAAAATTTATCTTTCTGAGATGGGGAATAGCAATGATCAAGGAGATTGTGCTATGAAGGTATTCATAGGAAGCACCCATATAAGGGTAGAAAGTGAAAATTATGAAGTTGTATTCGATGGAATTGTATATCTACTAGATGAATTAGAAGCCTCTATTGAGTCATTATATGTCATTAGAGACAAAATAATGTTAACCGATAAAGATATTCATGATTCACAACATTATATGGAGTAATATAGAGAAGAGAAGTCTGATCTGGAAAACGAAATTGATCTTCTTATGTAATTAATACCAGATAACAAAGAAAAGGTCATTGAGTACACACTGAATGCTGAATATTTGAACGGTTTGATATATGGTTTCATGATAATATATAATATCAAATAAATCATGTTTAATAATTTGAAGATGATGTAGTAAACCATTAAATAAAATTATAATATTTATAGATACTCTTAACTCCAATTATGAAGTTAGGAATGAAGAACTCTCTTGTGATAAAAATTATGATAGTGGAGTATAAAGTTATAGTAAAAATAAGTAACAATCCTATCCAAATGACAATAGTGGTATAGAGTCTGATCATAAAAATAAATCTGTAATGATTTATGTCACACAAAAATCACCCAGTACATTGTCAAAGATCATTTTAATTATAAATTAGAATAAGATTGATTCAATGTTTCTAGGGGTATTCCAATGGTTCAACAATGAATTATATAAAAACAACTAATATTATGTGTTATTATTGTGGAAATATTTGAAATATCCAAAATTTATCTTCCATAGGCAAAAGGATCCAAAGTGATCATTAGTATGAAAGGTGGACATATAGAGTTCAATATTCCATGAATTATAATAATGGTCACTATTTTTAGTGTAGGGGTATGAGACTTATGAATAGGAATTTATCATCAACAATGATGATTAATATGTCTAAGCATACAAAAATATTTTTATGTTGTATCTCATAGAATAATAAAGTGATATGACAACTATAAATCGATTTTCTGCTCTATAATATTAATTTGGACTGTCATACTATGTAGAATATAATGAATATTAGTCGAAAATATGTATACAGTGAATAATTTAGATAAAAAATAAAATAGATAAGCATTAAGTGGTCGTATAGATTCCCATGAACGCATAATTTTAGGCTGGCCTATGAATCCTTAAAAGTGGATGTGCATCCCATATGATAAGAATTAAGAATATTGTTACAAACATCCAATAAGACAAGGAAGGTTATGTAAATTTTGTAAATGATGATGGAATAAAGAATATTGGCTCTATAAAATCTCTACATTGGGGAAATTATTTGAGATTCAATGATGTATTTATTTTTAAAGTTATCAGTCACAACTTGGTATGTTTTTTCATGCGTGTCACTTGGGTCATTCTACATGCCTTATGAAAATGTATTGTATTATCATGCGAAAATATTTTACATTTTTTTATTGGGATATCATATGATGGGGAATATTTACATAGTCAGGGGATAATAATATATGGGATTTACATATATAGAGTAATAATGTTGATAAGGGAATAAATGGATTGTTCATCCATACAAACCATCCTTGGATGAGCTAGTCAAATGTGATTCACCTAGAGATCATCATAATCAGTCATGTGATCATAATAATATGTGCAATACTTGTCAATAAGGGAGGATTATCAAAATTAAATTTAAGGAAAAAAGAGATAAATATTCAAACATTGTTCTAGAACTGGAATATCTAGATGTGTCTCGACCGATCTTACTATGATCCATTTATATGAAGAGATATTATGCTCTTCTCGTTGATTAATTCAGTAGTATGGAACATATATTTTTCATTTTCCACATGTATATAATATTCAATTAGACAAAAAAATATCATATGGAAGCTATAATGAATCATGTATAGAATATTTTTATGTTTCTAACTGATAATGGTAAATAATTCACAAACAGAAAAGTGGATGATTATCTTGAGAAACACTAGCAATGACAACATGTTATAGTAGTGAGAAATCCTCAATAAAATGCATTGGTTTTGTAGAGAAATTGTATTATAATAAACATTCCAAGAATATTGTTTATTAAAATTGACCTATAAGAGAAATTATAGAGGGGAGAAGACATTCCATCTGTAAAAAAAACCAATTCTGATTTTCTATGTAAAAAAAAGATGAAACGATCAAGTACAAGATATGATATGAAAATAATAAAACATTTAAATACATTAAATACATTTTATCTAGTTTTTTTATTCCTAATAAGGATAAACACAATTTTTTTTAATTTTGTGGAGATAAAGGGATATTTATTGGATACATTAGAAAAATCAAATCATATATATTATTTAACAAGAGGATCGGATAATTGGTTGAAATAAATGATGTCACATTACTAGATAATGAACATAATCTTCCACAACATAGCAAAATATTCACTGATGATAGTGATGTGGATATAAGAAACTCCTCGGGAGTAGAAATTGAAATTTTAAATTCAGAATAAGATACTAGTGATGATAAAAAGGAAATAAAATCTATATCTTTATGTAATTCAATGAGTGGAGATGAAATTGATAATAAAACACTATTGGTGTTCAGGAATCACTTATTCAAAGTTAGAGAATGAAGTTCTTAAAATTTCCATTTGTTCTATCTAATGTAGTGCCAAACTATTTTGATGAAGATCTTGGAGAGGAAAATTTGGTTCATGCTGTGAATAAAGATTGTATCCAAATTGAGAGGAATGAAACATTGTAGATTTTTTCATGACTAGAAGATAAGAATACCCTCAGGAACAAATTTGAATTCATGAATGAGATAAATAATTATATAATATAATTTAAATACTAATTGATGAGTTTTCAAGGTAAACTCCTAGATCGAGGGAAAAATGATAATAAAAAATATTTTAATCATTTTACGGATTGATTCTATTTGAATATTTGTGGACATAACAGTTAAATGAATTCTCAATGTTTTACAGATGGACATCCTGTAAAATATTTTTAATGGTGTTCTGAAAGAAGGATTTTATATTTATTAGCCATATGGTTTTCTCATTAATTACGAAGAGACCACTATTTTTTAGAAATGTAAGTTGATATAAGGGTTGTATAAGGCACCAAGAGAGTAGTATTCAATACATGATTAGTTTTTTATGATAATTTTTTTAGTGTGATATAGGTGATTATACTATATATGAAAACAATGATTTTAGTCAATGTATTAAAATGTTTTTTTAAATCAATGGTATAATATTTGGAGGATCATAGTAAGGGATGTGAAAATTGTTCAAAAACTTCTAAAAAAGTGTGTTTAAAATATCAATTAGTAGTGATATGAAAATTTTATATAGTTTACAGGTGACACAATGAACGAATGGTAAATTCATTTATCCAACCAAATATACTGAATAGGTTATATGAAGATATGTAAAACATAATTCCATGGTGATGGTGAATCCATTGTATACACGGATTAAAATGTCATTAGATAGTGTAGGAAATAAGTTTAATATCAAAGAGTATATGAACATTTTTGAAATTCTATTGTTATTAACAACCACAAGATAATATATTGATTTTTACGCATCCAAAGTATCATAGTTTCATATAAATCCCAATGAAATTCACTTACTTGTATTAAATGAGATAATTTTTTATATCATGGGAACATTGGATTTTGGTTTTCAATAAAAGAAGAAATCTCATAATGGTATATTAGGATATACAATTGTAGATTGGACTAGAATACTAGATGATTGAAAATCAATATTAGTTGGATCAATCTGGTTTTTTTATTTTGTATTTCATGGATAATAAGGAAACTATATTTCATTTCATTGATCACTACTAAAGATGAATATACTATTACTACTCATGATTGAAAACCATTAATGTGGATGGAATAGAAACATGATGATGGGAGTGGAGGTGAAGTAAATAATTTGAAACCACTGTGATAATTAAAGTGATATAAATCAAGGAAAAATTCTAGACCATCACTCATAGACAAAGATTATTGAAATCAAGTATCATTTTTTTCATGGAGAAGGTCGATCATGGGATTTTGAAGTTAGAGTATGTTTCTATAAAACTTCAATTTTTAGATATTTTGAAATAATATTACCCCAAAGATAGTTTGAATGTTATCAACTGTATTTTAGAGTTTATTAGTCCCCTTACATTTTAATATTTTTGGATTTTGGACCCCTTATCCCAAAGGTATAGTGTATTTTTACCATATTTGCCTATATATGTTCTTTTCAAAGTTGAATCACCAATGGAGTGACCTTATGGATCCTTTATAAATGGAAGGAAAATATCATTATCAAGAAATGAAGAAAATATTATAGGAGTATATTGAATGTATATGAGGTTTTAAATATGATGATGATAAAAGTGATTGGTCAACTGTTATAGATCAAGATAAATGGGGTTCATGTTGAAAGGTGTTGACTTTTTTGGGAATGAAGTGATTCCTTGATGAAATTTCCACCCTACACTTATTTGTCATGCGAAGAATATCTCATATGGTCATATAATGTGTTTTGATTAAATATTTGATCACTGTCATGAATTGAAGGATGAAATGTTTGTATCAACTTAATGAATCCTTAATGAGGTATCCAATTGTATAGAGTATTCAAAAAACCCAATGGGGGATATTTTTGTGCAAAAATCCTTTAATTATACATTGTAGTTTTTGTATTTGATTGTATTTGTTGATAATATAGTCATTAATGTTTTTTTTGCTTATACAACATGTTTTTTGACATGGAATTTTAAAAATTAATCAATACTGAGGTATGAAATCTCTTGGAGTGGTATAAAAAATTAGATGTATAAGGTGGATTTCAATTGATGCCTCATATAAAGTAGATAAATGGCATGGAATTCCTGACATATTTGTGTTTTTTGAATTTTTTGAGCCTGTAATGTTTTTATTTTCATAAGATTATATTTTTGAATAAATGAACAAGCTTTTATGTAAATTTAATAATTATCCAATTAAGATAAGTTTCAAAAAACTTAAAATTTCAATAAATTTTAATGAAAAAATAGAGTTTCATGAAAAATATTGAAGAGTTTCCAGAAAAGGTGGTGGTTAGAAAGAAATATTCACAAGGGGGAATCTGTAAATATATGACTGGGCAACTCATTTATTGAGAGTAATCCTTAATGAAAATCCAAAGGATCTTAACTCATGAATAAATTTCAAAACATATTTCCTAGAAAAAAGGATTCAAAATAATATTAGCTTCAAAAAAGAATAACGTTTGGTGAATGAGAAATATTCAGGAATAATGTACATTTTTGTGAAATAAAAAAAATTCACAAAATGTTGTCAGTTTCATGAAATGAAAATATTCAAAATGTTTTTAAACAATTTATGAATGATTTTTTAGTTTCGGGATGATTTAGTAAAGGGTTTACTTAATGTGAATTTTATGTGAATCATAAGGGATTTCATAGTATTTATATTCTAATGTGGTTTTAATTATGCAGATGAATTTGGAACTTAAGGAATATTCAAATTATGTTTAATCAATATTGATTTATGTGATTAAATGATGAATTCCCTAAAAGAGCAGTGAGAACACATCATTTGATAGAGTAGTGAGACTTCTAATTCTTATTTGTTTGTAAAATAGGATGGATAGTTAGTATTCTATGAACATTGTAAACATTTTTTTCCTTTAGATTATTTTTTACATCGGAAAATTTTCATTGTATTCTCCTTGGATGTATCCCATTTTGGGTTAACCGTGTAAAATTGGTGTGTCTTATGTATTCTTTCATTTGACTTATACAGTTCAACGGTAAAGGGATATAAGATTTTTTACATTAAGGAAAAAATAAAATTTTAAGGGTAAGTAGTTTAAATCTATCATAACCTAATCCACACCACCAATAATAGGATATGTATAAACGTTGATATAACACACATATACCATAATAATTCAATTTCCCTTTGAATACGGTAACACCATTCTTGATTATGACAGACAACTACATTGCAGAGTGATGTGATACATATTTCACTAAAACTATACATGGAAGGTAATTAAAATAAATTTAATTATTATATTTGATTTATATGGAATCATAATATTTTTTATATTTAAATTAGTTTTATACATTCATTTCATCCCTCTTTCAAGAAAATGGAAATAATGTTCAAGCATATATATTATCTACCGTCTCAATAAACATTGTATTTCATTTTCTATCTATAACTTATATGGATTTTTATAAATTCATATATAATGAATATATATTATACTTTTATAATTATTATAATTATTATTATTATTAATCCATTATCAAAGTAAATGGATAAAAATTCCAAACCAAAAGAAACTTCAGAAAAATAGATGTTATTACTAGAATTGTGATTTTAACAAGGAATTATTAAGAAAAGTGTAATAAAATATCATAATTAATTAATATATGTTGTGATAAATATAATTATGGTTCTATAATAAGTTTATAATAATCCTATATTATTCATATAGTAGGTTCAAACAATTTATAAGTATTTAGAGACATAACATAATATATCATTGTCTCACTTTTATCTCTATGATGCACATTACATATTTACAACTTGTTTTTTTTGTGTGGTTTATATACCACCAATTAATTTATTTAATGATACCTATTATAAATTATATTATTATATAAATATATATAATTAGTTAATTAATTCATTGGGATTATGATTAAAAAATTACCAATGCGATATTTGTTTTTTTGTTATGATCTCATTGTTAATTGGGATTATTAATAACTATTGTTATCATGATGAAATATTATGATATAACAATTATGATACATTGTAATATTCTTATCCTTGGGGTTTTCTTTTGAGAATAATTGTTTTTTTTTCATTTCCACCTCTTTAATAAAAAAATATAACAAGATATATTTTAATAAAAAATCTACATTATTTCCATCTTTAGTGATAGTTATTTTTCATCCTTCTATATTTTTTCTAAAAATGATATAGAGAATGTTTTTAAATTTTCTAGAAATATTATTAAATATTTTTTTATCAAAATATTTAATTTTTAGCAGGTGTTTTTTATTTTGTCTTCCTTTCGTTTCACAAATGAGGTACATTTTACTTTTACTGAAAATTTGAAATAAATCATTGTTTAAATGTTCATGACATGATCGATATTTTTTACCATCATACCCACTAATTGGTTTAAATATAAATTTACAAGGATAAAAGTTTATTTTAAATAAAAATAATATATTTATTATTTATTGATTTTTTAGATTTTGTGTGAGTGATTTCAAAGATGAAATTTATTTTCCTAAATTATTGTTTGAAGTGATATTTAAAAATTATTTTAATACTAATTTGACATCCTTTGATGTTATAGATGATTTCATAATGATAATATCCAATGATACCATTTTTATTATTTATTTGGATTGTTTGTGTTTACAATTATAATATTTTGATGAATCTCATTAATTTTACATACATTTAATTATGAAAAAAATATTACTTTTTTATGGGACTTATTTCTTCTCCTTAGGTTATTCCAAGATGAAATGTTTATGAAAATAGTTTATAATAATGTGTTATGAGATGATAAATGTTTTATAGTATTTTTTAACACATATTTATTATTATTATCATATTTTTTGAGGGTCCTATATCTACGTCCAATAAATAGGGTAGGGATTGATAGATGATGAGATGAACAGGTCCAAAAGGTTGATTGAACATACAATACGCCAAAAACTGGCAAGGGAATCGCTACCCCTTTATGAGAGCTTCTTTTAGTAGCACTGATAAAGGGGGGGATTTATCAGTGATGACAAATTTTATATTTCAAAAAACAAATCTGGAAAAATAAATTATCTTCATATATGTATATTTATATTGATATAAATACAATATATATTTTTTAAATACGTTCTTGATACGTATAAATAGACTATTACATTTAATATATAAGAAATTTATAAAAAATGGCTTATAAAAAAGTTAAAATTTTTTAATTAATTATTTTCTAATTATTATGGTGTAATAGTCATTTAACAACAATTTGAAGACTAAAAAAATTACAAAAAATTTACAAAAGATCCAAAATATGTTGAAAACGCAATTCAAACTTCAAACGACCATAACTTTTGATCCAGGTTTCCGTTTGAGCACTACCACATATCGAATCGAAGCCTGTGACAAGATCTACGTCTATATAATTAATGGGAACCCTGGTCCGGGGTTTATCAATTTCAAAAAGGGCTCAGAAGGCCTCTAAAACTGAGTTTTTAGTTGGGGTACCCCGATTTGTTAACATTCAAACACGTATTAATTATGATCCGGATGTCCGTTAGGCCTGTACAACATTTTATATTGATGATTGTTTTATTTTAATAGATTTGACTTGTTTTTGTGTTGAAATTGAATTCTAGATTATATGTTACTGTCATTTTAACATTTTATGGCTTTTCAAATACACATATATTTGTATTTATTCGTAAATATATCAGTGTATGTGCGTGTGGGTGTCTATGTGTGTGTCTGTGTGTTCTATATATGTATGTATTTATTTATTTACTTATAAACACATATCAAAAAAAAAAAATTTCTTAAATTTTTTTAAAACAAATCTTATATGTACATTCTATGGCTTTTCAAATACAAATATATATGTATTTATTTTTAAATATAAATGTGTTTGTGTGTGTGTGTGTCTCATTATTTGTCTATGTGTTGTATATATCTATGTATGTGTGTATGTATGTATTTATTTATTTATAAACCCACATAAAAAACATATTTTTTAATAATTTTATTTAAAACTAATCTTATATGTATATATTAATATACAAATTAATATACGTAAAAAAAATATAATTAAATATATATATATATAAATATTTTAATATATGAATTAATATATATACTAATATATGAATAAATATATTTATATTAATATGAATCTATATCAATATATGAATAAATAAAACTATATATAGATATAGATATATCATAAAATAAACAACAAAACGAAATGGCTTAGTGGTAATTGTAATGCAGCGAAAGGGGGGAGGTCCTAGGTTCGAGTTCGGGTGGAAGCGAATTGGGTGCGCATGTATGAGGATGCGCTGAAAGGGCTGCACACGGGAGACCTATTAGTGCTGATAAAAGGGGGTGTGAAGCAATGATAAAAGCACTCACTGAATTATTTTAATTTTTTTTTAAATTTTTTTTGACCGTTATCAACGCTAAAAAAGCATTCATAATGGCCCCTTTTATCAATGCTAAGAAAAGTGCTAATAAAGGGACCTTTATCAGTGCTTTTTGAAGTGCTGATAAAAGGGACCCCCCCTATATTAGCGCTGAGCTTTAAAATGTTTTTTTAGCACTGTTAATGCTCTTTTTTAGCGCTGATATAGGGAATTTTTGTAATAGTGATAGTTATGTGAGGGACTTCTTCCACATCGATAGTCATGAGAGTGAGACATCACTAATATGATGTTTTGTGGAATGAAACCATTCCACTATGCTATCATTGGAATCAGTCCATGATCACTATGGAAAATATTATCTTTAATGAGTTATATTCCTTATTTCTATTTATTATGAAAATGTTATGATCTAATAAATTATTTTAATGGATTCCATTAAAATTATTCTCTTTTAAGATACTATGAATTATCAAATGAATCATGTTTATGATATTTGATTTGAAGGGTATGGTTTTCAAAAGTTATTAAAATATTATAAAACCCTTTTGCCTTTTTATATTGATATTTAACTTATTTTCCTATACTCCTCATCTACGGTCAACATTTTATATATATCTATTCCCATATATATAGATATGTGTATTATGTATGATTTTAATTATGATTGTTCTATTTATGAAGAACCTAGTGGTAGATAATACTGTTCACATATAAACTATTTGTTGATGTATTTATGTTTCTATAGGGACTAAAACTAAATGATTCTGGTGTAGATTATTATTTCATAAAATGAACATTCATTTATTTGGATGTGTTATCATTATATGAATAGAATGTAATTATATTATTTCTATCATAGAAAGGTATATTTAATTTTATGAAGCTAAGTTGAGATATAATTAGTTTGATACATAAATATTTTTTTAAGGATATGTATAAGTATATGATAATTTTTTCTAATTTTATTAACAGTAGAGTGTGTGGATTCTATGAAAATACCACATGGTCTTGATACTATAAAAATATGTGGCTATAGTATGGGTGTAACTAACAGTAATAACAAAAAAATGGTGCATCAGGATATGAATCGATCGTCACTCAATGCATGAAAATGGCCCTTAATGTGTACCAGTTTTGACACTCTCTCAGATTATGTTTTTGGAGTTTCAAAATCTATTTATAAACAATAACTGATGATTTGGGTAGATAATTACAATGAAGGACTTATGTTAAATATATGGATTCATAGTTTTAAAATAAGGTGTCATTATTTTGACACACTATTAATTATTTTCCTTGTTTATATGGTCTCCTACTATGATTATTTTTAGTAAATGTATGATTTTTAGGTTTATTCGATGGATGGAATCTGAAGGAATCATATTAATTATGAATGAAATAGAAAATTCAGTTATTTCCCTCATGATAAAACATATTTTATTCGATATAGAATGTGAAATATCATTTCTATGATCACAAAACATTCAACTGTTATGAATTACATTGAGATTACAAATGTATAAAGGATAAGAAAACATTATATTGTTTACATTATAAGAAAATAACCGTATTTATTTAATGGGTCGGTTGATCCACAAGTGTCATAGAAATAAGAAAGTGTAACTAAAAATATATTTTACATTAACCCATGTTAATAACATTAAAAATTCATTTTCCAGCACTATCATTTGAACAAAAAATATATAAAAATAGTGGAATGTAATCAAGAATATTGGGAAATAAGAATAAATTGATTCAATGGAGTGGGATGACACTGTAATTATTTTCCAAAGAATGGTTTCCTCATATTATTCACTTGAAAATGATGAAATAATTCCTTAATCTATAGAAGATGAATGATGAATCTGTTAATACATTTACGTTAATTTTTATTATATTTTTGAGCTATTCATATAGTATTAACATCTAACCTAAATGTACAACTTAATTATTTTCCAATGACTTAAAATAATGTTATTGAAGAGAATTAGTCAAAAGATACTTCGATAGCTATTAATAAATCAATTCGTGTTTTCCAATGATGTATATCGATATTAGAGTTTTAATCAATATCATTGTTTTGAAAAGAAATGAATGATGAAATTAAATGTAAAATACTGAAATCTGGAAATGAATATGGCATGAAACCAATTATGCTATAAGTACAAACGAAAATTTGCAAAAATCATCTTTTGGGCATTGGTAACTATTTTAAATTTGGAACATATGTTCTTTGGGAAATTGATTGTTATAGTGATGAAAAGTATATGTAATGATATGAATATATAGAGAGATCCATACATATAACCACCTATGATATTGTGTTTCAATAGTATACTGTATTAGAATTATGTTCACTTGCACCCGAAACAGATGGTTGATGATGATGACTGACATCCTCATTCTTATAATCCAAGAGAAATAGGGAAATATCATATGATGAATATTTCTGACTATTGTTGAAATAAAAATGTATTGAAAGGTACACTTACCATCAAAAATAGATCCTATAATTTCTTAATTGACTATAGATCTACCCATTATTTTATATATGAATAATTTTGTAAGGGTATAAAAATTCCACCAAAATTATTATATATTGAGTTAGTATTGTGAACACATAATTGCATGATAATTAGATATCAATTATATGATTCTTCTTTAGTTTATGTCCATAGAGATCATCTCCTTTCAAATTTAGTTATTCTCAATCAAATTGAGTCTGATTCTATCATAGGAATGGATTGGGTTTCTCTACAAAAATACCACATAAATTTATGAGGAAGGTATGTTCAGTTTAACATTCCAACCCAAAATATTATTTTCTATCTGTGTGATGAAAATTATGATTTTCATATGGAAATATATTACATTTAAAGGGACATGAACCCTTTTCAAAAGAGGTGATTATCTCAGTTGGTTAGTAAGAAACTCAACTTTCATGATACACCTATTGTTCTGGAGGTTTTTTATGTTTTTTAAAGAGTTTCCTTGAAATCCATTGAATTATGAATTATTGTTCTCAGCATAACCCATATGTTTTTATACACCTATTTCAAACAGCTGATAGATAAAGTACCTAATTGAGTTAAAAGATTTTAATTAAAGACCCTAGGAGAATCTTGACAAAAGATTAATTTGTACATGAGTGTCTTAATGGGGTGAAACTTTCCTTTTTATTATTAATAAATATGAGTCAACTAGACTTTTCATTGATTATCAGAAACATACCATGATCACAACCAAGAACATGTATCATATACCCTATCCTGATGATTTATTTGGCTAACTACAAGGATGTCATCTCATTTCCATGATTAACAATCATTATTGATATCATTAATTTATATTTCATAATGTGGATACACAAAATAAATCATTTCATTGAATTTATACAAACTATGAATATAATATTATTTCATTTTTTCATAATAATTTTCACATTATATTATTAGAATTAATGAATAGTATATTTAGAGAATATATTCATCAGTCTATTGTTGTCTTTATAGATGATATTCTTATTAATTGAAAGAGATTTAAATATAATAAATATCATGAAAAAAAATTCTTGTATACCCCAAGGAAAAATGTAAGAAAATTTCTAGAAATTATAATTATTTGATGAAACAATATTCATTTCCCAGTTATATAATATATTGTGATGGTACATCAATGCATCTAGAAAATACATAGACTATTGAATGTTTCACCATTCAAAAAAATATGGCTAGTATCCATAGTTATCATGGTTTGGTTAAATTTCATCAAAGGATTGTAGATAATTTCATTCAATTTTATAATAAACTCACAATGTAATATTATATGGGATACATGTTCCTTTATCTGAATGAATGTGATGAAAATTTCAAGGAAAGAATGAAAATATTAGTCATTGAACCTATGATTACACTACCTTATACTGGATCATGGTTTATAATATATATTTATTCCTAGAATAATGGTCATTGAGGGGTCAGCAAGTAGAATGATATGGTGATATATTATACATCATGAAAATAGAAGGTTCAATAAAAAATTACCCAACTAATGATTTGGAGTTAGCTATGTAACATTTTTCATTAAATTTATAGAGGATCTATATTTTTGGGGAAATGTGTTCAATGTATTCTCATCATAAGAGTTTAATATATATTTCAAATATAATGAGATGAAAATGTGCTTGAGAAAGTGTTTATAAGTGATTAATGATTATGAAAACTCAGTATATCAACACCATTAGAAATCAAACGTGGTGGACAATGATTTATGCAAAAAGAATAATTATATATTTTATATTTTAATTATAAAAAAGATATAATTTTTCTATGTTTAAAAATGTTTATTCTTGAAATGTTAAAGGAAGAGGATGAATCATATATTTCTCAAATAAGTGTTTGTCCATCAAACCGATTCAAAATTAATGAGTCTCAAAAGAAAGATATAGTTATATTAAAGATGTGAGAATTGATCATGAGATTAAAATATATTATGATGGAATGATAATGTTCCACAATAATGTATGTGTCTCTTCTATACAAGTTTTTAAGAATGAAAAGTAAGAATAAGCTCATAGTTCTTCACTCTCTATTTATCATAAAAGTAAAAAGATGCGTGGCAATTTGAATGAGTGTTTTTGGAATGAAAAAATTAATATGGATATTGTAGATTTTTTAAATTAGTTCACGGTATATTTGTAATGTAAGAATGAGATAAATAATCATAAGGGGTGTTATAACCATTAGCAATTCTGTAATGGAATGAGGAAAGCATCACTATTTTATTCATTTTACTCCCCAAAACATAAATAGGGAATATTTGAACATTGGTTATATTTGATCAAATTATAAATTTAAAACACTTCATCACTATTATAGAGTTTTTCACCATGGATCATATTTCTATAATATACATTAAGTACATTGTACGGTGGCATGGTGTACTACATTCTATAATATCATTTTTGGATCCAGGGTTTACTTTGATGTTAAAGTGAAGCCTTTAATAGGATAATGATATAGAATTGATTTTAGACACTATGTATCATCTTGAGAAAAATGGTTTCTCTAATATAAATAATCAAAACCTTAATGATATTATTATATATTTTTATATGAATTTTAATTGTTTTTGGATTAAATATTATCCTCTATGTGAGTTTCATACCACAACATCTTTCACTTAAGCATTAACATGCAACGTTATGAAGCGTTTAATGGATATAATTGTAGATATAAAATGTTATGGGAGGTAGTTGGAAAAATAAATCTATTGGGACCTAATATAGCTTAAGAAATTGAAGATAATGCATGATCTATTCATCAACACATAAGGAATACACAAATTGATAGAAAAGTAAGGTTACAAATCATCGATGTGATATATATTTTGATGGTGGTGAGAAGGGTTTTCTTTTTATTTCAACATGGACATATATTGTGATATTCAATCATAATATAATTATATTACCTAGGTATATAGTCCCTTCCATCATTATCTATTGATTATTGGGGGGTTTTCATTAGTTTGGGCTTCTACCAAATCTCTCTCATGTTCATGATGTGCTCCATGATTCGCTTATGAGGAATTATATACCTAACACATCACATGTAGTAATATTAGAGTTATAAAAACTATAGAAATATAATTCTTATGATGAAGCACCAGTTCATATTCTACATCATAGAGAGATAATGATTTAAAAAAACAACAGTCACATTGTTCTGGTTTTATAGAGAAACCACGAATTTATTGAATCTAAAGGGAACCTAGTGATATTATGAGGTAGTTATATTCTCATTTGTTTAAATAAGTGTTTTTAATTTTTATGAAAAATCAGTTAATTAGGGTAGAATGAAACATCATAATTTTTTTATGATTTATCTCATTGATATGTTGTGTTACACACAACACTTAGTTTTGATGACCAGTGTCATATTATCAATACTATTATTTAAACATCACCATTATAACGAAGATGTTTATCTTAAAACTATGAATACTAAATAAAAATTTTAAAAATTTATTATAAGTATTTTATATAAATAAATAATGGGGAAAAATTATTTACTTTTTTTGAAAAGTGAATCTATTCATTGAAAATAACCTTTCCGAAAAAAAATAATTTTCATTGAATTTTGTGTACAGAGAGTAAAATAAGATTTCTTCACTTTTTGTAAAAAAAAATTGAATAAATAAAATTCATTTTTTAAATATAATTAAATAATTAACAACGAGGAATTTTTTAGAATTTTTTGAAGCGGATAATATTTCTATGAATAGTAAAGGAATATCGATTATTATTAAAAATGGCCTTTTCATTTAATGCATTTCCAAGAAAAATTTTATTTTATTATAGTTTTAAATATAAAATTAATACAAATATATATACATATATATATTTTTTCAATATTGGTTATTAGAGTCTGTTATATAATTATTTGTTATATTAAATCACTCTTTACAAATAGAAAAAATTTCATTGGAAAACAAATTTTTTTTCAATTATGCGTGATTAATTATAAAATAAATTCTCTGAATTAAGTGATTTTAATTTAGTGAAATATATTATAAATTTATTTTAATTTTAATAGAAAATTTTAATATGTTTTTACATGATTACTTTCATAATAATTATTTAAATCACTAAAAACTAATTATGATAGGTAAGGTAAAAAAACATTTGTGCGTTACATGGGAATGTTCTAAAAAAAATTTACATCACACATATGATTTTATTTGATAAAATATAATTCATATATAAGATAATTAGTACCATAGCATATAGTAACAATAATTTTATATTCATTCTTATTAGATAAATATCCAAGGTAAATAAACAAACAAACTACTTACCATGGTGAAAATTAAAATCATAAAATGTTATCGTAACGACTGATTAATAACATGTTATAAACATTTTTTTATGTTTATGGTGTGGGTAAACAATATATTGAATAAAATATATTATTTAAAAAATTAATGATCTTTGGGTGAGAGTGACTTCCCATTATTGAATATTTTTGGTTATTTTTTGTAATTCCACTCCACATAAATTATAAAAGGTCACTTACTCCACACACATATTCACACCTATTAATCCATTTATCTCAGACAAAACAAAAAACAACATCTCCAAAAAAATACTTATATTCATAATATATCTAATTTTATTCCCAAATTTTACATCTTATGGTCCATGATATGATATCCAAAGGGGTTTTCACTAAGAGAAGTTAATTTTCATCACAATGATATTTTTTTACTTCTTCTCATACCACCATAATTCATGTCTTATTAATTTCAATATAAAAAAACCATTTTATATAATATTTTTGACTTAACTATGTTTATTTCATAACCAATATACATATCCTCATTCATCAATTAGAAACAAAACCAATGATTGAGTATATGACAGATAACCTCCTTACAAGCCAATATAATTCATTTTCCATCATAAACAATAAAGGTTAGATATAGTCTTGGATTTAATGTTTATATATGTGTTATTAAATCAATTATTATAATTTTTTAATTATAATATAAAATATAACTTAAAAATTATCATTCAGTGGGAATACTATAATTCTTTCTTTTGTATGGCAGACTCCCGTCATGCCAAGCGATGAAATTCATTTTTCACTTGTGATTTACAAGGTACGTAATAATGATAAATTTAACTAATATATGTGATACGTATTATATCATAATTATTATTTAATTTTGAATCAAAATTTACCTTTCTTCCATTACATCTATCATGAAAATGGAAACAACATTCATTTGTATGTATGACATAACTCTCCATGAACGACGTAATGTATTTTTTATTTATAAATTATATAGATTAATATAAATAATTTTATAATGAACATATATTAAATTAATATCATTCATAAAAATAATTTATATGATTTATCCATGACCATTGTAAAATAATAATAATATAATAAACTAAAATATACATTAAAATGGAAGTGGTTCTTACCCAAAATGCGGTTTTAACATGGAAGAATTAATAAAATTGTAATAAATGGTCATAAATAAAATATATAAGGTATTATATATATAATTATAATACTTTTAATTTTTTTATATTAAAATTATAATTTTTATAATGATGATTTGAATGATTATGGAAGAATTTGTAAATTAATGAAAGGTATTTCCATCTCACCTTTTTCTCAATGAGGCACATGCCATATTCATCACCTATTCATTTTAGTAGTGTATATACTACCAACAAAGTCCTTTTTTATTATTATAATAAATTTTAAGAGGATTTAAATTTCAATTAATGGTTCTTTCTTTCATTTGGCTTATTAATCAGAAGATAGAAATGTCGTAAGGTTTTCGTAGTGAAATTTCATCGTTTATTGAGGTTATTTATAATTATGATTCTGATGATGATATATTATTATATAACTCCCATGAAAGTCATAAATTTTCTTCTCCAATATATTTTTTTTAAAAATCATTTCTTTATTACATTTTCCACTTTTTAATAATGAAATTAATCAAATAATTATTTTTAAGAAAATACAACTTTATTTCTAAATTATATAAGAATACATTATCTTCCATGTCGATGATTTATAAAAAAAATAACTCAATAAGATTGTTTAATATTATTTAATGAATTTTAAAATTCATTTTTAACTATGTTTTAAAATATTTTATTCTTTTTACAAATTATTTACTTTTTAATTTTATCTAAAATGTGATTGAAATAATTATTTTTACATGAATAATATGAACATTATTTTCCTCCATCAAAACCCTTAATGGTTTAAACAATCATTTACAAGTTGAATTTTTTTAACAATAAATTATTTTACCTTAATATTTATGAAAAATTTATATTTTAAATGAGTTGTTTCAAATTGGAATATTTTTTTCTCATGAAATCTTCCTTGTTATCATTCAATGAAATTTTCTATGGCATATATCTTTGGATGTTACTTAATCTTCATTAGGGATATGATCCAATAATATCATAATTATCATTTCTCTATATTATTTTTGTTTATGATTATAATATGTCAATGAAACCCATTCCTTTTACATTAGTTATTCAATAATGTAAATATGAAATATTTTCTAAACATGTGTCTTTTAAAAAGGTTATGACATGATAAAATGTCTATAAAACCCATTTCTTTTCATTGGATATAACATGATGAAGGTTTTATGATGTTAATAATATCATATTTATGATATACATTAGGTGAGTTTTGAGACCAATATCTCTTTACAATTCATTACGTAAAAATTATATCTCATTAGAAAAATGACTAGAATAGAGAATGATCCCAGTTTAGTAGTTGAAGTTTTCCTCTATGATCGTATTCGGAGTGAAATATTAATACAATGAAGGTTTAAGAGAGATCCCATTCCATTATAATAGTGGTTTAAATATCCATGAATATTATTTATAGGATTTTATATTATTATGTGTATGCCAAAAAATATAAGTTCTTATGCCAATGTTATGCTACAATGGATTATGTTATCTGACTCCCTTATTATTCATGTCTTATAAAATACCATGATTTATTCCATGACTCAATTTTGTTATATATTTATATTCATGTAATGGCTTTTAAATTTTATTTTCATGGCCTTAAACCATTTTTATCTTGTTAAATTTATATCTCCCTTATTTTCCCTTAATTAGAATTTGAGCTAAACCTTCCTTATGCTTCCATTACCTAGGTTATGAAGAAATATGTTTTGTATTATATATATAAATATGGTGATTATTGTGATGAATGAAGTGGGAGATATTATAGTTCAATAATGAATTAGTCATAAATGTAAACATGTTTCTAAAGGTACAAGAACTAAATGATTCTCACATTAGTTATAATATTATGTAATGAATATTAATATATTAAAATGTGGTAAATATGTATGAAAATATTATATTAATAAAATACATCCTTCATTGTGGTTTATAAAGTGAATATTATCATCCAAATAATATCCCTAATGTGGGTCAACCAATGTTTATTGTTTGGCCTCTACGTTGTGTACTAGGTTACGATTGAGTTAATACCCATCATATCCATTTTAGTCTTACAAAACATAGGTAAATCGATTATAGACACTTCATTAATTTTTATTATACAAATATGGATTTATTTTAGTGAAATACAAATATTCAAAATTTTAAAAAAAATTAATGATGTCTTCTAATACATAGACTCAACTATAGGCTTTTCATAATGGATTTATATCCTTAATAAAAATAGAAACTATAATAATATCTATATATAACTAAAAATATCATATTATAACAAATAATATTTCCCAAGATAAAGTTAACTTAAATAAAATATTGGTACTATTTTTATAAGATATATCTGTCAGACATTCGAACAACTTGAGGACCTAATTTTTTAGTTTCTCGATGATTTTATACATAAAAACATAATTCATACCACTTTAGAACTATACTGCAAAATCATTATCATATAATATTATTTAGATATCCCACATGTAAAACTAATTTTCAAAACCTATGGGTTTGATACACATGAAATGTCTTATCTCAAAGGTTCATTAATGGAAAAAAATTTGTAATGTATCGTACCATAAAAATGAAGAGGTCATTAGAATGATATAAATAAAATTATAAAAAATCACAAGGCCATATAAGAAAATAATAAAATATGATAGATTATCATAATATTATTCCATGACTATTCAAAATTCCTAAAAGTTATTACATGGGTAAAATTACTTTTCTATTTTCATGACATATGTGAGAATTATTTAAAAGTGTAGAGTACATTAAAAATATTACATAATCATGAAAACAAGGAATACAATGAAAATAAATGGAATATCGAAAATTTGGGATAATATAATAAAAAAATATCAAAATGTGTCAGAAATATAATAAAAAGAAAAACTTTATCAGGAAAGTCGTTATTCCAATCATATATGGATAAACTCTCTATGTTCATTCTTATAAATTTGAGAAATTCTATAATTATAATACCCATCTAAAAAACTCATTATTCCAATTCTTAACTATATCATGAGATATAAACATAAACATCACATAATAATTTATAATAATTGGAGGACATAAAAATTTGAAAAAAAATCATCAAAAATAATTACAAGCATTATTATAAAATATGAAGTGAAAATAAGAATAAAAATATTTAATAAGGAAAAGAAATAAATGTAAAAAAGTTATTATACATATATACAAAAAATGGATATGTGAAAAGAATAGAATTAATAAATCTAATGTGGTAAATATTGAAATGGAATAACATTAATATTCTTTTTATTCTATTTAAATAAAACCCTCATATTTATGAAGAACTGACCTACAATCATTTAAAAAATAGATAAATGAAATTATAAAAAATTATAAATGACAAAAAAAATTGAATTTTATGACATAAAAAAATTATATAAAAAACATATTCTTGGAAAAAATGATTAGTTAGTAAGGTAGATAGTTATTCTTACTAAGAAAATACATTTAATTCAGAAAACTTTTTATCAAGGAAGTGTTAATTAATTATAATATGAAAAAAAATTATGATAATAATAAGAAAAATATATAATATATTCTTATCAAAGAATACATTATGATTATAATATAGAAAGACTAATCATGACCTATTGAATTTGTAATTTAGTTATTGAAACCCATATAGGATTGATATAAATTGAATCATAGGAGATTGAAAGGAAGATCATAAAATGGAAATTAAAATCTCATGAAATAGAATATATTATCGCATGTGAAATAAATTTTGTAGTGAATACACCATAAAAAATTATGGAACTAAACATCAAACCTGGACATAGACTATAAATTGAGAAAAAAACCCCAAGCTTGAATTTTCTCAATGTTTTACACATTATATTGTTCTATATAGCTAAAATAACTATCTTAATATCTAATTTCTGAACTATATTCATATATAACAGAATTTATTATTTTATATTATAATCATTTTCTACATGTATATTATTTAGTATTTACCAACCTTCTCATATATGGTGTTTGAAGCTTTAATAGATCCACGGTAGCAGTGTCTATATTAATTAATTTTATAATTTTAATCATTAAAAATAAATTGAAATTACTATTTATGAAAACTCATAATAATTTACTATTCTCAAAATTCCATTCATGAGTGACTTAGTCTTTATCGGTGAAGATAAAATTGACATAAATCATTTTTGGTGATTCATAATGAACAAGGGGGTTTTCTTAATTAACGAGTTTAATACTAATTATACCATTATGTAACAATGAACTAATAATTAATTATTTTTTAATATAATATTATACTAGTAGTTAGATTTCTATATTCATCAATCATATTAATCCATATAATTTATAATATAGGTGGTTAAACCGATCCAACCTTATACGTGCAATTATTAACTGATGATTATGTTGTAATTTATTCATAATGTCATCATAATAGAATAATATAGAAAATATTTTAGTGTCTATCAATGTGAGATATTATAAATATAAATAATCATGTGAATAAGGGATGTGGCTATTTTTCAAATCACTTTAACACATCATATTTACTATTTTGTTCTCTTTTAATAATTAAAATATTTATATTCATCAATAAATATATATTACTATCGTTTTTATACGATATTGATAAAATTGGAAATTTTGGAGAAAATATTTATTTTATATATTATTTTTTGTCTTCTTGAATAAGTTATATTTAATTCATTTATTCTATTTAAACTTTTTATATTTATTCATTTGTTTATTTAAATAATAACTTTTTATTTTCTCTCTTTTAATTCATTCATTATTTCATTTTTTTTGTTTGAAATATCTAGTTAATTTAAAATTTCACTTTACTAATTCATTCTATAGTTAATTAATTTGTTTTTATTTTGTCATAATTTAATCAATTCATTCATTTAATTCTCATATTAATAATTTTTTCCTTTTAGTTTAAAAAAAAGTTTATTAATTTTTTTTTGTAAACTATTTTATATTGGAATATTTAGTTTGTGTAATGTCAATTGTTTTTCATAGGTAAATTTTTTATTATTTTAATTTTTTCATCAAATATCATTTCTTAACTATTTAATTTCAGTCATTATTTGATTCTCATTCATTTTTGTGGTAAATAATTTTCAATGTTATTCAAATAGATAATTTACCTTTCTCATTCTTATTTTTTGTAAATAATTAACTTTTTTCATGGATATTTTTATAATATTACTTGTAATATTATTAGATTATGTTTATTTATCATTAATTTAATATTTTATTATTTTAATTTTATTCCTTTATTCTAGAAAATTTAATTGATTTTTTGTGGAGGCTTTGTTATAGCTAATCAAATACCCACCACCATGTCTCGTACTCACTGCCAGGTGAGTCAGTATTTGAACAATAGGTGACACCCAATCTACCATGAGCCCCATCAAAATTTTAAAAACTCCATATTTACACACGGTGGCCACTCCCAATAGTAGATTCTATCCAATTGTGGGTGCATACCCTCCATTGTCTCTCCCATTTCCCAAATAATACCACCCACTATATCCTATCAAGCCTCTACTATCATCTATATTACTGCATCCAAGCCGATAGTGGCTACTCTAAGTCACATTTTCCCACCACCCACAAATGTCATCCCATATCAACTGATGCATCTCCCCCATCCTCCACACTCACCATTGACCCTTTCATCTATCTTATCATCACACTACATAATTGTAACACACACAATCACCGATGCCCTCCTCCCATACTCCCTCTACTAGGACATTCTATCTGGAGCCATCATTCAACACTATATCAAGCCATAATATCAAATAAAGAGTCTTTAATGGATCGACGATCAAATATTATAATTGAATATTTAAATTACCCAAAATGAAAAACCATTCTACCCACCTAAACAGATCCCAGACATACCCATTATAAGTGAAATTGACCACCACCAGATGATTTGATACCTACCTCACTTGAGCTACACCTCCTTGTCAGAGAACCCCATATCAAGCAGCCTCAATTACCTCTATTTAATCCATATATGGTCATTGAAGACACTGCTAGTACTCACCACGTCTGGTTAAAGCCAATCCACTTTCTCCTTCAAACCTTTTTCTCATTATCACCACATGATAGAGGTGTCCCTCATTTATTCTTCTGAACCCCTCTCTAACACCATCAATCATTCTTTCCAAACACTCTACCAAAAGGCCACCAACCCCTTCCACTAGCCATCTCCATGAACCAACCCGCTCCCCCCTCTTCCTAAACATTCTCGACACCCACAATCTCCCCATTTTTTCATTTTTATCATTTCTTTTATAAAAAATTTTATATAATAACATAGAATAACCTATCATAATATATGATAAATTACATAATATATGTATATAATAATAATAATAATTATTATTAATATAATAATAATAATAATAAGCTAAATATTAATGATAATTTTTGAATTAATATTTATAAAAACATTTTTTATATAAATAATGCATCTAGTATATTTTAAAAAGTATAAATATAATTGAATTTGATATATAATAATATTTCTATCAATATTAATAATATTTATAGGATTTTATAAATATATTAATAAGTATTTTATTCTATAAATAGATTTTTTTTGTTTTATAATAAATATAATATATTATCTAATTCTAATATAATAATTATTATATTTAAAATATAAAAGGATTTATTAAAATTTATTTATTTCTAACTACCTAATTGTTTTTATTGTATTATTTTTTATTGATTGAGTGGGTATCATGGTGTACCAGCAACAATATTCTATTTTGGGATATTCTACTTTGGAGACCAATAGAGAGAAAGAGAAACTATGAATATTCCATGTGGAGGATAGATAATTGATCCAAGTTTAGTGATAAGGACTCGTGATGAATGATAGAATAATCTTGAAGAAACAAGAGTCTAATAAGTGATAGGGAGTAGATAACCATCAGGTACCACATCTCTCTCTCTAGAGATCATGCAGTGAGGCACTTAAAAACCAACTCTTCAAGGAGGGGTTGTCTAAGGTAAATTATACGTCTCATATAACCACTTCACCTTTCCCATGGTGGGATTACACCATTTTGTTGACCATTCTAGTAGGATAAGAGGACATTAGAGACTTATGGGGATCAAGAAGGGAGACAGAACACCCTCCTCCCCTTTTTTATATTTTATCCTTTTCTAGACCATGAGGCCAACTATATTTATATATGTTAATATCTACAACTTAATCATGATGATTGGATAATCTCCTTCGGGAGAATTGGCTATGATGGTTTTTGTAATTCATATTTTCAAGCATGTTTCCTCTATTAGATCACCTCCCTCTCTCTCTCATTATGGAAAATCAATTTTAAAAAATCATGAATTAGTGAAAATATATATTGATCTGATTTAAATTAAAATTTCCTTTAATTTAGCGATTTTACTAAAATGTGAATCCATCCTAAGAGAGAGAGGCTCCCAATATTCAATTACCATTTTGGACATAATGAGTTCTTATTTTTTCCAAATTTTTGATTGAATTATTCCCATATTTGAAAAAGTGTTGTGTTTATTCAATCATAAGTTGACACAACGAAAAATCGGGTCACCTCCCATGAATCAAACATTGATGATTAAATTATAGAAAAAGAACAAGATAAATTAATAATTAAAACCTTCCATCTGATTTACACCTTCTCATTAATTATTTTTTCCTATCATTCAATATAGAATACAATAGAGAAGCTGAGAACCAAAACATGAACAACCCGCAACCAAGAAATATGAAACCACTTAGTAAAGTTATGTTGGGGAGGAATTTATGGGGGAATTTTTACTATATGTTTTTTTCTAAAAACCCACCATGCATAAGGGAGATATTTAGGTCCCAAATCTATGGAATCAAACAATCCATGTTATTTCAAATTCCAAACATTAATTAATTTCTTTGCGAGGAGTCCTATGAAATCATTAGAAACACAAAAACAATTAATACACCATAAAACATAAAAATTGTGAAAAATACTAAAAACTATTAATATTTAAATAAATCCTTAATGACCCCTAAAAACAGGAAAAACCCAAAAAAAATTAAAAAACATAACAACCCATAAAACCCAAAAACGATAGTAAAATCATTAAAACCCAATTAAACACAAAAAAAATTTACAAAATATAAAAAACCTTCAATTAATAAAAATTCAACACACCGATAAAACCTGAAAACCCCTAATATTTGTAAAATCATTAAAATCCCTAAAATCCACAAAATAAAAAAAATGCTAAAAATGTATAAAAATACTAAAAAACCCCTAAAAATGCCAAAAAACCTAGAAAACACTTAAACCATTGATAAAATCCTTTTAAATGTTAATATGTAAGGAGACTTAAACCCCCAAAAATCCTAATAACACTATAAACCCCTCGAAACCCAAAAACCCCTCAAAACACTGAAAATAATTAAGACCCCTAAAAATCCATAAAAATCATAAAAATTAAACAAAAATAATTAGAAACATAAAAACTATAAAACCCTAAATACCGCTAAGAAAAAGATAGTATCCTAAAAGCATATAAAACACCTAAAATCATAAAAACTTCTTAAAACATTTTATATCCTAAAACCTCCCAAAACCCCTAAAATCCATAATAAAGCTGAAACCATTAAAAACCCTGAAATCCAAAAAAATCTATAAAAACCACAATACTCTAAAAACATTTTAAACCCTCAAAAACATTAAAAACACAAAAATACCTTAAATCCCATAAAAACAAAAAAACCCAGTAAAATTCCAAAAAGCCATAAATTATTGAAAAAACTAAAAAAAAAAATTCCCTCAAGACCCCAATAAAATACTCATAAGAAAGAAGTAAAAATCCATAAAAATATAAAAACTCCTATCCGCTAATCATTTTTTGATTTTCCAATGCCGGTTTAACGGTTCCCAGAGCCCATGTACAAACTCAATCATGAAACAAAAATACTACAAAATTAGAGAAAAACCAACACATACTAACACGTCATAATAACTGAACTCATCTCTGCATCCCATGCCATATTCTTCTTCCCCGGTAGCCGTAGCCAATTCCAATTCTGGCGACCTACAGTAGCTGTCACAGGGAGCCCGACTCATAAGCTGATCAAGCATTGGTTTCTCTAGTGATTTCCTTGTGACCACACTACCCTTCTTAAATCCCCAATCACCTCACAATTTATCTTAGATACAGATTTAGTCCGCATCGGCCGTGGAAGATATGAATAATCTCCCCTTGGTCATCTTCTTGAAGTAGCAAAAACATGACCCTCTTCTACAGCCAATTTTGGATTCCCACTTTGAATTACATCACTGAAGGAGTGACCAACCGGACCACTCAAAATTTCCTTCCCTACCCTAGAAATCTCCCTTCCTTTACCAGTCTACTTCCATAAGCACAAAACAGACCTCCTTGCATTATTTCCCCTCCGTTGATCTGGAGTTGTATTGTCTATTAAGGGTGGACATTCGCCTTTTGTATTAAGCATCCCCATAGAAAATCCCTGAACCTCCTTCAAGCCACAACCAACCCGAAAGTCCTCCACCATCAAATCGGAACTCCTAGTCACATTGCGACTGTCCTCCACATACAGAAAAACTGTAACGGGTCGCATAACAATAGCCTGTTGGTCTTCTACATCCTCTTCTATAACCATAGCAGTGACATTATCCAAGCCTTCAAGTGGAAGCCTGTCGAGGACAACCTCACCATCATCCCTTCATCCATGCACATCCTCCTGCATCTCTATGGCCAACATACCTTCTGCAAGACCATAAAACCTGTTACTCAAAGAAAGAAAGGGAGCCGCCAATGGATGCTGCCCTCTAAAATCCTTAGTACACACCAAGAAACTACCTCTACTGAATTCAAACTATTACCATCCCCAAACTTTCCAGCCCTCACACTAACTGGTGAGCTTGTATAAGCTCCAGCATCCTGCCTAAACCTGTGAGGCCTCTCAAAAACCTCTGTATTCTTCGTATTCATCATTCCATCTGAAGGTCCATAAATATTTCTTCATTCAAAGGAAACATTACGATACCCAACATTTTTACCTACTGATGTCGGACTAGCCACCGCAGAACACTTCCCTCTTCGGTAGTTCCTGTCAACCATTTCTCTCAACTCAACTCCAAACCCGCTTCCAATCCAAAACCATTAGAAGTCTTCATAGGGGATGGAAATTCATCGCGGCGGGTACCCCTCAACCGTGAGGACAGTCTCTTATGACATTCCTTCACCGAATGACCCTATCTCCTACAAGAACCACAGAATTCGATCGAATCTTCATACACAACTTTCTACTTGAAATGGTACTCTTCTCCAATCGTTATCCACACATAGTCAAAAGGAGTGCGGAAAGCATCAATTTCGACACAAACCCGGGGGTTCACGGGATGGAAAACCACATCGGTTCGGCAATCTGGGCAATGAAATATCCCGACCATGTTACTGAGAATGCGAATAATATAGGGGTTTTGAAAAGGATATGGAAGTTTAGGAAAGCTTACACAAAATGTGATGGAAGCTGAATCCCAGTTCATTTGGAGGTCGAAAGAACAACACAGTAGAATAAATCAAAAACCCTTGATGAATCAAGGAGCCCTCGACCACACTTGAATGAGGTCTGCCTCCGTCTCAAAGTGAATCATAATATATTTGTTATAGAGTAATCCGACCACCCCTTACTCCTGGAGATACGAAAAACCAAAGACAAAGCGGTCGAGATCATCCATTGAAGGTCTGTTGTGCTTCAAACGAGCCACAAGGGTGAGATTCAACATGCTGGAAGATTCCGAGAACTCGGAATAAGACCGTTGAAGGTTCAGCGCCCCATCAAACAGATCTGGGACCTCAGGGTTTAAAGAAGGTCTCAGAAATGGAGGAAGAAACTCTGGGTTGGAGATAGGATAAAACCTCAAAGCTCTACTGTGAGACGGGGATTCTTCCTACCCTGCCTAGGGGAGAGGAGCTGGCTCGAAACCCGCCGTCGTCACAGGCAGGGGAATCACGAAGAGAGAGAAGCTCCATACTATTAAAAATATAAAAACACCTAAAAAACCTGAAAAAATCTATGAAATAATCAAAACCTAAAACTTTATAAAACCCTAAAAAGTACTAAAAAGAATATAATAATCCTAAAAGTCCTAAAACCATAAAACTCGTAAAACCTTTTAAACCCTAAAAACCCATAAAACTCTACAACCCGTGAAAAATATAAGAAACATTTAAACTCCAAAAAATGTTAAAAAAATCTATAAAAACAAATAATAATAAAAAAAAGGACCCTTAAAACCCAAAAAACCATAAAAATTGTAAAAACCCTAAATCCCATTAAAATAAAAAAACTCTAAAACACCTTAAAAGTAGAAAATATTCCATCAAATTAAAAAAAATTAAAAAATACTAAAAACTCTAAAATCATAAGAAAAAAATAAAAAACTGAAATAAATTAAACCCGTAATGAACATAAAAACACTAAGAATACCGCAAAACCCTAAAAACCAAAAAATTCGAAAAACCCCAAAAATAATAAAAACCATTATAATCCAAAAATTCCCAAAAATCACTAAAAATTAATAAAAACTAAAATCCATTAAAACCCTTAAGAAAACATTAAAACCTTAAAATAACTGTAATCCTATTAAACCTAATAAAATGATAAAAACATTAATGACCCAAACAAACCCTAAAAACACTATGTACCTCTAAAACCCCTAAAAAAATTTCAAAAACTCTAATAATACATATAAATCTTCAAACCCCACTACAAATTTAAAAAAAATTAAACTCTTAAAAACATTAAGAACTCTACAAAAACCATAAAAACCATAGAAAAATTTTTATAACTCTAATTCCCCAAATAAACCAAAATAACAAAAAAAACCCATAAAAAGCCTCAAAATTACTAATAATGTAAAAACATTAAAAATTATAACAAGAAATATGAAAAAAACCTAATTACATAAAAAAACTAAATACCATAAAAACCAAAAGAAAACCTTAAAAAAAATTAAAACTCATAAATCCCCGAAAAACCTAGAAACACTGAAAAACCAAAAAACTATAAAACATCTAAAATACTCTAAAACCCCTCAAAAACCCTAAAAACCAAAAAAACAAAAAAATCCCTAAGATAACCATTAAAATCAATAAACACATAAAAACACTAAAAATCTAAAAATTCTAAAAACCATAAAACCCTAAAATACTATAAAACCATAAACCCCTAAAAACCATAAGACCCCCTAAAAACCATAAAAATATCAAAACACATAAAACACCAAAAGATCCACTAAATATATAAAACCTCACAATGAACCTAAAAATGTTAAGAAACATTAAAAACCCATAAAAACCCTTAAATATTATAAAACCCTAAACCCCAAGACCCATAAAAACCGTAAAAATCCCTAAAATCACGTAAAAACCCAAAAATCACCAAACACCATACAAACCCATAATATACTAAAAACTCTACGAATGCCTAAGAACATAAAAACAATCAATCATTGAAAAACCTTAAGAAAAAAATTAAAAACCAACACATACATTATAAGAATAAAAACCAAATAAAAGTGAAAACCCCTTAAAACCCAAAAAACATTAAAAACCCCTAAATCCCTTCTAAATCCCTAAAAACACATAAAACAAATAAAAATCCTAAAAACTCTAAAAATCATAAAAATTTAAAAATCCTAAAAAACCCAAAAAGACATTATAAAAACCCTAAAAACATAAAAACACTTAAACCAATTAAAATTATAAAACAGTAACAACCATAAAGGCCCCTAAAACACTAAAAAACCCAATAAATTCATATAACCATAAAAACCAAAAAACCCATAAAATCCCTAAAAGCACAAACAAATCATTAATAAAATTTATTCCCATAGTAATGATAAAAAAACTAAATTTCCTTATAAACATCGAAAAATTTAAATAATACCCCCAAAAATCAAAAAAAAAACACAAAAACCAAAAGAACTGCTATGACCCCTAAAAATCCATAAAATTCTATAAACCATAAAAATCTGATTTTTTTTGCAAAATCCCTACAAACATAAAACCTATAAAATACATTAAAATGTTAAAGAGATTAATAATAACAAAAAAATATAAAATCATGAAACCCAAAAAGATTATAAAAAACCCACAGACACTAAATATCCAAAAAAATCCCCTAAATCCACTCAAAATCACTTAAATTCTATAAAATACCTTCTAATAAATAAACAACAAAAAATGAACAAACCCCTATAGGAAACATAAAAACACATAAAAACCCTAAAATCCTAAAAAACACTAAAATCCCATAAATTCCCACCCCCCATACCTGTAAAAACCCCAAAAAATATTTAGAATCCTAAAAACCTATAAAACACTAAAAATCATTAAATATTATAAAAAAAATTTAAAAATATATTTTTTTTAAAAACTATAAAACCCTTAGAAAGAATAAAATATAAAAATACACAAACCCCCTTAGAAACCCAAAAAACCTTTAAACCCCTCAAAAATCCTAAAATGCTAAAAACCCATATAAATCATAAAAATTCAATATATCCTCTAAAAATTCATAAAATAATAAAAACCCATAAAAAACCTGAAAATCCTATGCAAAACATTATAACCCTTAAAAAACATAAAACCACTAAAAACCAAAAAATTATAAAAACTCTAAAAACATTTAATACCCTATAACCCCATAAAATCTAAAAAAACTACAAACCATAAAAATATTGAAAATACCTAAAATCTTTAAGACCAATAAAAATATGAAAAAACCCTTAGAAAACCTAAAACCCGAAAAAGCACATTAAACCCCTAAAACCTCTAATAATATTAAAAAACATTAAATGTCCTAATAACCATAAATACATGAAAACCTTATAAAAAACCAAAACCCATAAAAACCCAAAATACCACTAAAAATCTAAAACCCCATTAAACCCATAAAAATTATAAAAAAAAATAAAAATCATAAAAATCCTATGAAACCCAAAATAAACCTAAAAACCCATAAGAAACAATACAAACCATATAACACTAAAAGACCCTAAAAAACATAAACAACATAAAACTCATTAAAGATCTCTAAAAATCCCAAAAAGTTTAAAAACCCCTTAAAAACCTGGAAATTTCCAAAGAATACATTAAAACCATAAAAACACATAAAAACCCTATAAAACCATATAAATGTTAAATTTCATTAAACCATTAAAAAACCTTGATAACCCAAAATATACTAAAAATAAATAAATACCATAAATACCAAAAAATCCATACAAATCCCAAAAATGTAAAAAACCTTAAAACCCAAATAATCCTAAGAAAACTATAAAAACATCATAATAATTAATGCCTTTAAAAAATAAAAAACACTAAAAACCATTATACCATAAAAGGTCCGTAAAACCCCATAAAATCACTAAATACCATAAAACCTCTAATATACTTCAAAATCCCTAAAAACATATAGAACCCTTAAAAACCAATAAAAACAATAAAAACCATTGGATGCATAAAAATTTTAAAAACTATAAGAAAAACATAAAATAACTAAAAACTAAAAAGATTCACTAAAACAGAATAAAACCATAAATACACAAAAAAAATTAAAATTTCTAAAAACAACCAAAACCATAAAAACTAGCAAAATTCACTAAAATCCCTAAGAACATAAAAATAACAAAACACCAAAAATAACACCATAAAAACCATAAAAACATAAAAATACAATAACCCTTAAAAGAATAAAAATTCAAAAACAGCTAAAACTATAAAACCCAAAAAACCCCCTTTAAAACCCCTCAATATCAATAAAAAACCAAAACACAAAAAAATCATAATAAGTCACCCCAAAATACCAAAAAGAATAAAAATATAAAAAACCTTCAAAATCCTAATAAAACTCAACTACCTAAATAAACTTAAAATCCATTAAAAAAAGTGGAAGACACTATAACCCTAAAAACACTAAAACAACTAAAACCCATAAACCCCTAAAAAAAATTAAAATTCCACAAAACACAAAAACCCACTAAAAACACAAAATAATTAAACCACAAAAAATGTTAAAAACTCTAAAAACATTAAAAACTAAAAAATGTAAAAAAACTCTAAAACCCAAAAAATTAAATACATAAACAATTGAAATAACACTAAAAACACTAAAAATCCATAAAACCGTTATATACCATTAAAATCGTAAAATCCCTAAAAATCAATAAAAATTTCAAAACACTGCATACAGTAAAAACCCTAAGAAAAATTTAAATTCTTATAACTCTTAAAACCCCTAAAAGCCTAAATAATTTATAAAAACAAAATATCCAAAAATGCCTAAAACACATAAAACACATAAAATACCTACAAATATTATAAACAATTAAAATACTAAAAAACCAAAATAACCCTAAAAACATAATAACCCCAAAAAATTGAAATCCCTAAGAAACCTTTAAATACCTGAAAACACTTAAAACTCCTAAACCCTAAAAAACATAAAAATCCATAAAACCTAAAACAATTAAAACCCATAAAAACTCAAAAAGCCATAAACCCTATAAAAAACTAAAACACTAAAAATAATTTAAAACCATATAAAAATTTAAAAACAAAATAGAAACATAAAACCATAAAAACTAAAAAAACCCTAAAAACCCAAAAAACTATAAAACCCTAAATATCCTAAAAACGCTTCAAAATCCATAGAAGCCCTAAAAACCATAAAAATCCTACAAAATACATATATATACTTAACCCCCATAAAATCCCAAAAAAATACAAGAAATTATAAAACACGTAAATACAATTAAAACACCAAAAAACCTAAAAATTATAAAACCCCCAAAACCATAAAAACACTCTAATTCTGTAAAAAACAGAAAAACCCCATAAAAATCCAAAAAAATACCAAAATATCCTTTAAAATTTTATGAAACAATAAAAACCCAGAAAACACCACAAAAAAATTATAAACCAAAATAAAATTAAAACCCATAAAAACACATAAAAAAATAATAACCCAAAAACCACCAAAAAATAAAAAACCCCAAAAATACCCACAAGATAACTGAAATCCCAAAAAACTATCAAAATCATAAAATTGAAATAAAAATCCATAAAAAATATAAAAAACTCATAAAACTCAGAAGACCACTATGGAATCCATAAAAACCTAAAAACACTTAAAACACTTAAAAACCTAACAAGGCTAAAAAGAGTAAAAACCCTAAAACCCTAAATATCATTAAAACACATTAAACAGTAAAAAATCACTAAAAACCCATAAAACCACTAAAATCACCCCAAAAATCTAAAAGAAATATAAACCCCTAAAACTTTAAAAACCCTAAACAACATAAAAAAACCAAAACCACAAAAATATCCTAAAAGCCAAAAAATCCCTGAAAATTTACAAAATCCCAAGAAACTCTAAAAACTATTAAATCCTAAAAAATAGTTAAAAATACCTAAAATAATAAAGGACATAAAAACCCTATAACCATAATTAAACATTAATACCCAAAATACCCTAAAATCCCTAAAACCCTAATAACGCTCAAAACACTTAGATCCTTAAAAAGTCCTAAAAGTCCTCAAAATCACAAAAAACCCTAAAAACCATAAAAATCTCTAAATATGTAAAAATCGCAAAAAAAATTAAAAACCCTTAAAAAACCATTAACCCTACAAAAAAATAAAATGAATAAAAAACTAAATAACACTAAAATCCCTAAAACCATAAAACATATTATAAACCATAATATCCCCTCAAAATTATAAAAAACCTCAAAAACATATAAAACCAAAAAACCCACATAATACAGTAAAACCCCGTCAAACATCTAAAAACATTAAAAATTTTATGGAAAATAAAAACCCAAAAAATCAAAAAACCCATAATGAAAATTAAAATCCATAAAACTCTAAAATCCATCAATATACCTAAAAACCCTAAAAACCATAAAAATTAAAAAATTTCTAAAATACCTTAATATTTTTTAAAAACACTAAATAGCACTAATAAACCCTTTGAATTATAGACAAACATAATTCCCAAAACAATCTACAAATTCCTAAAACCATAAAATATAGTAAAATACCCTGAAACCCCTAAAACCCACTAAAAACCCTAATGACCATAAAAACCGTTCAAACCAGTAAAACCCCGAAGAAACCACATAAAAAATATAAAATCCCTTCAAACACATAAAAAAAATTAAAAAAAAAACTATGAGAAACAAACTAACTCCACAACGCCCTGTAAAATCCAATTAAAAATCATCAAACACTCAATGTCCCTAAAATTCCTAAATACTAATAAAATAAAAAAAATCCATAAAAATTACTAAATCAGTAAAAATACCTTAAAATCATATGACACCCATTGGATACCTAAAAACCTAAAATCATTAACCCGTAAAAATAAACCCCCCCTAAAAATCCCTAAAATCCAAAACAATCTAAAAACCCATAGCAATCCAAAAAAATCCTAAAATCCCTAAAAATGTAAAACACCAAGAAACCCCTTAAAACCATATTAATACTTTAAAAACAAAAATAATACTAGATTCTCTAATAACCTAAATATTTATAATAATGCCAAAACCTCCTAATTAGACCCTAACACCCCCTAAAAACCATAAAAACAAATAGAACAATAAAATAACCTAAAACCCATAAAAACCCATAAAAACCACAAAAACTCCAAAAACCCATTAAACCCCAAAAAATGTTAAAAACAATAAAACAACTTAAAACCCAAAAAAGCACCTAAAACACCTAAAACACTAGAAATACCTAATCAAATAAAAAACACAAAACACATAAACTCCCTAAAACCTTAAAAATTCAAATCAAAACACAAAACAACCCAAAAAATACTTAAAATCACAAAACCCCTAAAAATCCTGAAAACCCCTCCTAACACATTAATTAACTGAAAAATCATAAAACCCTTAAAACCATATAAAATATTAATCCCCTAAATTTTATAAATACTCAAAAACCCATAAATCCCTGAAAATAAAAAAACCATAATAATTATAAAAAATCCTTAAAAACACATAATAATTTAAAAACCAATAAAAAACCAGAAACCCACTTTTAAAACAATAAAATGTAAAAACACTAAACCTCTAAAAACCTAAAAACTTCTAAATACCCTAAAATACCCTAAAACCCTAAACCCTCTAGAAAACCATAAAAACACTAAAAATCTTAATACCCTTAAAAATACAAAAAGGCTAAATACTCTAAAGACCATTTGAACTACTAAAAAGATAAAAAAACTGAAAAAAAAATTAGTACCCCTAAAACTAAAAATAACCTTAATCACAAAAAGTCTATAAAACCCTTAAAAACCTGATAAACCATTAAATCCCTCAAAATCTTTATGAATCCAACAAAACCATCAAACCTCTTTTGGATTCTCCCCAGATCATTGAATTTTTTATTAGGTAGGATAATAATGATGTTACTTGTGTGGATTCCTTCATATATGTGTGTTTCTTTTTTCTAATTGAAGACTGTTATAGAAGGATATTATTAGATATGATTCCAACCATCATATAGATTCATGTTTTCTACTTAGTAATTTTAATAATATGATTTCTCTTGAGTACAGTCTTGGTGTCTCTTTGGACTAGGTTTATTATATGGATGATTTTCACTTGATTATCGTGGTTTCCATGGAGGATGACTTACACTATTTGAGATTTATATTCTCTTTAACGAATTGAAATTCAATGATTTTTTGGGAAATTGGAAAGATCCCTATTGAAATCAAATTGGTTATCTATATTTTATTTTGTGATTATGATTTTTCTTCCTTTTGGGATCTTAGACTATACTCGTATTATAATACGAATTGGAAAAGGATTTATCTTTTGGAAATTCCTTTTCCGGTTCTTCCACCGTTGGGATGATTATGAGAATTTACTCTCCTCAGTTTCCTCATCATGGAATTTTTTTCATATAGTTTCAAAATGTTTCATATTTATCAAATAATTTAGAGGGTAAAGTGGGATCTGAGAGATTTTCATGAAGAGGTTTCTATTCACTATTTATATGAATTAGATCTTTTCAGATCTAATGTCTCTTCATGTCAATCGTCCTTGGTTTTTGAAAATCCTTCCAATTTTTAAGTATAGTTGTATTGAAGATGTAAGTAAAGTCTAAAATCTGTTTCCTTGGGAAATTCTCTTTCATAAAAATAATAATTTAGTTTAATGGATCAACGAGGGTGACCTCAGTTCTACATTCTTCATCAATTATGTGATGGAATGGTTTAATTACTCAAAGAAGGTTCTTCTCCATGAAGATGATTGGATTGTTTTCAATTATCGAAGTTATATTATTCATGAAACAAATATCTTTTTAAAATCCAAGTTGGAGTCTATAAAAACTTCAAAGAATTTTGTTCACCTAACCTAAATCATTTTTTTCCACTTCCGTGGATAAGAATTACTATGAAATATTGAACAAATTGCTGAATCTGGAGGATATATACAAGGATTTACTCTCTATTTATCCTAATATAGATACAGGTCCTCATGGGTTTATTTTAATTCATTTTTATTTTGAAATGATTAGTTTATGGCCTAGATGTGTCTGACCTAGCATAAGAAATTTTTAGATCTTGGATATTTTATTGTGAAGTTTTTAGATATATTTTTTATTAGATTCCAAATGTTCAAAATACAGGTTCCCATTATAATTTATACCATATATCACATTGAAACACAATAAACAAGTGAATTCCTATGATTTTAGAAACAATTTTAAGTATAATTATGCCTAAATAAAATAATAAGAAATAATCACTTTTTATTCATGGGACACATATATAATAATATTTTAATTAATCACGTAATAATGATTGGATTACATTTGGAAACTAGGGTTCTTTGTTCTATCTGAAAAATTGATATTTTTAAGACCTTTGACTTGGTTATATGGGAGTTAATAAGTTATGATCTGGATCCCCTTGTATTACCTATAGGATTCCCCTCATAGATTAGGATGTCTATCTCCAATTAGATTTTTTCATTTTATATTAATTATTCCTTACATGAATATTTTCCAGGTAAAAGAGGACTGAGGTAAGGGTATTTACTTTATCCATTCCCATTATTGGTATTTATGGTTGTTCTTACAATATCCTAGACTCTCATATCAGGGCATCTAGGTATATTAATATTCACTAGAGATGTGGGAAGACGTCCATTTCTCACCTATATTTTTTCTGATGATCTGTTATTTTTTTCATATGGCAATTTGGACATGGTTTTATTTATGAAGTAGGATTTGGATATTTTTATTACTAGTCTAGGTTATATGTCAAACTCTTATAATATATTATTTAATAAGTATGAATTTCCAATTAAGATACTATATTGGTTATTTCATGTAAATTAATCATGGTTATTTTTTGCTTTTATATATTTGACTGACTCTGATCACTACTACGCTTAGTGTTACAGATTGATTTATTAGAAGATGATATTTTTAAGGGAAACTTATTTTGGATGAACAAAATTCTATATTTTTCATCCCATTTTTACCTTATTCAATCTATTTTGTTTATTATTAATTCTTATTTATGTTATCACTTCATTTTTTCCAAAAAGGTGATCAAATCTATAAAATTCTTGCATAGATGCTTCTTTTGGAAGGGTCCCTCTCTTTTTGTGTTTGGTTTAATGCATCTTCCATCATGCATGATGGAACTAATGAGCAAAATGGATTAGGTATTAAGTGTGATGACGAATAGAATAAATATTCAATTTATAGACATGTTTGGGAATTAACATCTACATCTTTTTCTTCTGTTTTGATGGGTTGCGTCCGTATTATTTTCTTGTACGTTCACGGTTTTTGGTGGAAAATATACCAAGGAATAGTTCATGGAGTTGGTGGAAATTATTGGGTCTTTGAGACTTTCTCAAATATCACATTTCTTTTTTATTTGTAAATGGATTGAGCATATAACTTTAGTTTTATTATTGGATCCCTATTGGCCGTATCTGATTAACTATTGAACACAGTATCATCTATGATTCTGGGTTACCCATTCCAAGCAGGCAATTTTAACAGGCGGATCGATATGGGATTTTTTTGCACTATCCTCCTGCATTCAGCTTGTGGAGTCTGACATGAGGGGTGAACTACACACCCTGGTTTGTAATCCCTCCTTGTAACATTTTGACGGTTCCTTCTCTTCTTTATTATATTTTGGGGGACTAGGTTCACCTGGTCTTGAGCCTTCTTTGTGCTATAACCCATAAAATCCTAAAAACTACTAAATACCCTAGACCACCTTAAACCCTTACAAATGATAATATACTCTAAAAAACGTTAACTCCCTGAAAAACTCAGAAAGACATGAACAACAAAAAAATGTCCATAAAACCCCTAGAAACTGAAAAAAAACAAAATACCCTATAACACCATAATAATTCAAAAATATACCGGGAAATCATAAAAAACAAAAATGAAATCATGAAAAACAAAAAAAACTATGAAAACTATGAAAACCCAAAATACACATAAAAACCCCAAAACCTAACAACCCTAAAAACCTTATAATCCCCCAAAAAACCGTAAACCCCAAAAAACTATAAAACCACTCTAATCCTTAAAAAACAAATAACCAGAAAAGATTTAAAAACACACTATAAACTATAAAAACCCTTTTATCAATAAAAGGGTAATAACTCTAAAAACAAATAAAATACAAAAAACTATAAAACCCATAAGAAAACCAAAAACCCATTAAACTGTAAAACCACTAAATCTTCTAAAAACCCTAAAAATACATAAAACCAAAAAAATCCAAAATAATATTATAAAAAAACATAATATATAAAAAACTATAAAACCCCTTAAAACAGTTATAGAACACTGAAAACCTAAAAATAATAAAACCACTTAAACATTAAAAACTAAAAAAATTCCAAAATACCGTAAGAACAATAAAAAACATCCAAATATCTAAACAACCAAAAAAACCCTTAAAAATGAAAAATATCTCTAAAATACCTAACATCTTAAAAAAAACCCCAAAAAACTATGAACACCCCTAATAAAACCATGAAAGCCTAAACAAAGTTAAAACCGTTAAAAACAAAATCAATGATAAATCCACTTAAAACCCAACAAATACTAAAAACCCATAAAACATAAAAACATAAAAATATTATAAAAACACTAAAGACCCACTAAAAATAAAATCTCATTAATCCTCTAAAAACATTTAAATTTTTTAAAAACCATAAAAACTAGAAAACACATAAAAATACATAAAAAATTTAAAAACCCAAAAAAACAACAAATCCTTAAAAACCCCTTCAAAACTCAAAATCCCTAAAAACCATAAAAACCATTAAAATCCTAAACAACCTATAGATGTCCATAAAAATATATAAACGATTATAAACCATAAGAAAACCTTAAAAACCCAATAACACTTAAACCCCATAAAACCTAAAAAATTTAAAACCATAAAAACCCAAATACCCCAAAACACCCTAAAAACACTTAAATCCCAACAAAACCCAAAAAATGATAAAATTTCTAAAAAACATTAAAAATTAATAAAACCCACCGAAAATGCAAGAAAAGTCAAAAAATATCCATAAAATGTTCGAAAAAAAATAAAAACATGAAAAACTCTGAAAAAACAACGAAAACCATACAAACATAAAACACATAAAAAACATAAAAACCTAAAAAAAATAAAAACCCTAAAACACAAAAATCCCTAAAATTCAATAAAATCTCAAAAACCCCATAAAATCCTTAAATCCCTAAAAATTACTAAAAACACAAAAAACCATAAAACCCTGAAAATTATAAAAAATAATTTAAACTAAAAATCAATTAAAACACCTAAAAACCAAAAAAAAATTAAAACACAAAAACATTAAACCATAAAAACCCTAAATAACCTCAAAATCATTAAAACCAGTAAAACCATTAAAACCCTAAAAAATAAATAAAAATACCTAAAAAAGTATTATACCTTAAAACCCAATAAAACCCCTAAGGAAACCATAGAAACAAGAAAACAATTGAAATAACTAAAACATAAAAAATTCTAAAACCCTAAAACCCAAAAAAATATACTAAAAACCTAAAACCCAAAAAAACCATAAAACACCTAATGCCCGTAAAAACCAAATAGTCGATTGAAACCTAAAAAATATAATATAAGATATAAAAATTCCATTACACCCCAAAAATCATAAAAAACTATAAATACCTTTAAAAAGTTAAAAATTTGAAAAAATCCAACAACCCAAAAATCCCAAAAAACCAAAAACTCCAAAAAAATCATAAAACATTAAAAAGTCAAAAAAAGTCTTCAGACAATAAATACTAAAATATACCAAAATTTCCTATAAATTTAAAATCCATAAAAACACTGAAACTCCCCAGATAACCTTAAATCCTAAAAACACTAAAAACCCCAAAAAACCAAAAATAATTTTCAATACACTAAATACCATTAGAATTATTCCAGACCCACAAAAACCATAAGATAATATGATAATTTTGAATCCCCTAAAACAATAAAATACAACAAATATCTAAAAACCATTCAAACAACTAGAAAGGATAAAAAAATATAACAACCCATAAAACACTAAAAAACTAAAAAATCCCAAAACCCCTAAAAATTCGTACAAACCAGAAAAATCCTAAATCCACGAAAATGCCTTAAAACCATAAATACAAAAAAATAGTAAAAATCCATAAAAAGTTCTAATAATGTAAATAACCCTAAAACACTAAGCACAACTATGAAATCCTTATAAAATAAAATACACTTAAACCCATAAAAACTGTAATAATGCTAAAAACGCTAAAAACCATAAAACACCTAAAAACCATAAAACCATCAAAATTTGTAAAAACCACTAATAACCATAATATTATAAAAATGATTAAAAATCCAAATAGATTAAAAAACCCAATAGACACTCATAAACCCTATGAAAACAATACAAACCTAAAATTATTAAAACCCTTAAAAACCTAAAAAAAGATAAACCCCCTAAAAACACCATAAAAATACCCAAAACCATAAAAACCATGAAACCCAAAAAACACATAGAAGCCCTAAAAACACTAAAATCTCGAAAAACCGTATAATTCACAAAAACATTAAAAACCTATAAGAACATTAAAACACTAAAAATACATGTAACCCTAAAAAAACAAAAAAAATTCCTAAAATAATAAAAACACTAAACCCCCTAAAAATCACTAAGAACACTAATAATCCAGAAAAATCCTAAAACATTTTTAAAATCCATTAAAACATAAAAAATTCTATAATCCGATAAATCCCCTAAGAAAAAATTAAAAATTAAAAAAAATCAAACTCCAAACAATCCTTAAAAAAACTAAAAATCCTAAAAATCATAAAAACACTAAATAACCCTATAATCCATAAAACACCATCAAACCCGACAAAATAATAAAATCCTAAAATCCCAAAAAATAACTAAAACATAAAAACCCATAAAACACTAAAAACCTTATAAAAACCTTAAAAACCTAAAAACACATAATAACAGAAAAAAACAAAAAAAACTATAAACCTATAATCTTTGACGACCCTAAATTAAATAACACAGAAAGCTCATTAAACCCCTATAAACTAAGAAAACGTCAAAAAATCCATAAAAACACTAAAAACCCAGAAAAAAACTCTAAAAATATTAAACCCTTAAAAAAATTAAAAAAACTCTATGAATAATTAAAACACCTAAATGTAAATAAAAATCTTAAAACCCCAAAACAACCATAAACACATAAAAACCACATAAAACCCCTCAAAATCCATAAAAATACCTAAAAACATATAAATCGTTAAAATCTAAAAAGGCCCTAAAAATCCCTATAAACATAAAACCCACAAAAATCTAAAAAACAAAATAAAATTCATAAATCCTAAAACACTCAAACCCCTAAAATCATAACAATACTAAAAACCTTAAAATACCTAATAAACAATAAAATCCCTAAATTCCCAAAAACAATAAGACCCATAAAAATCCATAAAAACATAAAAAACCCAAAAAACCCATAAATATTTCAATGAAATCAATAAATACCTAAAACCCCACGAAATCAACCAAATTATAAAAACCCTTAGTTGCCAAAACGTCCATAGAGACCCCAAAAAACCATAAAACAACGAAAAACCTAAGAAACCATAAAACCCATAAAAATCTAATTAATCCACTAAAATCTCTAAAAACTCAATAAACTTGTAAAAACATTAAAATAATAAAAACCCATAAAACCCAAAATAATAATCAATACCCTAAAACCAAAAAATCCCAAAAACCCCTAAAAACCCTAATGACCTTTAAAACATTTATAAAATTTAAATACAAAATATAATCTTCAAACCATTAAAGATCACTAAAAATGTAAAAAACATAAAAATATATAAAAACTCTAAGTAAATAATAAATACATAAAAACATTTAAAACCACTAAAACATTGAAAACCATAAATCCCCTTAAAAACCAAAAATTACTAAAATAACATTTAAATCCATAAAACCCATAAAAACCATCAAAACCAATAAAAAATATATAACCCTTGAATCCCATAAAAATGATACAAAATTCTAAAAACCATAAAACTGCTAAAGACTAAAAAAAACTAAAACCCCACAATACAATAAACCCAACAAAAATAATAAAAAATATTAAACCCCCAAAATCACTAAAAAACCTAAAAACCATAAAAACCGTAAAATGCCCAAATAATCTACAAAAAACATAGAGGCACTAAAAACCATAAAAAAACATTAATAAACCATTAAAAACCATAAAACACATAAAACCCATAAAACACTAAATACCCAAAATAATTCTAACAACTGTAAGAACAATACAATCCTCAAAATACTCCAAAATAACCTAAAAGACCATAGAAATCCAAAAAATTACATAAAAACACTAAAAACATAAAAAATAGTAAAAAACTAAATAATCGTAAGAAAATCATAAAAACTAAAAACACTAGAAACCCCTAAAAACCTAAAATACGCTAAAGACCCTAAAAACACTAAAATACCATAAAAAGCTAAAAACCGCTAAAACCACTGAAAACATGAAAACCCCTAAAACACTTTTAAATAAATAGAAATGATAAAATACTAAAAAATCACTCAAATCCACTAAAAAATAAAAAACCCATAAAACCCCAAAGACCCATAAAACCCCAAAAAAACCCTGAAAATCTTTAAAATCCCTAAAAACATTAAATATCATTAAAAACCTTGAGAAATAACTAAAAATATAAAAAACTCCAAAATTCATGAAAAACCTAAAGAATACCTAAAAAATGAAAGAACATTTAAAACACAGAAAACCCTAATAACTCTAAAACATGTATTCACTATAAAACATCAAAAGACATCAAATCCCCTACAAACCCATAAAACCCCTACAACCACTAAAAATAGTAAAAACAACTCAATCCCCTAAAAAAGTTAAAAAGTTGTCAAAAGATTAAACCCCCTAAAATATAAAAAAACACTTTAAACGAAAAAACCTTAAAAACACTAAAACTCTAATAACCCCTAAAACCCATAATGATAAAATCCTAAAATCCATAAATATACAAAAAAAATTAATCCCCTAAAACACTAAAATACCTAGAAACATTCTAAAACCCATTAACCCCACAAAATCCAAAAAAGCCTAAAAGGCCATAAAAACCCTAAAAAATCCATAAAAATCCATAAAAATGTAAAAAACTACTATTCTTACAAAACCCGAAAAAAACATAAAGACCTAAAAACACATAAAACACCTAAAAACTAAAAAAACTATAAAAACCAAAAAAGATACAAAATACCATAAACACAACAAAAACCCATAAAACCCTTAAAAGATTAAAAATATTTAAAAACATTAGAAAACTGGAATCCATTAAAAAATATAATAACCATTTAAATTCTTAAAAATATTAAAAAACTATATAACCTTTTAATACCCGAAAAAACTAAAAAACACTAAAAAAACCCAAAAACCCAAAAACCCAATAAAATCGTCAAATTCCATAAAACCCAAAAACAATAAAAACCATAAAAATCACTAAATATCTATTAATATGTAAAAACCCTAAAAATACTAAAAACCCATAATAAATCTTTAAAAACACATAGACCCCTGAGATACCTAACAAATTAAGAAAACCATAAAAATCATAAAAGCCAAAAAAAGCCAAAAATACCAAAAAAAAACCCAATAGAAGCATAGAAACCATAAAACCAAAAAAATAGAAACCCATAAAAACCATAAAAACATTAAAAATTATTACAACTTTAAAACACTTAAAAAATAAAAAAATTATAAAAACCTAAACAACCATAAAACCCTACAAACACTATAAATACTCAAAATCTTTAAAACCCACAAAAACCATTATAATCATAAATATATATTTATAAATCACTAAAACAAAAAACCTTAAATACTGAGAACCGTAAGAAAACCTTAAAATCATAAAAACACTGAAGACACTAGAAAGCAATAAATCACAAAAATCATAAAACCCAACAAACCTAAAAATCAAAAAACCCAAAGAAACCAAAAATACCATAAACACACTAAAATCCCTAAAAACTGTAAGATAACCTTAAAATCCTAAAAACACTTAAAACCCATACAGAACTAGAAAAATACTAAAAACCAAACAACACCCTAAAAACAATAGTTTCCCCAAAACTATAAATCTCTTAAAATTATTAAAAACTATAAATCCCCAAAACCCCTACAAACCACTAATCCTACAAACCCTCTTTAAACCCATAAAAACATTAGAAATTTTTCAAAATCCTAAAGGCCTAAAAAGTTAAAAATACCCAAAAAACAAATAAATTCTTCTAAAAACACTAAAAACCTTCAACACCCTTAGAAACCATAGAAAACAATAAAATCATATAAAACCCATAAAACAACTATAAACAGGAAAACCCATAGACCCCTAAAAACCACAAACAAAACATAAAAAACCTTACAAAAATTAGAACCACTAAAACCCTAAAAATGATAAAAACTATTAAATAACCTAAAAATCACAAAAACCTTAATAACTGCAAAAACACCTGAAACCCATAAAACCCTACACAGCCCCTAAAAATTATAAAAAATAATTATACCCCTAAATAATTAAAAACAAAAGAAACCATAAAACCCCCAAAACACAAAAAATCCTAAAAACCCCAAAAATCAAAAAACCCAAACCCCCCCAAATCCCTCAAAATCAATAAAATCTATAAAACAACATAAAAATACATAAAATCAATAAAACCACAAAAATCCCTATAACCATGAAAACAGTTAAGAAAAATTTAAAATCTAAAGAAAACATAAAACCTCTTAAGCATAAAAAACACAAAAATCCATAAAAATGAAAAAAAAAATCCTAGAAACCCCCAAAATCACTAAACACCCTAAAAACAATAAAATTTCAAAAAATAACCAAAAATACATAAATACATAAAAACCCTATAACCCCAAATAATTCAAAGGAAACATTAAAAACCAAAAAATGTTTAAAACCACTAAAAACCTAAAAACACATAAAAATCTAAAAATATCTAAAAGGACCCAAAAAATTGATAAAAACCATAAAAACTGTAAAATTCATACAAACCCTACAACACATAAAAACCATAAAAACCAGTAAAATCATTAAAACCCTGAAACTCCAATAAATATTAGTAAATATAAAAAACAATAAAAAACCAAAAAGACTAAAAAATCCTTAGAACAAAAAACCATAAAAAACATAAAATCATAAAAATCATAAAAATCCCTTAAAACCCTAAAAACCCATTAAAATCCTAAAAAGTCATGAAAATTATTAAAAATGTAAAAAACCCCGAAAACTCTTAGAAACCCGTTAAAACCTAAAAACTATTAAAACCCCAAAAAACTAAAAAACACAAAATCCCTTACAAAACATTAAAAACACTAAAAATTACAAACACCTTAAAAACAAATAAACAAAAACAAATAAATAAAACCAACTAAAAACACTAATGACCTTTAAACCCTAAAAAACACCATAAAACACTAAAAATAATAAAAACATAAAAACGCCAAAGAAACCCTCAAACCCAAAATGCCGCATAAAAACCTATAAACCCATTAAACGCTCAAAATTTTTAAAAACAAAAATACCTAAAATTACTAATAAATCCATAAAAACTATCTAAAAATGTCAAAACAACCCAAAAATAGAAAACTCTTAATAAATCTATTAAAACCATAAAACAAATAAAACGTCTAAAATTCAAAAAATGCTAAAATCCCAAAAAACCATAAAGATGATTAATCCTCAAAAAATCCATAAAACAACTGAGAATCCAAAATAATCACATAGAATAAAAATCCATAAAAATTTAATAATTGACAAAAACCCTAAAATACCTATAATAAAATTGAAAAACATAAAACCCATAAAACCCTAAAAATATAAAATTAATAAAAATCCATAAAATAACCAAAAAACCATGAAACCACCTAAAATAATTAAAACTCCTAAAAAACATAAAACCTAATAAAAACCCTAAAAATCTTGAAATATAAAAAAACCATTTATACCCCTAAAAATGATAAAAACACTGAAAAACATTGAAAACCCTAAAAACCCCCAAACCCCTAAAACCCAAAAAATCCAAAAAAAACCCTTAAAACCTTAAAACCCCTAAAAACCTCAAAATCACTAAAAATCATACAAATCCAAAAAAAATACTAAAAATCCCAAAAACACAGAAAAACCAATACCCTGAAAACCTATTAGAAAATAATAAAAATTTAAAAACGCATAAAACCCTTAAAAACCTAAAAAAATGAAAAACACCCAAAAAACCATAAAATTTCCCTAAGAACACTAATATCTTATTAAAAAATTAAAACCACTAAAACCAATAAAATTCCACAAAAAATAAAAAATCACAAACACACTAAAAATTATAAAAAACATTTCAACCACAAAAATTGTTAGAAAACATTAAAAACCCCGAAAAAACAAAAGAAACCCCAAAACCAAAAAACCATAGAAACACTTAAAACCCTTAAAACTATAACAATCATAAAAAATTCCAAAAAATTTAAAAATCCCTAACACCACAAATACCTTATGAAAACATTAAAGAAAATAAATCAAATAAAACACATAAAAAATATATAAGACACTAAAAAAACTAAATACACCAAAAACCCAAAAAACCCAAAAAACCATAAACACCTACAACCTTAAAAATTCTTAAAACAACATAAGAACCCTAAAAACCATTACAAACTACTAAATCAATTTAAACCCATAAATTCAATAATAAATTATTAAAAACATTTAATGACCTTATAAACTCAAAAAAAATACCAAATAAACAATAAAAGCCAAAAAATGTTGAAAATGTAAAAAACCCTCAAAATCCCAAAAAAACTAAATTACTATAAATTTTCTACTAAACCCCAAATGTCCCTAAAAATTCAAAAAACCTAAAATAAAAAAAATAATTATTAACAAATAAAAAACTAAACATACTTAAAATGACTAAAAAAATAAAAAAACTAAAATTCTTATAAATCCAAAAACTTTTAAAACCCCTTAAAATCTCTAAAAACCCTAAAAACCGTAAATATTCTAAAAGGCATAAAAATCCAAAATAAAAGACAAAGACTTTATAAATAATTAAAACCCCTAATAAAAAATATGATCCCAAAATACACATATAACTAATTAAAAACATAAAACAGAAAAAACCATTAATCTTGTAAAAAACTGTAAAAAGAAGGCAAAAAATCCCTAAACCCCCTAAAAACCAAAAAAACCCAACAATATACCTAAATCCCATTAAAACGTAATAACCCTTAAAATTAGTCATAATCTCTATGACAAACAAAAAAACCAAAAAAATCGAAAAACCATAAAAATATAAAAAAGGTTTAAATACATAAAATACTCTAAAATAATAAAACCCAATAAATCATAAAAAACCAAAAAAATATTAAAAAATATTAAAAAATTATAACAATACTAAAAAACCATTAATATCTAAAAAATGTATAGAATAGTAAAAACCCAAAAAAACATAAGATGTTTGTAAAAGCCTATAAAAACATAGGACCCCTCAAAACCAAAAAATTTATAAAAACCATAAAACAACCTAAAATATCCTCAAACCCCCTAAAACAATAATACCATAAAAAACCCTAAAAACCCTAAAACTACATCAATACCATAAATCCCCTAAAAACTATAAAAACACTTTAAACTAAAAAATTCTAAAAAACACTAAAACCCTAAAAGATATAAAAAATTATAAAACCCCTAAAAACCTTGAATATACTCTAAAAAATAAAAAACTATAAAACCACCTAAAATCCAATTAAAACACATAAAACAAGAAAAAACTATAAATAACAATAAACTCCTAACAAATATAAAAAACTATAAAAATTATTAGAACTATAAAAAACACAAAAAACACAAAAAACAAAAATACCTAAAAAATCCAAAAAACCCTCAAAATCACAAATAGAAAAAATTATCCTTAAAACCCTAAAAAATATAACAAACCCAATAAACAATGAAAACCCCAATGAAAACAATACAAACGTAAGAATAATAAAACCTCTAACCACTTATAAACACTATAACCGTAAAACTATACAAAATCCCTAAAAACCCCTAAACACCAAAAATTTCTAAAAAATCCCTTAAAATCCCATAAAACACAAAAAACCCTAAAAACATCAAAACCCAAATAAAATCTTAAAATACCGAAAACACATAAACCCCTAAAAAACTAAAATCACTAAAAATCAAAAAGTCATATAATAGACACGAAAAAACCTAAAACAGCTAAAAACCATAAAACCCCAATAAATTTAAAAAACCCTAAAATCAAATAAAACCCCTAAACAACTAAAAAATATAAAAACCATTTAATCCCATACAATGGTAAAAAATCTAAAAAACTTTTGAAACCGTAAAATAAATAAAAAAACCATATGAAACCAAAAAAACCATAATCACCATAAATCCCCTAAAAACTCAAAACCCAATAAAAATACCTAAAAACACTAAAACCAAAAAAATAATAAATATCAATAAAAAAATATAATTCCCTTCAAATATTGAAAAACATAACAAAACATTAACAAACATAAAACATAAAAACCCTAAAAACCTTAAAAACACTAAAAACACTAAAAACACTTAAAAGCCATAAAACCCATAAAACCCATAAAAACACTAAATGCGGGTGTTGCTGGTGGCCCATCCATGGACCTGAAGGAGGCTATGGTACTTCATGGTGTTCCCACTACTGATGATTTCTGTGTGCAGTTGCATGAGATGGTGTGGGTTGAAAGGGAAAGGTTCCTGCTTGAGGGTGATGCTTGGAGGCTTGGGGACAGGCTTGCTGAGGCTGATCACCGGATAAACGCTACTATGGTCAGGTCAATGGAGGAAAGAATAAGAGGGGGTGCTGAAACACCAGGGGTAGAAGGTAAGAAGATGAAGGCACCATCGGCTGTCAGTGATGGTGTGAATTGTGCAAAGGCAGGTGTTGAAGTCCGATCTACTTCTACCCCCCGAGACAAAGACAGAGGAGGGACTTCTCTGCCCTTTAACAGCCCATGGAAACTAGGGCCTCTTCACGAGCTGTCAGCCTCAATTTAAACGTGAATAAACGAGAGAGACTTTCAATTTTTGCTGAGAAAGAGAAGTCTAGGATGAAGCTGCTATCCGGGCTTGGCATGCAAGATGATTTTGAGTTCGGATGGGACTCAAAAATTCCTAAAAACCAAAGAAATCCAAAAAATCCGTAAAAACCCCAAAAAATGTAAAAACTCATTAAATAACTTAAAAAATTGAAAAACCTAAAATTCATTAAAACCATTGAAACAAAAAATACTATAAAGAAACTAAAAACCCTAAAAACCATAAGAAAAACATAAAAAACTTAAAACACATAGACACCTAAAACATAAAAAATGCTACAAACCCTCAAGACCCAAAAAGTCCATGAAACCCCATAAAAACAATTAAAAACCACTAAACACAAAAAAAACCCAAAAACCACTCACTACTTAGAAAACATTTTAATCCCCTAAAACAATAAAAAACTCTAAACAGCGTTAAAACCCTAAAACTCAAAGAAACCTAAAATCCAAAAAAACCATAAAAACCTATTATCCCAAAAGAACCACAATTTCTCATACTCTAGTTAAACATAAAATAAATCTATGTTCCTCATTACTCTTAAAGACGGCACGACCACTCCTATATTTCCAAAATTGATGTCTTATATCCTTTAGAGGATGAAGTGGGGTACCCCTTATCTATTTAATAGGTGATAAGATTCACATCAACAAAGTAATCATATATAAGGAACATGTCATGATCAATATCTCAAATATTTTAACTATGCTATGAATCAAACTTTTGTTCGCAAGATTCATCTTGACCCCTAAAAAATCTCTCCTCTAACAATCTACCAAACTCTTAGTCAGTTTTGGTGGTGTTATTAGCTTCAGATCTATTTTTGAGATAATTTGTTTTTCAAATTATATGTAATAAGAATTCATTTTCCAAGAGAAATTTGGTGGAAATTATATATCACGTTGTTCTATATTTCTCAGGTCCATGTTAATGGTTTTGCAGAAATATCACTTTTATTTTGGATTAACATGATGATCTTGGACTAGAGATTTAGAGACTTCAAGGCCCATTTCTAAAATGGGAGGGTGCATTTAAGAACTGATATTATGAATCAAGGCCTGGTAATAGATGAATTTCATTTTATGTTAAATCTATCTTCTCTATATTTATAATTCTATATGATTCCACCACTAATTTCATGACATTCTTAGAAATAGCCTAATGAAAATCCTCCACTCGAACAATCCCGTTATTATTTCCTCACCATTTTTCGACACCTCATAATAATTTTTTCTCATAATCATATAACTCCATGAACTAGTTTTAAGTTACATTTGTAGATGACTCCTTCTGAATGAACTAGTTGGAGTAACCATTAACATGTTTATTTCACCAAGTCCATTATCTTTTATCTTCTTTCATTCGTCATCATCGTGATCTAGGAGATGAATCTCAATACTACAAATGTTTCTGGGACCAGTTATAGGCTCTATATAATTCTCACTAGAACAACTAATAAAAATATGAAAAGGCTACACAACCTTGGAATATGAAATTCATAAACCAAAATCATTATCCTTATGTTAATGGAATAGTAGTAACTGAGTCATCAACCCCCATTTACTCAAAGAAGATTAATTCTCAGGGTAAAAACTCATGTGGTATGGATAGATGACATTACTTCTGTAGGAACCCACTACTGCCTCTCATACTATGATCAACAGCTTATAAATAAAAATATCCATCATTTTCGTGGAAACTCAATGATATTCATAGCTAAGGTGGCCGAGCCTCTTCTAAAATGAACAAAAACAACACCATGATTCAATGATTCCATCCAGAGTACATCCAAATTCATCATTATCCTCAATACATATAAAATCAATCAGAGGTATAGATACATAAAACTCTATGAAAATACATGGAACGAGGGGATGAAACTTGACATTTGTCCTTTTTTTGAAGCTCTAGGATCACCTCATTAAATTCCCAATCATACTCAGAATACCACTATTCTGAAAAGGTATAGTTAAACTAGGAAGACTTACCCAAATTATTCCAATGAAGGGGTAATTCATTATATTGAAATCGTAGGACCATCAAAAAAAGAAATAAATAGAATCCATCAACCTTTTTCTTATAATTATTCTAGGATAGATTGAGATCATCATCATTCAAAAACCAAATAAAATTTTATTTTAGTTGAGGAAATACACCATTATATGGGATATCAATCCCCGTCATGAGTTGAGGAATCTGTCAAAAGAATTTGTATATGGTCGTTGAATGTTCATGTGAGCCACTAGATAGAATAGATGATGTTCAGAAGCTTTTGTGAATTCCGATATGGATAATGGAATTATTGGGACTCTATTTCAGAACCTAGTATCCTTCAGACATAGGGAGATGTGATGAATATCTTGATGAAATTTATGAAGGGTAAAACATGCATGAACCCTAGGACAAGGAAGAGTCAATATAGCTAGGGTACCATTCTCCCGTCATGGAAAGGGAGGGTCTGGGAGTCCATCCAACACCATTATGGTACCATTTAGGAGGAGATAAGGGGAGGTGATGGGATATTATAACCATAAAAACCCAGAAAACTATAAAAACCATTAAAATTGATTAAAATAACTAAATCCCCATTGAAACCCTAAAAACCCACTAAAACTAAAAAATCACATTATACCACTAAAAATTATAAAAAACCTAAAAAATCATAAATACCACATGAAACTCAATAAACCCCTAAAACCCCAAAAAATATGAAAAAACAAAAAACCCTCAAATTCCCTTAAATCCTAAAAAAAAATCCATCACATTCACAAAAATTACTTAAAATAATAAAATTCCTTAAAACCCCTAACAAAACATTAAAAACTAAAAATACATAAAACTCATTAAACCATAAAAAACCATAAGACACATAAAACCGATAAATCCCCAAAAAACCCAATTAAACCCCTGAAAATACCTTAAGACCCTAAAACTATAAAAATTCAAAAAAAATCCCAAAATTGTAAAACATTGTAAATACACTGAAAACCCCAAATAAAATAATATAAACCTAAAACAATTGAAACCCATACAATCCTAAAAAATGATAAATTCCATAAAAATCCCTCAAAACGAGAAAAATAAAAAATTTGGTAAAAATCACTGAAAATGATAATATAAGAGAAACAAACCCAAAAACCCAACTAAAAATGCTAAAAACCTTTTAACCCAAAAAATCAGAAAAACACTAAAATCCATAAAAACCCTAAAAACTATAAAAAATCATAAAAAACAATAGAAATCCCTATAACACCTAAGAACTATAAAAAGAAAAATCCAAAAATTCCCTAAAAATGAAAAAAAACCCTAAATTCCTTGAAAACCCCAATGAAAACTTTAAAATCCTAAAAACACTTAAAACCCTTAAAACCTAAAAAGTATAGAAACACTAAAAAACCCTAAAAATTCACTAAAACACTAAAAATCATAACATTACACTTAAAATATAATAACCCATTAAACCCCATAAATTTTTTTAAACCTATAAAAAAATTAAAACCCTTAAAACAAAACAAAAATATAAAAACAAAAATATAACCCTCAAATCCTTAAAATCCATAAAAATAACAAAAATCCTAAAAATTCCCTAAAAATATTTATAAAATAAAAATCCATTTGAAAACAACTAATAAAACCATAAAAACTCTTAAAATAAGTTAAAAACTATTAAAAACTAAAAAATTATAAAAACCTTAGAAAACCCTAATAACCATAAAACCCCTATAAACATTTAAAAACCCTAACACAAATAAAACCCTAAAATCAACTGAAAATTATAAAAACTTTATAAAACCCTAAAAAGGGTAAAAACTATGTGAAATATTAAAAACCATAAAAAAATTAAATCAACACTAAAAACCTAAATATAATAAAAACCCTAATGAATTAAAAAACCCTTAAAATCCCTAAAAATCCTAAAAAATCACTAAAAATACCTAAAAACGTGTACAACATTATACATCATAAAAATCATAATAGAACCTTAAAATATAACATTCCCAAAAATAAATAAAACCCCAACAAATGATAAAATCCATAAAAAACTAAAAACCAAAAACAAACACACAAAATGCCGAAAATCCATAAAAATAAAAAAAATCCAACATAAAAAAAAATTCAAAAAATATAAAAAACAGTAAAAAACAGAAAATAACTTATGATATAATTGAAAACATTAATACACATAAAATCCTAAAAAGCATAACAAATACAAAACCTGCTAAAATCCCCTAAAAACACCCTAAAACACTATATAACTTAAAAACATAAAAACTCAAAAAATGTGAAAAAATCATAAATTCCCTTTAAACCCCCATAAAACCACAAAAACCAATAAATACCATTTACACCCCCTAAACGTTGAAAAAATCATAAAATCATTACAACCCTAAAATGCTCAAAACCCCCATAAAACACAAATAAAAAAATAAAACACAAAAAACCATCACTATTGAAAAATCATTATTAATATCAATTTTTTATTGATTTTTTAAATGCCATTTTAGTCATTGTTACTATTGAACATGTTACATATATTTTCATTAATGTTAGTTCAAAAAAACAATGTTGTAAATAATAATGGAAAAGATTTTTTACATTGTACACTTAATAATAGATGTTAAAAACCTTCAATTGAAGTGATTTTCATGTTAGTTAATACATAAGCGACATAAAATATTATATATTACATCATTTATTTTATAAATGATGTTAAAATCCTTTATCTGATGGGTTTTTACATTAGTTATTTAATAACTGACATTAAAAACCATTATACGAAGGGTTTTAAATTCTCTTATTAATAACCAATGTAAAATATGATATATTGCATCGTTTATAAAATAACATATGTAATATAAAATATCGTACAAATGTTATTTAATAATAGACATGAAAAATAGTTCGGATGAATATTTTTAACATCAGTTATTAAATAACCGAAATAAAAAAATATTTTCTAAAATAATCCATGTAACCCTTCCTCTACACTGCCAAAGAAACCAGAAACAAGTAGAAAAAATAGCATAGAATCAACAAAAATAAAGAGAAAGAAATAAGTATAACCAGAAGAAGAACAAGAAGGAAAATTACACATTCCTAATTCACATTTACAACATTATAAAATTACTATATTAACTAAAACAACCTAAATCCAATCAAAACAACTTCCAAATACACATTTACAATTCAAACTTTCAATATTATAATATTCACTAAAGACAAGCTAAAATACAATCAGCCCAATAAAATAATTTGACCATTCCACTTGTAAGTGAGAGACATCTTTTGCACTATATTTTTGATGATCATTAAATAGCTACAAATTAAAATGAAAATATTTAACATGTATAATGAATAAATCAAATGAAATATTAAGGAATAATTTATAAGTAAACACAACTTCGTCGAAATTTGTAACATTTCCAATTGTAGTTATCTCATACATAAATCTTAACACATAATATCCTCATTCAATTACTCCATGTTCTGTGTTCCAATTTTGTTTAAATGTGTTTATAAATTCGTAATATCATTTTTATGTAAAACATCCAACTTGTACTAATTATAAATAGATATTAACATTTACATTAACATATTTGACCATTTCACTCTATTAATCTATTGTTTTTTGAAATAAATCCCATCCCCTATTATAAAATAATATGAATGAATTATATTTAAAATTAATTATGATATAAAATATTGTGAAATTAAAACTTATGTTTCAAACATGTTCTTAATATTTCTTCTCACATCACCATGTATAGAGAATATCCGGTAAAGTTTCATCTCCCTTCTACAAAAAACACCTAACATAAAATGATCACTGATATAAGAAAATTTAATATTAGTAGTTATTCTGTTAAAATATATATAACCATTTTTGATATATGTGTTCCATACCTCTCAACATAAGTAAATATCCACCACAGTGTAATTTCATTCTGTTCAAATCTTTCAGCAATATAAACTCTTCTTTGTACATTAGTCAATGTGTGTGCTTCAGGTGAAATCAACTGTGGGTCCATAAATTTATATAAATCATCTTTTTCATTCATGTCTCTTATTTTATAATGATACCTAATAAAAAATCTACATAAGTATAAATTTTTAATAAATTTAACACAGGGACTGATTTATGTTAAGAGTTAAACGAAATAAAATATAAATCATGTTTATGCCCAACTTATCTCTAGTAAAATGCTCCTTGAAATTCTATTTCAATATACCCACATTTTTTCAGGCCAACAATCATGAGCTTATGTTGGAAACATATAATGAACCTAAAAAAATTAATATCATGACAATCTATCAAGTCTACTAGAATTTGTATCTGATATCCTATCTCTTTATCTTTGATGTTTCCTATACATTATTTCATTACCTTTAAATTATTACTGTAAATAAATAGATAAAAATTTTAAATTTAAATGTTAAAAAAAATTTAATATTAAAATAAAATTAAAGATTTAATATACACATAACTCTGTAGTAATTTGTCGTTGAAGTCTAAAAGGCCAAACTAAAACCTAGATCATACATTTTCTACGTGTCCTCAACACATCTGCATGTTACTGTACTCTAGCTGATATATTTATAATATCCTATTCAGTGACCATAAACAACTCTACCTCTAACTATTGAGGATGAATTGTATCTTCAATATAATATATCATCTCATACATAACTATATGATAATGGGGATCATCAATGTTCAACTCACAATAACTAGGAATCTATAGAGGAGGAGGTGTGAGAGTAGGACAAAAAATGGGGTTTGTAGGCGGAGGTGGGAGAGTGGGAGCTTCTGGAAATGATCGAGGAGTGGGAGGTTCAGTCTAAAATTTACATTGTATGTCTGAAAACATAGGCTATACTGATGCTATGATATTTTCCTCCATGATTTTATTAATATTTTGAACTTAACCCCCAAGGATTAATTTTTTATAAACCCCCACCATCGATGAATTTGATGAACACGACATCAACTTTCTCACTGATACACCCGTCAGGTATCCCCGTACATGACTCTGGTGTTCAAGCATTGCCAATGCTATAGATAAAATATCTTTCCTCTCATAACCTTTAAATACCGCATGTGTTATTTTCTTTCAAGAAAATCCTAATTGAATTATTTGTAAAATTATGTACTAATTTAAAGTATATAAACAATTGAATTAATATAAACAAAATCCTCGCATCTATGTCCTTAAATTCACTAATAAGATATTGTCCCCTTTTACTCATCAGACCCCTCTTCCATTTTTCATGTCTAGTAGGAGTGGAAGGAGGGGTATCCTCTTCATAGCTTGAATACCCATCACTATGTTTTTTTGTAATTTTTTAGCCATTGTGTTTTATTCCAATAAGTTATACCTTCTCTGAGAATAAATATGAGGTTATACATTTCTATATTGGATATCCTAATGATATCTCTTAGATTCGTGTAAATTAAGAATAAGAAATTATTAAGACGATATTAATAATATCATTAATATAAGAAAAAAATATTTAATTTTACATTTAACTTACCAAAAAAGCTTCTTGTATTCTACTTTAAATATTTTTTCCCATGTGTCTTCATCTATAAATAGATATATATAACATGAATTTTCACGTTTTATATACAAAAAAATGAAACCAAATTTGTCAGTTGATTTGAAATCCCCACATATCCTAGAAACCATCAATAAACATTTAATTTTTACTCTACCAATGTTAGGTATATAAAGATTCATCTAAAAAACAAGAGGGAAAACACATTACATTATTAAATTTTCAATTTTATTCAAAAAATAGGAATATATTTTACCAAAATAGTCCCCCAAAAATGAGTTAGTGTTGTTTTTCCAAAACTTCTCTAATTATTAATCGAAATGATAACATTTCTTTTACCCTGAGTTGATAAAAAACCCTTAAATTGTTTTTCATTAAGACCTCATGGAAAATCATTCTCAACAATGTCTATCATTATTCTCTGGTCCTGTCAATCAGAAGGTGATAATATTGGTAAATGTGTTCAGCCACATGCAGCAATCCTAGAACTATTTTTTCCACTGTTGAAGTATATGAAGAAGATTGGGGAACCTAAATAAGATCATGTGCAAGTTCCTCCCTAGATTAATGATCATAATGATCATATCAAGAATTATGGGGTTGATCAACTTAGTAATCTATCATTATCCATCAAATAAAAGAACAAACATTTACTACACAAATATAAAAATTCAAATATTACAATTATAATGTAAAAAAACAAATTATAAAACAAAAAAGTGAACTAAAACATAACACTTTATTATTTTATTTTTTATCGTTAACTAAAATTATAATAATAACAATGATATATGAAATTGCAGGATAATTAATGAAAAAAATCCAAAATTGGTGTTGGAATATTAAAAATGGTCTAACCTAAAAATCATTTTTAACAGAAAAATAATATTTTATAACAAATTATAATTAAAATAACTATCAGTCATGAAAATAAATAAATATATAAGTTATGGAATGGTAAACATCATAAACTAAACAAAACAAAACAAAAATAAATAAACATTTCTATTTATTAGTATTAATACGTGTTTTAATAAAGAAAAAAGATTCCAATATCTAAAATTTTGTGAAATTCAGAAAAATAAACGAGAAATAAACATACATTACCTGTAATATTTGGAATTGGAAAATATATTTTATTCCCAATTTCCTTATTCAAGATCATTACTTATTTTATAAACCATGTCTACAACATGATCATCATTATTATCTGTTAATCATTCCATTGAAGTAGGGATCTCATATAAATCAGTATCTTCATAAGGTTGATCATCACCAACATATTATTTTTTTCCGTATAAAAACAATATATGACTACATATAAAATTTATCAAGAACCTAGAATTTTTTTACCAAGGGTTTCCATTTTAAAACAATCAACAATTCATAGAAATATATTCATATTTACAAATTTCATTCAAAATTCATCATGTATGACACTGTTTTTAATTATATACTATTTTTAGATAAACACTAGAACTTAAATTTTAATGAAATAATCCTCCCATATTTATTCAAGGGATCCATAATATTCATATAATGTAAAAAATTTGGTTTTTGTCTTTAGATCTCAAAAATTGAATTTTTTCTATGAACCCCAATACACCACTATTCTGAACTGCACATCTATTGTCTTGCTATTTCATATAAAATTTATAGCCATTTATTTCATACTCATACCATCTTAGAAAATTTAATCATGGACCACCCAAAAACCCATATTAATGTATTTGATGCATCTTATCAATCAATCACAGTATTTTTAAACCATCGAAAAAAAGTTTTGTTATCATCATTCAAAATACACATTCATTTCTTCTTTGAATAACATTGTTTCAAATAATTAATTTGAAATTTTGTATATGGTAGAGCATTATTTATGTTATTCAAGATGTAAAAATATACCTTCTTCATATTCTCACCTAAAAAAAATTTGAATTTTATAACTTTAATTTCCTTTCCCCCATTATTAACTCATTCAGAGAGATATAGAGGCAAACAAATGTGCTTCCTCCTAGACATGTTGGTTATACAAAATTCTATAACTCCTCAATCATATAATTTTCAACAATTGAGGCTTCAGGACAATTTGGATTCTTAACATACCTCTTCAATATCTTTATAAACCTTTCAAAAAGATACATCCAATGTAGATATAAATGTCCAAAAAGTTTTATTTCTCAAAATATATCAACCATTAAAAGCACCGTTATATCATAAAAAATATGTAGAAAAATAAATATCAAATTGAAATATTATATAAGTTTATTTTTTTCCAAAATTTACAAAGCATCCAGATCGATCCCCTTATTACAAATCAAATTAGAAAATTATCACATGTTCAAGATAGTATTTTTTAAAAGGATGGGAAATATTCCATGAAATGAAATTGGTAGAAGATATTGCAACATGACATGAAAATCCTGAGATTTCACACCTGTGAACTTCAAATCCTTCAAAGAGACAATTTTTTTCATTTTAAGTATAACTTTATGACATTTTGATATCTTGAAGACACTAAAAAATGAAAATTTCACCCTCTTGGGTAATATATGACAAGTTGGGAGATGAAATGTTCCCCTTCAATCATGAGTTAGAGATTACTCCAATCAAATTCCCATTTATAATAATTCTAATCTTTCATTCAACCCATATTTTGTATTTCCTTTAATATCTATCAAATTTACAATCAAACTGTCATAGGTATTCCTCTCCATGAGCATGACATGAATGTTATGGTTCACTTCATGATATCATCAATATGGTAGCTCAAAAAATATTGACCATTTCTTCATAATATGTCTATCATGAGCATATTTATATTTCTTTCCCAATGTCACATAAATTGTTTCCACCATCTCAAAGTACTCAACATTGGATAAATGTTTTAGAGTAGTATCATATAATTTTGATTCATTGATTTCCTTTTTTTAATATTCTATAATAGTGATCCATTTGAAAAAACATTTGATGAAACATGTATAATATTTTCTTTCCATGACATTTTGACAATATGAAGTTAGTTGTTCAAAAACTGGATACACTTTCTTCCCCTTAACACTATATCTACACAAAGTTCTATACAATAAGATGAAATTCATTGTGGTCATAATCACTACATGCTGTTGAAAATATTCGATTTTATAAGAATCATAAACCCTAATACCATCCTCCCATTAGAGTTTCAAATCATCAATTAATGGTGAGAAGAAAACATCAAAATAATTTTCAGGTTGATATGGTCCAAAAAACATTAAAATCAATATAAAATATTTGTGCTTCATAATAAATTTAAGAGATAGGATGTAAATTAGCAATAAAAATTGCCACGAACTATGTGTGTAACTGAGGATTCTATATTGAATCATTCCATCTGTGCACACCTAAAGTATGAGCATTCTAAATTTATTTCTGATTGTAGGATACTGGTCGTCAATTTTCGTCGACTGTACACAATCAGCTAGATTACATATTTTTCCATCACATAACCACACATTAGAATGCCATCTTATCCATTTTGGACCATGTAAATTAACAAATAACCATTTAATAGGAATAATTATAGGAATATACCAAAATTTCTTTGGAAGGGATCTATATAATCTCTACATCAACCTGTGGTATTTAATTCAACTTATACTATGATGTCCCACATTTAGGACACTTTGAAAGAAATTCATATTCCAATCTATATATCACTAAATCATTCTTAAATTCATGTATTTTCTTTTATCCCAATCCTAATAGGAATAATATTTTCATCGCCTTATAATCTAAATCTTGGAGATCATTATCTTTAAGTAGAATGTATTTCAACAATTGTAGTATCTCTGTAAAACTCTTATCACTCCATCCATGTTTCGTCTCTTGGTTAATCAATCATAACACAAATAATAAAACTATAAAATAAGTATGGCCATGATACAATATTTTTTAACAATCACCATATAGATGATAAATTTTTAATTCTCTCTCAATTTCATCTGCTTCAAAATCTCAAATCATTTCTTCAATTTCATTAATGTTACCATCTTACAAAGCATCATCATCTGTAGATCTAAAATTCTTCCTACATTTACCAATCCAAATCCCTGAATAGTAACTTAGATTAAAACCATGAAAAATAAAATGATCTTTGATCATTCTAATTTTCAAATTAATCAAATTTAAAAAAATTAGGCAAGGATATAAAAACATGTCATTTTTTGAGCATTTCAGTATGAAAATTCCAAAAAAGTATTAAAGCCTTCATAATATTCATCACTCATTCAATGTTATGTAATTCAACTAGAACTAATTATTACCTATAACAAATATCGAAATTATATATTTTGTTATGATAACACAAATTTATATTTATAATAATGTTTTCATATTTTTAATGTTACATAATTTTGAGAAAAAAAAAATATTCCTATTTGTAAAATATGTGTATGGAAATAATTTTAAAAGGAAATTATAGTTAGATAAGATAGTTTTATATTTTTTTGAAATATTCAATAATTTTAACGTAACACAATTTTTAAATATAATAAAAAATATATATGCATATTTGAAAATTGTAATGATATTGTTTTTGAGTAATAAGATAGAAAACCACTATGTAAATACAAAGCACTATCCACTAGTGTGGTGTATTATTAACCCATAACAACGTGTGTTTTGTTACGTAATGTTTTATCCTAATTATCTAAAATATTAACCTAAAATTTATTAGGACTGTATTTAATTGAAATATTTTCATTCTTTCATTTAATTTTGATTGTCACATTTTTGAGTTTTAACATTATTATTGAGTTTTTGTGGAAAATGGTATTTTGTATGGATGAAATTTATTTGAGTGGTAATTTGATATTCATATGTTCAGAGCCACTTTTTGAAATGGTTTTATATTATACTCAATGAAAAGGCCGTTATAAGAACCTAGATTTTCATGCGAAGGGGGTGCAAATATCCCATTAATGATTTGTTGAGATGTTGTCTTGGGGGATACTTAGCTAATAATGAATAGTTAACAACTGAAGTGCTAAAAAATAATAAACCATATATCAACATATTATTTTATAAAACTAGACATCAGTTTAGGATATATACTACATACATCCTTACCATTAAGGGAAAGAATTAAATAATAAAATGTCATAACTCATATAAGAAAACCAAATACATATTCATCACCAAACAGATTGACATGTATAACTTCTTTTTTTCTAAGATGGAGTAATTAAAAATTTAATGTGTTATATAAATTCATAGGGGAGATATGGTATAAAACAAATGTCTTCATAACCATGGGTATCCATATGGGGATTTTATTTTTTAAATAAGGAAACATCTACCCAAAATAATAGGGAGCATCATGTCAAATGATTCCTGAACAAGGATAATAAAAGCCATGTCCAGTAAAAAAAATTTATAAATTAAACATGATATTTTGATATTTCAAAAAAAATCACAAAATGTAAAAGTAAGGCATCCTCAAAAATTAACAAAAAAAAATGAGGAGTTTGAGTCTTAATAGAGAGTTGCAAGTCAATATGATTTATGTGGTTATAAAAAATGATGATGAATGATGCTGGAAAAATTTGGTTTGATTCCAAGGGTTCGAAAAATCATTTCTAGGGTTTCCACATGAGAGAGAAGAGTTGCTTTCAACCTATCATAAAATTCCACAATGACCCAATACCGGGATTCATAAATTTTTTAAATAATTAATCTTGTCATTTATTTAGTAACCGGCATGATAAGCTATTTTTTATTACATTTATAATGTTGGTTATAAAATAACCGATTCGATAAACCTTCATTTATATCGGTTATATAATATGCGACATGATAAGGAAATGAAGTTTGCATTATCACATCAATTATAAAGTAACCGATATAGAAAATTGGATTTATCACATTTGTTGTTTTATAACTGATGGGATAATTTGAGATAGTTTATTTATCATGTGGATTATAATATAATCGACATGTTAAATCAATATAATGAATTTTTTATGTCGTTTATAATATAACCAATTTAATTAATCAATTTTTACATCTTTCCATGTTAGATATTTATATCTAAAGTAAAAAAAATCCGATGTGGTAAATAAATTTTTTAGTAGTGCAGTAAAACCCTAATAAAACAACAAAATAGTCAAATATATTAAACCATAAAAATAATAAAAAACCTAAAAATCCCTAAAAATGTAGAAAACCCAAAAACCGCAAAAACCCTGACAACCCCTAAGAAATCCTTAAAAAAATAAAACAGTAAAAACCACTAGAAAACTAAAAATGAAAAAAAACCTAAATACTAAAAAACTGTATATCCCTCAAAATCCTGTAAAACACTAAAACTTGTAAAAATCCTAAAAGACCAAAAAATCCCTAAAAACATAAAAACCACTAAAATGATTAAAAACCATAATAAAACCTCAAAACATGAAGAAAAATAAAACCCATAAAAACCATAAAAATGATAAAAACCAAAAAAACCCCAAAAAACTATATAAACCTTGAAAATAAAAAAACTCAGAAACAATAAAAATTCTAAGAAGTTCCTAAATATCACTAAAATTCTCAAAAACACTAAAACCCTAAGAAAACCAAAAATATATTTACCCCCCCCCCCACAAATATAAAATATAAAAACACAAAAAATGATGATAAAAACCCAAAAAACTAAAAATCCAAAAATACCATAAAAACACTAAAATAACATAAAACCACAAAATCCATTAAAAACTCTTAAAACCATCTAAAAACTAAAAACAGTAAAACACAATTAAAAACCTAAAAATGAAAAAAACTCTAAAACCATAAAAACCATAAAAACTCAACAACCCCCAAAAACTCAACAAAAAACCCACCAAAGCCTCACTTCTCTAAAAACCATAATGGAAACAAATATACTACGAAATCCATAAAATTTTTTAAAATAATATAAACCCTAAATCTCATAAAAACCCTTGAAGAAAAATTTTTAACCATAAATCACTCAAAAACCCTAAAACCTAAAAATTCTAAAAACGCTAAAACCCATAAAAATCTTAAAAACATAAAAACCATCAAAATCTATAAATAAATTAAAACCTAATAATTATCCTAAAATCACCACAAAATCTCTATAATGGAAAAGCCTAAAAAACCCTGAAAACGCTTAAAACCCCCAAACACCTAAAAAAACATAAAGACGCTTAAATCCCTAAAAACCACTAAAAACAGTAAAAGACACTAAAAATCATAAAAACCATTAAAACCCTTAAAAACCCAATAAATACAAAAAAAGCCTTTACAACAATAAGAATACTAAAAACACTTCAATCCCGTGAAAAAGTTAAATAATCTAAAAACCATAAAACCTTTAAAAATCTATAAAACCCCTAAAACCCAAAAAAATTATAGAAACACTAAAAGACAAAAAACAGAAAAAACATAAAAATCACAAAAAAAAAAGAAACATCAAAATCCTTAAAAATCATTGAATTTCTAAAAAATATAAAAAACCAAAAAACCCCATAAAACCATAATAAAAACATAGATACCTAAAAACACACGAATCCCGTAAAAACAAAAAATATTAAAAAAACCCAAAAACCCCTAAAAACCATAAAACCCTCAAAATACAAAAAAACCATAAGAACATAAAAATCCCCAAAAATCCCTAAAACCCCCAAAAAACATAAAAAAAACATAAAACACCTAAAGACCCTAAAAACACAAAAACCCTAGATAACATAAAAACCCTAAACCCCATAAAATCCTAAAAACACTTAATTGTATAAAATCCCTTTAATCTCCTAAAATTGATAAAAATTAAATAAACAAATTAAAACCCAAAACTACTCAAAAAAAACAGAATACCCCAAAAAAAACCATAAAATTCGTAAAAACCTCTAAAACATTAAAAATCCCTAAATCCGTAAAAAACATTAAAATATTCTAAAACATAAATCTCCATAAAAAATAAAAATTCAATAAAAATCCCAAAAAACCCATAAGAACGCATTAAAAACCAAAAAACACTTAAAACCATGTAAACTTAAAAAATGAAGAACACTATAAAATACATTAAACCCCTAAAAATACTAAAACCCCCAAAATTCCAAGGAACCCAAAAAACCATTAAAATCCTACAATTTCCTCAAAATATATACAATCATAAGTAACCCATAAATCCCAAAAAACCATAAGAGAACCATAATAATCTAAAAACAATTAACACCCCTAAAACCCAAAATATGATGAAACCATTAAAAACTATTAAAAAACTATATGAACACTAAATCTCCTAAAAACATAAAAACCCCAAACCCTTAAAACACTAAAAACCCTAAAGTCCTAAAAACCACTATGAATTCTAAAATCCTTTAAACCCCTAAAAATGATAACATATTTTAAAAAACATTTAAAAACCTAACAAAACAAAAACAAACATAAAACCCAACATTACCATAAAAACCATAAAACACTAAAAACCCTCAAAAAACCTAAATGCCCAAAACTCTAGAAATCCTAGAAAATTACTAAAAACCAATAAAAATGTAAAATATACAGAAAAAATGAAAAAAAATGAAATCATTAAAAACCTAGAAAACATAAAATGCCAAAAATCCAAAATAAAATTTAACCCCTAGAAACCTTGAAAACAATTAAACACCTAAAAATCCAAGAAACATTAAAAATTCATAAAAACATTAAAAATACTAAAGAAGTTCTAACAATCCTAATTTTTTAAAAAAAAATAAAAAATCCCTAAATAAACCATACAAAAACCATAAAATACTAAAAAAATTAAAAACACTAAAAAACTAAATCCCCCTAAAAATCCTAACAAAAACAAAAAAAATAAAAAACAGTAAAAACCCCAAAAACATTAAAAAACCCCCCTTAAAAAATAATAAAACCCTTGAAATCCACTAAAGACACAAAAAACATTTAATCCCTAAAAAGTGTTAAAAAATATAAAAACCTTAAAACAATAAAAAATTAAAATGACTATAAAAACAATAAAATTCCAATAAAATTAAAATTCACTAAAACCCCAAAAAATAGATACATCCTAAAAATCCCTTAAATTACAAAAAATGTAAAAAACCAAAAAAATAGTAAATAACACATAAGAAATCAAAAAAACCAAAAAAACTAGAAAAAAACTAAAAAACATAAAAAATGCTTAAAATTGTAAGAATCCGAAAAAACCATAAAATTCCTTAATAGAAAAAATAATAAATATACTAATAATTCCTAAAAAACACTAATATATAAAAAACCATAAATACCCTAAGCACCCTTATGAATTCCTTAAAATATTAAAACACATAAAACCCATAAAAACCTATAAAATGCTAAAAATCATAAAAATGCACTAAAATCCATAAAAACCAAAAAACCATTAAAACCCTATTTATCCAAAAAGAATCCTATATACCACTAAAAAAATATAAAAACCACATATTCCCACAAAAACATTAAAAAATATAAAAACCATTAATTAAAAAAAACTCAAAAAAACATGAAACCCCCCAGAATCAGTTAAAACCATAAAAATCAATAAAAATAATGAAAACCATAAAAATTTCTAAAAATGTAAAAACACATAAAAATTATAAAAAATCATACGATAAAGTTATACACCTAAATATAATTAAAAAAGATAAAACTAGAAATCATTTCAAAAAACGAAAAACACTAAAATATCCATAAAAATATAAAAACCATTAGAACCCGTAAAATTATATAAAATATATAAAACCCATAAACAAAATAAAAAACCATAAAACCCCTAAAATTCCCAAAAAAAATGCAGAAACCCCTAAAGAAGCCTCAAAATTCGAAAATACCACTAAAAAGTCTTAGAATTATTAAAAAATAATAGATATACGTAACAAAATTAAAAACCCTTAAAAACTTGAAAACCATAAAAACTAAAAACCATTTAAAACCCCAAGAAACCTAAAAACACTTAAAATCCTAAAGACCATAAAAATATGAAAACCCCCTAAAAACAGTAAAAATAACTAAATAACCTAAAAACAATAAAAATACTAAACAATCACTAAAATCACTTTAAATATAAAAACACAAAAAATTTGGATAACCCTACGAAACCCATAAAACCCGAAAACACATAAAAATCTTAAAAACCTAAAATTTATTTAAAACCCAGAACATTAAAGTACATAAAAATCCAAATACACCGAATACCATAAAACTCGAAAAATTCTTAAAATCTCTAATACCTATAAAAATCCTAAAGCCCACTGAAATCTATATAAACCCTTTAAACCCCAAGAAATGATTAAAATCTCTAAAAAATATTAAAACCCTAAAAATCTAAAAAATCCCCAAAAACCCCTTACAACTATAAAAACCTAAAATCCATTGAAACCGTCAAATTTTCTGAAAACCTAAAATACCTAGAAAACCGTCAAAATTTCTACAAACCCTAGAACTCTTAAAAATAAGAAAAAGTCCTCAAAATATCGAATATTTAAAAAAATATATTAAAACCATGAGATGGATTTGATAATATAAAAACACCCAAACCCTCTAACAATCCAAAAATTTGATAAAACACTAAAAAATACAAAATCCACATAAAACCATATAATCCCTATATACACATAAAAACCTAGAAAAACACTAAAATATCAGAGAATGATTTTATCCCCTAAAAAAATATAAAATATTATAAAACATTAAATACAAAAAAAATTCCAAAACCCCCTAAAACACATAAAATTCAGAAAAACCATAAAAGACATAAAAACCCATAGAATATTGAAAATATTACAAACCGTAGAATCCTAAAATCACTAATAATCACTAAAACCTTAAAAACCCAAAATACCCAAAAATACCTAATAAAACTATAATAACCTAATCAATTTGAAACCCAATAAAACCCCTCAGAATGTTAAAAATGCCAACCCCCCCTCCCCACACCCTAAAAAATACATAAATATTCTAAAATACATAAAACCCCCAAAACCCTATAAAAACTAAAAATATATGAAAATACATAAAAATGTAAAAAATAAAAAAAACCATAAAAACCCCTAGAGAGATCATTAAAAACATAAAAACAATTCAAACTCCTAAAAAAAATTAAAAATGATAAAACCTGATAGAAGATAAAAACACCCTGAAACCCCAAAAAATCATAAAATCCTAGAAAACCCATTAAACACCTAAAACCCCATAAAATCACTAAAATAATAAAACAATAAAAACTCGTTAAACCCAAAAAAGCATTAGAAAACTCTAAAAACCTTTAAAACCAAAAAATACATGAAATCATCGAAAACCCAAAAAGGCCAAAAACCCCATGAAAACATTAAAAACTATGAAAACCCTAAAAATCCCTATAAACTATAAAAATATAAAAAACTAAAAATCCCAAAAAAACATAGAAAATAAATCCTTATAACCCAGAAAACCACAAATAAAACCAAAAAATAAAATAAAACCACTTAAAACACCTAATAACATAAAAAAATGAAAACCCAAAAACCCCTAATACTCGAGAAAAAGCAAAATCCCTTAAAAACTATAAAACTCCAAAAAACCTTAAAAACCCTTAACCACCATAAAAACCATAAAAAATAGTAAAATATTTGAAAACCTATTAATCTCATAAAACATTAAAATACTATAAAAACCCATTAAAACCTTAAAATCCATAAATTCCCTAAAAACACATAAAAGTACTAATTACTCCCTAAAACACAAAAAACTATAAATCCCAGAATTTAAAAAAACCATAAAAAATAAAAAACCTAATAAATACCTAAAAAATACCTAAAAACATAAAATAAACTAAAAACCTTGGAAACCATTAAAAACATAAAAACACATCTAACCCATAAAAACCAAAAATGATAATAACCCTAAAAACACAAAAAACATGAAACCCCTATAAAGCCATAAAAACCCCTACAACCATTAAAACTCTGAGACCCATAAATTCCCATTAATCAAGTAATGAATATAAAGTCATTAAACCCCTTAAAATGTTTGAGAAATATATAATTCCTTCAACCCCCTAAAAATAATAAAAAAAATATAAAGGACCATAAACCCCAAAAAACTCAAAATAAACCCTATAAACTAAAAAAAATCATAAAACCCTAAAGACAATTAGATATCAAAAAATAAAACACTAAAAAAACATAAACAACCTAAACCACTTAAAAGTCCCTTAAAATGAAATAGCCTAATACAAGAAAAAACAATAAGAAAACCATAAATACATAATACAATATAAAACCCATAAAGACCTATAAATTGCCAAAAACCATAAAAAACTATAAAACCACTAATAACACTAATACCCCCCCCCCCAATATCACTAAAAACAATAAAACCTAGAAAATCATAAAAAAACCTAACAACCCAAAAGTAGAAAAACACTCGAAAATTGTTGAAAACTCAAAAAAATCAATTAAAAACTAAATTCACCTAAAAACACTAGAAAAATAAAAAACCCTAAACACCCTAAACACCATGAAAATACACTAAACCACAAAAAGTAAAAAAAAAACTTGTAAAATAATAAAAAAACATAATGCACATAAAAACCTGAAACCCACTAAAAACAAAAAAACCCCATTAAACCTATAATGACGTCAAAAAACCTAAAAACCATAAAAACAATAAAACAATTAAAAATCCTAAATTCATGAAAAAACCCTAAAACCTATAAAATCCCTCAAAATCCCAAAAAATAATATAAACTATAAAAATATTATAATCCATTAAAATCCATAAAAACGTAAAAACGTCTAAAAACATTAAAAATTGTAAGAAAATATAAAAACCGTAAAAAACATAAAACCCCTAAACATTTTAAATACCCAAAAATCTTTAAAAACAAAAAATACTTTAAACATCCCCAAAAAACTTTAAAATATTTAAAAACACAAAAAATAAAAAACCCTAAAACCCATAAAAACTATAAAAACCATTATACCCCAAAAAATAATAAAATATTTTAAAAAAAATTAAAAACTCAAAATCTGAAAAATAAACCACTAAAACACAAAAAACATAAACACGCTAAAAAAATTCCCTAAAACCCCAAATGTTTAAAAAACAATATAACATAAAATACCTAAATATTTATAAAACATTGAAAACATGAAAGAAAACATTAAAAACCTAAAAAATCTTAAAAATCCTAAACAGCTAAAAAACGCTAACACCACTAAAAACCCTAAAAATGATTAAAGCATCAAATATAATAAAACCCTAAAATACAATAAAAATACATTGATAGTCGTAAAAATCACTAAAAACTTGAAAAACTCTAAAAACAATTATAATTTTAAGAAAATAATATAAACTGAAAAAACATAAAACTCATAAAAAACATTATACATTAAAAACATTTAAAACCCCTAAAAACCCTAAAAACCTTCAAAATCTAAAAAACATCAGAAACGAATAAAATCTATAAAAACTAATAAAAATCATTAAAAATATTAAAAATACTAAAACTCATAAGGAAACATTAAATTTTTTGAAACACATTAAACCCCTAAAAAAGCAATAAAACACTAAACAATAAAAACCCTAAAAACCAATAAAACACTAAAACCCATAAACCCCTAAAAACCAAAAAATTTCCATGAGAAACTATAAAATAAGTAAAATCTAGAAAAAAAATCTAAAACCACTTAATCCCCTAAAAATGTTTATTGAATAATAATATAAAACTCCAAAAAAACCTAAAATTCGATAAATTAAATAAAAACACTAAATAACCTGAAATCCCTCCAAATCCTAAAAATCATTGACAAACCATAAAAATACAAAAAAATATTTCCTTAAAGTGCCAAAACATGTAAAAACATTAAATCCCATGAAAATGCCAAAGAAAACCATAAAACCATAAAACACTCAAAACACTTAAAAACCCTAAAAAAGCATAAAACCCTAAAAACTACTAAAAACCCAAAAAACCATTAAACCATAAAAAACTCTAAATACATTAAAAATCTAAAAATCATATAAAAACATTAAGAACCCACTAAAACTATAAAAACCAATTGAACCACAAAACACTTTAAAAACTATAATATCCATAAAACCCAAAAACTAAAAAAAAAATATAAAATATAAAAATACCATAAAAACTAAAAACCCAAAAAAGATATAAAAACATTGAAATTATTTGAAAACCGTAAAATCCAAAAAAATATGAAAGTAACTAAAAATCCAATAAAATTATAAAAACTAAAAAATACTGATAAAAAACCTTAATAAAAAAATTAAAAATTACAAATACATCATATAACTAAAAACGATAAAAATGATAAAAGCCCTAAAATTTCATACAATCACTAAAAAATGTAAAAAACACTAAATCCCTCCAAATCCCTAAAACACATGAAATAATAAAAAACATAAAAATTACATAAATATACAAAAAAACATTTAAAACCCTGAAAATCACTAAGAGATCCATAGAATCATAAAAATGCATGAAACAACAAATATCCTAAAACACTAATAAACCAAAAAGCCCCAAAAAATCCCTAAATAACATAAAAACCCTAAAACCCCAAAAATGAAAAGAAAACACTTAAACCACTATAAACCTTTTATGCCCATAATTATGTCAAAAAAACAAAAAGCTTTAAAAACCCGAAATACTAAAAATCATTAAATCCCCAAAAAAATCTAAAAAAACCTAACAACACTCAAAAACAGTAAAAATCCCAAAGTATCACAAATCCAAAAAAATCCAACAAATTCTCTAATAACATACAAAAACCTAAAACCCATGAAATCCACTAATAAAAAAAATAAAAACATAAAATATTAACACACCTAAATCCCTAAAATCGCTAAAAAAATAAAAACCCCCCAACCACGAAAAACAACACAAAACCCTCAAATTCCATAAAAAATCTAAAAACATAAATATCCTAAAATCACTAAAAATTCAAAAATCATAAAAAAATCAAAACATGAAAAAACTAATAAAATCTGAAAAACCTCAAAACACATAAAACCCCTAAAAACATAATAAATGTTAAAGCCCTAAAAACCAAAAAAAAAGCCCTTAAAACCCCAAAAATGATAAAACCCCTAAAACAGTAACAACCCATTAAACAGTAAATAAACTAAAAACTAAAAAAACCCTTGAAACACAAAAAAACTATTTAAAACTTTAAAAAACATTTAATGTATAAAAACTAAAAAAACACAAAAAACCAAAACAAACCATTAAATGATTTAAAACCAAAAAACCAAAAAACCAATAAATCCCAAAAAACACCCAAATAACTCAAAAAAATCATTAATATTTAATAAAAATGCCCAAAAATATAAAAAAAACGCACAATACATTAGAAAACATTAAAAACAAAAAACACTTTAATCCCTAAAAAATATAAAAAAAAGATAAAAACACCTCAAAACATTAATAATCCCTAAATAATATAAAAATCCCTAAAACAGCTACAAACACAAGAAATCCTAAAAGACGCTAAAAATTCAAAAAATATTTAAACCACTTAAAACCCATAAAACCAGTAAGAAATACATGAAAACTAAAAACACTTAAAACCCTAAAACCCTAAATATCTTTAGACTCTTGAAAACACCAAAACAATAAAAAAGGAGCCTAAAAACAATAATGACACATAAAATCGCAAAAAAATAAAAAAATAATTGAAAACTCTAAAACAATTTAAACCCATCAAAATTTTAAAAAAACGTAATGATCCTTGAAAATAATTAAAAAAATAAAAAACCCTAAAAACAAAAAAACCACAAAAAATTGTAAAAAGCTCTATAAAATACTCAAAACCATCAAAATCAATAAAAAAACTATGAAACCCAAAATATACCAAAAATGTAATAAAACCCTAAAAACCCTAAAAACCATAATGATACCTTCAAACCCGAAATATAATTAAACCCATTTAAATCCTATAAAAGCAAAAAACACATAAAACTCTTAAAAAACAAAAAACCATTAAACCATTAAACCCCTAAAACCATAAAAATGGATACCAACCAATATAACTTAAATCCTAATGAAAACTATAAAATCATTTAAAACACCTTTAATCGTTAAAGAAATTATAAAAATATAAAAAATCAAAAACTAAAAACCAAAAAAAAAACCTTAAAACCCAAAAAATCATAAAACCATAATACCCAAAACACTAAAAATCCCTAAAAACCAAAAAACCAAATAAATCTGAAAAATCATCAAAAATATCTAAAAAGGTGAAAACCCCTAAATACCATAAGAAAACAATTAAACCATAAAACATAAAAACACTAAAAACCCTATAATCCTTAAAAATCCCCAAAACCTAAAATACTTCTCAAAATTCCTAAATTCACTATAAATTATAGAAACCATAAAAATCCATAAAAATCCCTAAAAATGTAAGAAAACCTAAAGCCATGAAAACCCTTTTGAAAACTATAAAGTCCTAAAAACTCTTAAAACCCATGAAAAATAAAAAAATGATAGAAATCAAAAAACCCAAAAAAACCATAAAACCCCTAGAAACTATAGAAACACTTAAACCCAATAAAAACCATTAAAAAAAACTAAACACTAAAACATCCTGTAAACTCCAAAAAATGATTCCAAAAAATTAAAAACTATAAAAACCTAAAAAGATAAAAAAAATACCAAAATTTCTTAAAAACTCTAAAAATCATAAAAAGTCCCTAAAATCCATGAAAATTTAAAAAACGAAAAAAAATATCTTAAAACCCTAAGAGACCCATAAGAACCTATAAATAGTTAAATCCTATAAAAATCAAAAAATGCTAAAACCACAAAACTCCCTAAAACACATAAAATACCTTATAAAAAAAACCCTCAAAATACCTAAAAAAATAAAAACAAATTAAAACATAACAAATCCATAAATTTATCTAAAAACGTAAAAACCCCTAAAAACCTTTTAAACCCCTATAAAAACCATATAAACATAAAAACACATAAAACCCCTAAAAAATTAAAAAAAATTTAAAAGCCCACAAAAATACTAAGAACATAATAAAAACACTAAAACCCCAAAAAACTTTAAACCACTAAAAAAATACATAAGAAACCTAAAAAATAAATAAATAACTCTAAACCACTAAAAACCCTACAAAATGAAAACTGAATAGAAACCCAAAAACCCCAAAAACCAAGAAAACCCCAAAAATACGTAAACCCCAAAAAACCAAAAACAAATCCTGAATATCCATAAAACATAAAAACCACTAGAAACCAAAAAATCCCTTGAGAAAACCAATAATACATAAATAAATTAAAACGCCTTAAAATAATAATAAAAATTAATACCATAGAAGACCCTAAACCCCCAAAAACTACTAAAAAGTGTAAAAACCACTAAAATCCAAAAAACCAAAAACACATAAAAACCTAAATAATTAAAAAACATTAAAACCCAATTAAACACCACAAAAAATTTAACAACTCTAAAAAACCATAAAACCATAAAAAATAAGAAAACCATAAAACCCAAAAAAACCATATATTTCCTAGAAAACAATAAGAAAACCCCAAAAATTTCAAAATCCTTAAAGACCAAAAAACCCAAAAAAATAATATAATTCCCTAAAACATTACAAAACCTTAAAATCGTAAAAACCTTAACAAAACCATGAAAACATATAAATACATAAAACCATTCAAACCCCTAAAATGATAAAAACCAAAAAAAACCCTAAACATCATGAAAAACCATAAAACCCCATAAATAATAAAAAATATCTAAAAACACTATAAACCCTTTAAACCCCTAAAAGGATAAAAATTATAAAAGAAACATTAATACCCTAAAATACTAAATAAACCCCTAAAACCAAACTACATAAAAAAAATTAAAGACCATAAAACACCCTAATACCATTCAAATCCCTTAAAACCCAAGAATCCATAAAAATACTACAAATCCCTAAAAATAAAAAAAAAAGAATAATCCTTAATACCACTAAAACCCTAATAAATCTATTTTAATTAAAAGGAAAATTAAAAACATTATAAAAACTAGAAAACCTAAAACCCTAAATACTCTAAAGAAACAAAAAATCACAAATATCCCTAAAAAATTTATAAAATTGCCTTAAAATCATTAAAAAGGTTTAAACCCCTAAAAATAAGAAAAAAATAACAAAATAGAAAAAATAGAAAAAAAAACCCTTAAAAACTAAAAAACACTAAAAAACATAAAAATCCAAAAAATCCAAAAATGCGTAGAAACCACAAAAACCCTAAAAACCAAAAAAACACAAAAACCCACAAATACCACTAAAAAACCTAAAAACCCTTTATTCCTTAAAAATTGACGACAAACTTTAATAAAATTAAAAAACACTATAAAACTAAAAAACCATAAAAAACCCTATAAAAACCAAAAAAATCCCAAAAAAAATGCCACAGAATCCCTAGAAACCATAAAATCCATAAAAATCATAAAAAACTATCAAAATCTGTAAAAAATTAAACCCTCACAAAACCCAAATAATCCCTTGTAAAACTATAAAACTCTTGAAGTAATTAGAACCCCTAAAATCCTAAAAAATCAAAAACCTAGAAATATCCAATAACCCCCTAAAAACCATAAAATCACTCAAACTCCCTAAAATCATAAAAAACATAATGATCCTAAAAACCCAAATATTCCTTAAAATGTAATAACACTATAAATATGGAAAAACAATAAAAAACCATAAAAACCTAAAAACACAAAAATATCCTAATAAACCTAAAAACAAAAAAAAACCACAAAAACCATTAATCCATACAAAACATAAGATCCCAAAAATCATTAAAACCTCTAAAAGACCATAAAACCCATAAAAACTAAAATATATAAAAACACTTTAATCCCCTAAAAACACTCAAAATCAATATTCCCCTAAAAACCAAAAAACCAATAAATCCCAAAAAACACCCAAATAACTCAAAAAAAATCATTAATATTTAATAGAAATGCCCAAAAATATAAAAAAACGCACAATACATTAGAAAACATTAAAAACAAAAAACACTTTAATCCCTAAAAAATATAAAAAAAAAGATAAAAACACCTCAAAACATTAATAATCCCTAAATAATATAAAAATCCCTAAAACAGCTACAAACACAAGAAATCCTAAAAGACGCTAAAAATTCAAAAAATATTTAAACCACTTAAAACCCATAAAACCAGTAAGAAATACATGAAAACTAAAAACACTTAAAACCCTAAAACCCTAAATATCTTTAGACTCTTAAAAACACAAAAACAATAAAAAAGGAGCCTAAAAACAATAATGACACATAAAATCGCAAAAAAATAAAAAAAATAATTGAAAACTCTAAAACAATTTAAACCCATCAAAATTTTAAAAAAACGTAATGATCCTTGAAAATAATTAAAAAAATAAAAAACCCTAAAAACAAAAAAACCACAAAAAATTGTAAAAAAATCTATAAAATACTCAAAACCATCAAAATCAATAAATAAACTATGAAACACAAAATATACCAAAAATGTAATAAAACCCTAAAAACCCTAAAAACCATAATGATACCTTCAAACCCGAAATATAATTAAACCCATTTAAATCCTATAAAAGCAAAAAACACATAAAACTCTTAAAAAACAAAAAACCATTAAACCATTAAACCCCTAAAACCATAAAAATGGATGCCAACCAATATAACTTAAATCCTAATGAAAACTATAAAATCATTTAAAACCCCTTTAATCGTTAAAGAAATTATAAAAATATAAAAAATCAAAAACTAAAAACCAAAAAAAAACCCTAAAACCCAAAAAATCATAAAACCATAATACCCAAAACACTAAAAATCCCTAAAAACCAAAAAACCAAATAAATCTGAAAAATCATCAAAAATATCTAAAAAGGTGAAAACCCCTAAATACCATAAGAAAACAATTAAACCATAAAACATAAAAACACTAAAAACCCTATAATCCTTAAAAATCCCCAAAACCTAAAAAACTTCTCAAAATTCCTAAATTCACTATAAATTATAGAAACCATAAAAATCCATAAAAATCCCTAAAAATGTAAGAAAACCTAAAGCCATGAAAACCCTTTTGAAAACCATAAAGTCCTAAAAACTCTTAATACCCATGAAAAATATAAAAATGATAGAAATCAAAAAACCCAAAAAAAACCATAAAACCCCTAGAAACTATAGAAACACTTAAACCCAATAAAAACCATTAAAAAAAACTAAACACTAAAACATCCTGTAAACTCCAAAAAATGATTCCAAAAAATTAAAAACTATAAAAACCTAAAAAGATAAAAAAAAATACCAAAATTTCTTAAAAACTCTAAGAATCATAAAAAGTCCCTAAAATCCATGAAAATTTAAAAAACGAAAAAAAATATCTTAAAACCCTAAGAGACCCATAAGAACCTATAAATAGTTAAATCCTATAAAAATCAAAAAATGCTAAAACCACAAAACTCCCTAAAACACATAAAATACCTTATAAAAATAAAACCCTCAAAATACCTAAAAAAATAAAAACAAATTAAAACATAACAAATCCATAAATTTATCTAAAAACGTAAAAACCCCTAAAAACCATTTAAACCCCTATAAAAACCATATAAACATAAAAACACATAAAACCCCTAAAAAATAAAAAAATTGTAAAAGCCCACAAAAATACTAAGAACATAATAAAAACACTAAAACCCCAAAAAACTTTAAACCACTAAAAAATACATAAGAAACCTAAAAAATAAATAAATAACTCTAAACCACTAAAAACCCTACAAAATGAAAACTGAATAGAAACCCAAAAACCCCAAAAACCAAGAAAACCCCAAAAATACGTAAACCCCAAAAAACCAAAAACAAATCCTGAATATCCATAAAACATAAAAACCACTAGAAACCAAAAAATCCCTTGAGAAAACCAATAATACATAAATAAATTAAAACGCCTTAAAATAATAATAAAAATTAATACCATAGAAGACCCTAAACCCCCAAAAACTACTAAAAATTGTAAAAACCACTAAAATCCAAAAAACCAAAAACACATAAAAACCTAAATAATTAAAAACATTAAAACCCAATTAAACACCACAAAAAATTTAACAACTCTAAAAAACCATAGAACCATAAAAAATAAGAAAACCATAAAACCCAAAAAAAACCATATATTTCCTAGAAAACAATAAGAAAACCCCAAAAATTTCAAAATCCTTAAAGACCAAAAAACCCAAAAAAATAATATAATTCCCTAAAACATTACAAAACCTTAAAATCGTAAAAACCTTAACAAAACCATGAAAACATATAAATACATAAAACCATTCAAGCCCCTAAAATGATAAAAACCAAAAAAAACCCTAAACATCATGAAAAACCATAAAACCCCATAAATAATAAAAAATATGTAAAAACACTATAAACCCTTTAAACCCCTAAAAGGATAAAAATTATAAAAGAAACATTAATACCCTAAAATACTAAATAAACCCCTAAAACCAAACTACATAAAAAAAATTAAAGACCATAAAACACCCTAATACCATTCAAATCCCTTAAAACCCAAGAATCCATAAAAATACTACAAATCCCTAAAAATACAAAAAAAAAGAATAATCCTTAATACCACTAAAACCCTAATAAATCTATTTTAATTAAAAGGAAAATTAAAAACATTATAAAAACTAGAAAACCTAAAACCCTAAATACTCTAAAGAAACAAAAAATCACAAATATCCCTAAAAAAAATTATAAAATTGCCTTAAAATCATTAAAAAGGTTTAAACCCCTAAAAATAAGAAAAAAATAACAAAATATTAAAAATAGAAAAAAAACCCTTAAAAACTAAAAAACACTAAAAAACATAAAAATCCTAAAAATCCAAAAATGCGTAGAAACCACAAAAACCCTAAAAACCAAAAAAACACAAAAACCCACAAAAACCACTAAAAAACCTAAAAACCCTTTATTCCTTAAAAATTGACGACAAACTTTAATAAAATTAAAAAACACTATAAAACTAAAAAACCATAAAAAACCCATAAAAACCAAAAAAATCCCAAAAAAAATGCCACAGAATCCCTAGAAACCATAAAATCCATAAAAATCATAAAAAACTGTCAAAATCTGTAAAAAATTAAACCCTCACAAAACCCAAATAATCCCTTGTAAAACTATAAAAATCTTGAAGTAATTAGAACCCCTAAAATCCTAAAAAATCAAAAACCTAGAAATATCCAATAACCCCCTAAAAACCATAAAATCACTCAAACTCCCTAAAATCATAAAAAACATAATGATCCTAAAAACCCAAATATTCCTTAAAATGTAATAACACTATAAACATGGAAAAACAATAAAAAACCATAAAAACCTAAAAACACAAAAATATCCTAATAAACCTAAAAACAAAAAAAAAACCACAAAAACCATTAATCCATACAAAACATAAGATCCCAAAAATCATTAAAACCTCTAAAAGACCATAAAACCCATAAAAACTAAAATATATAAAAACACTTTAATCCCCTAAAAACACTCAAAATCAATATTCCCCTAAAAACCAAAAAACCAATAAATCCCAAAAAACACCCAAATAACTCAAAAAAAATCATTAATATTTAATAAAAATGCCCAAAAATATAAAAAAACGCACAATACATTAGAAAACATTAAAAACAAAAAACACTTTAATCCCTAAAAAATATAAAAAAAAAGATAAAAACACCTCAAAACATTAATAATCCCTAAATAATATAAAAATCCCTAAAACAGCTACAAACACAAGAAATCCTAAAAGACGCTAAAAATTCAAAAAATATTTAAACCACTTAAAACCCATAAAACCAGTAAGAAATACATGAAAACTAAAAACACTTAAAACCCTAAAACCCTAAATATCTTTAGACTCTTGAAAACACCAAAACAATAAAAAAGGAGCCTAAAAACAATAATGACACATAAAATCGCAAAAAAATAAAAAAAATAATTGAAAACTCTAAAACAATTTAAACCCATCAAAATTTTAAAAAAACGTAATGATCCTTGAAAATAATTAAAAAAATAAAAAACCCTAAAAACAAAAAAACCACAAAAAATTGTAAAAAAATCTATAAAATACTCAAAACCATCAAAATCAATAAAAAAACTATGAAACCCAAAATATACCAAAAATGTAATAAAACCCTAAAAACCCTAAAAACCATAATGATACCTTCAAACCCGAAATATAATTAAACCCATTTAAATCCTATAAAAGCAAAAAACACATAAAACTCTTAAAAAACAAAAAACCATTAAACCATTAAACCCCTAAAACCATAAAAATGGATACCAACCAATATAACTTAAATCCTAATGAAAACTATAAAATCATTTAAAACCCATTTAATCATTAAAGAAATTATAAAAATATAAAAAATCAAAAACTAAAAACCAAAAAAAACCCTAAAACCCAAAAAATCATAAAACCATAATACCCAAAACACTAAAAATCCCTAAAAACCAAAAAACCAAATAAATCTGAAAAATCATCAAAAATATCTAAAAAGGTGAAAACCCCTAAATACCATAAGAAAACAATTAAACCATAAAACATAAAAACACTAAAAACCCTATAATCCTTAAAAATCCCCAAAACCTAAAAAACTTCTCAAAATTCTTAAATTCACTATAAATTATAGAAACCATAAAAATCCATAAAAATCCCTAAAAATGTAAGAAAACCTAAAGCCATGAAAACCCTTTTGAAAACCATAAAGTCCTAAAAACTCTTAATACCCATGAAAAATATAAAAATGATAGAAATCAAAAAACCCCCAAAAAACCCATAAAACCCCTAGAAACTATAGAAACACTTAAACCCAATAAAAACCATTAAAAAAACTAAACACTAAAACATCCTGTAAACTCCAAAAAATGATTCCAAAAAATTAAAAACTATAAAAACCTAAAAAGATAAAAAAAATACCAAAATTTCTTAAAAACTCTAAAAATCATAAAAAGTCCCTAAAATCCATGAAAATTTAAAAAACGAAAAAAAATATCTTAAAACCCTAAGAGACCCATAAGAACCTATAAATAGTTAAATCTTATAAAAATCAAAAAATGCTAAAACCACAAAACTCCCTAAAACACATAAAATACCTTATAAAAATAAAACCCTCAAAATACCTAAAAAAATAAAAACAAATTAAAACATAACAAATCCATAAATTTATCTAAAAATGTAAAAACCCCTAAAAACCTTTTAAACCCCTATAAAAACCATATAAACATAAAAACACATAAAACCCCTAAAAAATAAAAAAATTGTAAAAGCCCACAAAAATACTAAGAACATAATAAAAACACTAAAACCCCAAAAAACTTTAAACCACTAAAAAATACATAAGAAACCTAAAAAATAAATAAATAACTCTAAACCACTAAAAACCCTACAAAATGAAAACTGAATAGAAACCCAAAAACCCCAAAAACCAAGAAAACCCCAAAAATACGTAAACCCCAAAAAACCAAAAACAAATCCTGAATATCCATAAAACATAAAAACCACTAGAAACCAAAAAATCCCTTGAGAAAACCAATAATACATAAATAAATTAAAACGTCTTAAAATAATAATAAAAATTAATACCATAGAAGACCCTAAACCCCCAAAAACTACTAAAAAGTGTAAAAACCACTAAAATCCAAAAAACCAAAAACACATAAAAACCTAAATAATTTAAAAACATTAAAACCCAATTAAACACCACAAAAAATTTAACAACTCTAAAAAACCATAGAACCATAAAAAATAAGAAAACCATAAAACCCAAAAAAAAACCATATATTTCCTAGAAAACAATAAGAAAACCCCAAAAATTTCAAAATCTTTAAAGACCAAAAAACCCAAAAAAATAATATAATTCCCTAAAACATTACAAAACCTTAAAATCGTAAAAACCTTAACAAAACCATGAAAACATATAAATACATAAAACCATTCAAGCCCCTAAAATGATAAAAACCAAAAAAAACCCTAAACATCATGAAAAACCATAAAACCCCATAAATAATAAAAAATATCTAAAAACACTATAAACCCTTTAAACCCCTAAAAGGATAAAAATTATAAAAGAAACATTAATACCCTAAAATACTAAATAAACCCCTAAAACCAAACTACATAAAAAAAATTGAAGACCATAAAACACCCTAATACCATTCAAATCCCTTAAAACCCAAGAATCCATAAAAATACTACAAATCCCTAAAAATACAAAAAAAAAGAATAATCCTTAATACCACTAAAACCCTAATAAATCTATTTTAATTAAAAGGAAAATTAAAAACATTATAAAAACTAGAAAACCTAAAACCCTAAATACTCTAAAAAAACAAAAAATCACAAATATCCCTAAAAAAATTTATAAAATTGCCTTAAAATCATTAAAAAGGTTTAAACCCCAAAAAATAAGAAAAAAATAACAAAATATTAAAAATAGAAAAAAAACCCTTAAAAACTAAAAAACACTAAAAAACATAAAAATCCTAAAAATCCAAAAATGCGTAGAAACCACAAAAACCCTAAAAACCAAAAAAACACAAAAACCCACAAATACCACTAAAAAACCTAAAAACCCTTTATTCCTTAAAAATTGACGACAAACTTTAATAAAATTAAAAAACACTATAAAACTAAAAAACCATAAAAAACCCATAAAAACCAAAAAAATCCCAAAAAAAATGCCACAGAATCCCTAGAAACCATAAAATCCATAAAAATCATAAAAAACTGTCAAAATCTGTAAAAAATTAAACCCTCACAAAACCCAAATAATCCCTTGTAAAACTATAAAAATCTTGAAGTAATTAGAACCCCTAAAATCCTAAAAAATCAAAAACCTAGAAATATCCAATAACCCCCTAAAAACCATAAAATCACTCAAACTCCCTAAAATCATAAAAAACATAATGATCCTAAAAACCCAAATATTCCTTAAAATGTAATAACACTATAAATATGGAAAAACAATAAAAAACCATAAAAACCTAAAAACACAAAAATATCCTAATAAACCTAAAAACAAAAAAAAACCACAAAAACCATTAATCCATACAAAACATAAGATCCCAAAAATCATTAAAACCTCTAAAAGACCATAAAACCCATAAAAACTAAAATATATAAAAACACTTTAATCCCCTAAAAACACTCAAAATCAATATTCCCCTAAAAACCAAAAAACCAATAAATCCCAAAAAACACCCAAATAACTCAAAAAAAATCATTAATATTTAATAAAAATGCCCAAAAATATAAAAAAACGCACAATACATTAGAAAACATTAAAAACAAAAAACACTTTAATCCCTAAAAAATATAAAAAAAAAGATAAAAACACCTCAAAACATTAATAATCCCTAAATAATATAAAAATCCCTAAAACAGCTACAAACACAAGAAATCCTAAAAGACGCTAAAAATTCAAAAAATATTTAAACCACTTAAAACCCATAAATCCAGTAAGAAATACATGAAAACTAAAAACACTTAAAACCCTAAAACCCTAAATATCTTTAGACTCTTGAAAACACCAAAACAATAAAAATGGAGCCTAAAAACAATAATGACACATAAAATCGCAAAAAAATAAAAAAATAATTGAAAACTCTAAAACAATTTAAACCCATCAAAATTTTAAAAAAACGCAATGATCCTTGAAAATAATTAAAAAAATAAAAAACCCTAAAAACAAAAAAACCACAAAAAATTGTAAAAAACTCTATAAAATACTCAAAACCATCAAAATCAATAAAAAAACTATGAAACCCAAAATATACCAAAAATGTAATAAAACCCTAAAAACCCTAAAAACCATAATGATACCTTCAAACCCGAAATATAATTAAACCCATTTAAATCCTATAAAAGCAAAAAACACATAAAACTCTTAAAAAACAAAAAACCATTAAACCATTAAACCCCTAAAACCATAAAAATGGATACCAACCAATATAACTTAAATCCTAATGAAAACTATAAAATCATTTAAAACCCCTTTAATCGTTAAAGAAATTATAAAAATATAAAAAATCAAAAACTAAAAACCAAAAAAAAACCCTAAAACCCAAAAAATCATAAAACCATAATACCCAAAACACTAAAAATCCCTAAAAACCAAAAAACCAAATAAATCTGAAAAATCATCAAAAATATCTAAAAAGGTGAAAACCCCTAAATACCATAAGAAAACAATTAAACCATAAAACATAAAAACACTAAAAACCATATAATCCTTAAAAATCCCCAAAACCTAAAAAACTTCTCAAAATTCCTAAATTCACTATAAATTATAGAAACCATAAAAATCCATAAAAATCCCTAAAAATGTAAGAAAACCTAAAGCCATGAAAACCCTTTTGAAAACCATAAAGTCCGAAAAACTCTTAATACCCATGAAAAATATAAAAATGATAGAAATCAAAAAACCCAAAAAAAACCATAAAACCCCTAGAAACTATAGAAACACTTAAACCCAATAAAAACCATTAAAAAAAACTAAACACTAAAACATCCTGTAAACTCCAAAAAATGATTCCAAAAAATTAAAAACTATAAAAACCTAAAAAGATAAAAAAAATACCAAAATTTCTTAAAAACTCTAAAAATCATAAAAAGTCCCTAAAATCCATGAAAATTTAAAAAACGAAAAAAAATATCTTAAAACCCTAAGAGACCCATAAGAACCTATAAATAGTTAAATCCTATAAAAATCAAAAAATGCTAAAACCACAAAACTCCCTAAAACACATAAAATACCTTATAAAAATAAAACCCTCAAAATACCTAAAAAAATAAAAACAAATTAAAACATAACAAATCCATAAATTTATCTAAAAACGTAAAAACCCCTAAAAACCTTTTAAACCCCTATAAAAACCATATAAACATAAAAACACATAAAACCCCTAAAAAATAAAAAAATTGTAAAAGCCCACAAAAATACTAAGAACATAATAAAAACACTAAAACCCCAAAAAACTTTAAACCACTAAAAAATACATAAGAAACCTAAAAAATAAATAAATAACTCTAAACCACTAAAAACCCTACAAAATGAAAACTGAATAGAAACCCAAAAACCCCAAAAACCAAGAAAACCCCAAAAATACGTAAACCCCAAAAAGCCAAAAACAAATCCTGAATATCCATAAAACATAAAAACCACTAGAAACCAAAAAATCCCTTGAGAAAACCAATAATACATAAATAAATTAAAACGCCTTAAAATAATAATAAAAATTAATACCATAAAAGACCCTAAACCCCCAAAAACTACTAAAAAGTGTAAAAACCACTAAAATCCAAAAAACCAAAAACACATAAAAACCTAAATAATTAAAAAACATTAAAACCCAATTAAACACCACAAAAAATTTAACAACTCTAAAAAACCATAAAACCATAAAAAATAAGAAAACCATAAAACCCAAAAAAAAACCATATATTTCCTAGAAAACAATAAGAAAACCCCAAAAATTTCAAAATCCTTAAAGACCAAAAAACCCAACAAAATAATATAATTCCCTAAAACATTACAAAACCTTAAAATCTTAAAAACCTTAACAAAACCATGAAAACATATAAATACATAAAACCATTCAAACCCCTAAAATGATAAAAACCAAAAAAAACCCTAAACATCATGAAAAACCATAAAACCCCATAAATAATAAAAAATATCTAAAAACACTATAAACCCTTTAAACCCCTAAAAGGATAAAAATTATAAAAGAAACATTAATACCCTAAAATACTAAATAAACCCCTAAAACCAAACTACATAAAAAAAATTAAAGACCATAAAACACCCTAATACCATTCAAATCCCTCAAAACCCAAGAATCCATAAAAATAATACAAATCCCTAAAAATACAAAAAAAAAGAATAATCCTTAATACCACTAAAACCCTAATAAATCTATTTTAATTAAAAGGAAAATTAAAAACATTATAAAAACTAGAAACCTAAAACCCTAAATACTCTAAAGAAACAAAAAATCACGAATATCCCTAAAAAAATTTATAAAATTGCCTTAAAATCATTAAAAAGGTTTAAACCCCTGAAAATAGGAAAAAAATAACAAAATAGAAAAAATAGAAAAAAAACCCTTAAAAACTAAAAAACACTAAAAAACATAAAAATCCTAAAAATCCAAAAATGCGTAGAAACCACAAAAACCCTAAAAACCAAAAAAACACAAAAACCCACAAATACCACTAAAAAACCTAAAAACCCTTTATTCCTTAAAAATTGACGACAAACTTTAATAAAATTAAAAAACACTATAAAACTAAAAAACCATAAAAACCCATAAAAACCAAAAAAATCCCAAAAAAAATGCCACAGAATCCCTAGAAACCATAAAATCCATAAAAATCATAAAAAACTGTCAAAATCTGTAAAAAATTAAACCCTCACAAAACCCAAATAATCCCTTGTAAAACTATAAAAATCTTGAAGTAATTAGATCCCCTAAAATCCTAAAAAATCAAAAACCTAGAAATATCCAATAACCCCCTAAAAACCATAAAATCACTCAAACTCCCTAAAATCATAAAAAACATAATGATCCTAAAAACCCAAATATTCCTTAAAATGTAATAACACTATAAATATGGAAAAACAATAAAAAACCATAAAAACCTAAAAACACAAAAATATCCTAATAAACCTAAAAACAAAAAAAAACCACAAAAACCATTAATCCATACAAAACATAAGATCCCAAAAATCATTAAAACCTCTAAAATACCATAAAACCCATAAAAACTAAAATATATAAAAACACTTTAATCCCCTAAAAACACTCAAAATCAATATTCCCCTAAAAACTGAAAAACACATAAAACCCCAAAAAACACATAAGTCCCCAAAAACCCCATAAATCCTTAAAATTCTTCATAACTCGAAAAACCCTATAAATAAAAAAAAGATATCCCTATAATCCATTATGATGTAAAAAACCTTGTAAACCCCTATGAAAACCTCAAAATCATAATAAAAACATGAATCTCTTAAAAACATAGGAAATAATAAAAACCCTATAAGAATTAAAAACTCTATAAAACATTTAATCCCTTAAAACCCCCTTAAACACCTAAATACATATAAAATTAATTAAACCAAAAACACCCAAAAACCACTAAAAATCATAAAAACTATAAAAACCTCTAAAATCCTTAAAACCCCTAATAACCCAAAAAATCCAAAGCATAACTAAAAACTATTTAAAACCCTTAAACCCTTAAAATTTTAAAAGACTCCGAAAACCATAAACACCCAAAAAAATCAAAAATACCCAAACGAAATATAAAAAACCTAAATATCTGAAAAACCAAAATAATCCTGAAAACACTAAAAACCCTAAAAAATTAAAAAATCTAAAAAATCCATAAAAATCCATAAAAGTCTCTTAAAACAAAAAACCACCAAACCCCTGAAATCCTATGAAAACATTAGAAACATAAAAACACATAAAATCCCTAAAAACAATAAATATTCTATAACCCTTAAAATATTGAATCTTCGAAAACCCTCAAAACCACTAAAAACCCTAGAAACCCATAAAATACAAAAAATACCTAAATATATATAAAAACAAAAGAACCACTAAAACATTAAAAACCCTATGAAAATCATAAAAACCTAAAACCATTTAAAAAATAATAACTACTAAAAACAATACAAATGATAAAAACCCTAAAAATCATAAAACAACTTTAAATAATAAAAACCCCAAAAAATCATATAATTTCATAAACAACTAAAAACTATAAAATAGATTTAAACAACATAATTCATTAAAAAAATTGTAAAATAACTTAAAACCTATGAAACTCAAAATCACCCAAAAACATTATATCCATAAAACCCCTAAAAACAAAAAAAAATCATAAAAACCCTCAAAATCACTAAACCCCCCTATAGCTCTTCAAAATAAAAAAGACATAAAAAGTCCTAAAAAGAAAATTAACCCTTAATGATACTAAATATTAACAGAAAACCCTTAAAAACTAAGATAATGAAAACCACTATGAACACCCAAATGCAAAAACCCAAAAAAGCCACAAATTTGTTAAAAAGCATAAAACCGAAAAAACACCTAAAAACCATGAAAATCCATAAAAAACACATAACATTTAAATGGAACTAAAAAACATTAAAAACCCTTATAAATCCTTGAAAATCTAAAAACTCTTAAAACCCATAAAATCTTATGAACGCTAAAAACGAATAAAAACCCTCAAAATACATAAAAACCCTAAAAACATTAAAATCCATAAAACACCTTAAAAATACCTAAAAACATAACACCACTAAAAAATTAAAAACTCCAAAAAAAAATTTAAAAATTAAAATCATTAGTAACCAATAAAAACAATAAAAACAAAAAAAACCCAAAAAACATAAAAAAATATAAAAATATAAAAATTCCTAAATAGTAGCGGACCCCTTAGAACATTTAAAACCCTAAAAACACATAAAAACTCAAAAAAAACCCCATTACGCAAATTATAATATTATTATAATCTAAAAAACCATAAAACTCGTAGGAAACTAAAATAAACCCACAAATAGAAAAAAACCGTAAAACCCCAAAAATACTCAAAATTTTTTAAAACCCCAAAAGACCATAAAGATCCTAAAAATATTCAAATTCACTAAAAATGAAAAAACTCAAAATCCCTAAAACCCTCTAAGAAAACCTTAAAATCCAAAAAATATTAAATCCAATAATACCTAAAAACTCCAAAGAAATCCAAAAAAATAATGAACAAAAAATGTTTAAAAATCCCCTAAAACCATAAAAATAAAAAATTCCCCATAGAAACCTAGAAACCATTATAATCTATAAAAACAGTCAAACCCCGAAAACATTAGTGAACTCTGAAAAACGAAAACACATAAAACCCCTAAATCTCTAAAAATCTCTAGAAACACTAAACTCCAAAAGAGCATGCATACCCCTAAAACCATGACAAACCCAAAAAAAACCACAAAACCCCTAAAACAAATAAAACTATAAAAACCAATTAAAACCATAAAAGTCCCTAAAATACCTAAAACTCTAAAAGTACTAAGAATGAAAAAAACCCAAAAAACCCAAAAAACATAAAACACAAAAACCCTAAAACCCTTATGAACACCTTAAAAGACAAAACCCACTTAAAGACCCTAAAAATCTTATAAAATTCCAAAAATCCATAAAACCCAAAAATCCATAAAACACAAAAATACAAAAATATCCTAAAAATACATAAACACAAAAAAAATTCAAAAAAAATCCATTAAAAGATAAAAACCCAAAAAACGCTGATAAATCCTGAGAATGAAATTAAAAATCTGACAACACATAAAAATCCTAAAAAATTTTAAAAACAAAAAAACCCTAAAAAACTATAAAAATAATAAATAAACTCAAAACCCTAACATCCTAAAAAACAATAAAAATTATAAATCCTATAAAAACAGTAAAACCCTCAAAAAAATTAAAACACATTTAAACCCCTAAAAAATTATAAAACCTTAAAAACCCATAAAAAGACTAAAAATATTAAATATAAACCGTGAAAACAAAAAAAAATGTTTAAAACATAAATCCCTAAAACCCCTAAACCCCCTAAAATTCTTAAAAATCCATAAAATCCATAAAAATCCATAAATTCCCTAAAAATGTAAAAATCCACTATATAACCTAAATACATGTAAGAAAAAAATTAAAAATATAAAAATTCATTAAACGAATAGAAATCCTGTAAAATGCTAAAACACTAGGAACTCCAAAAATTCCCTGATAAACCATAAAATTCATAACAATGACCAAAAAATACCAAAAACATAAAACACCTAAAAAACCTTATGAATGCCTTAAATTCCAAAAACTACATAAACCCCCTAATACCCTAAAAATTTCTAAATATCCCTAACTACAAAAAAACCCATAACCACCATAAAACCTTAAAAGAACCAAAATCCTAGTAAAAACTATGAAGACACATTAAAGCCCAAAAAATCTAAAAACGATAAAACCCCGTTAAAAACCAAAAAAATATCTAAAATCCCTAAAAAACCATACTACTAATAAAAATCCCTAAAACCCTAAAATCCCTATAAAACTCAACATGAAAAAAACCCTAAAAATATCCTAAAAATATGAATAAAAAATAAAAAACATAAAAAACTAGAAACCCTAGAAAATCCTTAAAAATGTATAAATACTTCAAACTGATAAAAACTTAAAATGCTAAGAACCATAAAAAACCCTAAAAACCAGAAACCCCTATAAATCCATAAAAACCCCTAAAACCATTAAAACTATAAAACCCACAAAAACCCATAAAAACACTAAAAAATATATAACAATTAAACCCCTAAAAATGAATAAAAAATATAAAATTCGTGAAACACACTAAAAATGTTATAAATTATCAATGGACATAAACCCCTAAAAAGTCAAAAAATACCTTAAAAACAAAAAAAACATCATAAACACCATCAAAAAATAATTATCCAAAAAAACACTAAAACACCATAAACACCCTAAAACACATAAAAATCCTTAAAAACAAATAGACTAAAACAAGGAAAACTATATGGAAACCATAAAATCCTAAAACCATATAGAACAATTAAAAAATTTAAAAATTCTATAAATCATAAAAAACCTTAAAAACCCTAAAAAATATATGACCCCCCTAATATACCTAAAAACCATAAAAAAATAAAAATCATATGATCCCTAAAAACCATAAAAATTTAAAACCTGCTAGAAATGATGAAAATCCCTAACGAACCCATTATAACTTAAATTCACTTAAAACCCTTAAAAATATAAAAAACCCTAAACACCCTAAACACCCTGAAAAGACCCTAAACCACAAAAAGAAATATAAAACCCATAAAATAATAAATAAACCCAAATGCACATAAAACCCTGAAACCCTCTTAAAACACAAAAAAAAACATTTAAACGAATAAAGACTTTAAAACCCTAAAAACCCTTAAATAAACTAAAAATATATATAACATAAATAATATAAAAATACTAAAAACCCATAAAATCTCTCAAAATCGATAAAAAGCATATAAAATAAAAAAATATTAAATTCCATTAAAATAAATAAAAATGTAAAAACTCATAAAAAAATTAATAATTGTAAAAAATATAAATACCGTAAATACACTTAAAAACACTAAAAAAGATGAAAACCCTAAAATCCCTTAAAAACTAATAAACTGAAAACTCCTAAAACTCCTAAAAATATTAAAAAAAAGAAAATATAAAAAACCCTAAAAACCCCTTAAAACTACAAAATCCCTTAAAAAACCTAAAAATTATAAATATTTTTAAAAAATAAAAAAACTCAAAAAACTCAATAAACCACTAAAACACAAAAAATACATAAATACACTAAAGAAATCTAAGAATCCCAAAAACAATAAAAATAATAAAAAACCTATAAAGACTTTAAAATCCCAAAACATTTAAAAAACATTAAAAACCCCTAAGAAAACCATAAAACCATAAAAAGACATAAAACCCCTAAAAACCTAAAAATTGCCAAAACCTCTAAAAACCCTAAAAACCTTAAAAGCAGCAAATTTCTAAAATCCATAAAATACCATGAAAATCCAATGTTAGTCGAAAAAATCACTAAAAACATAAAAATCCCTAAAAAACCTGAAAATAATAACTAATAAAAACAAAAAAAACATAAATCTATTTAAAACCTAAAAAACATTTAAAACATTTAAAAAACCCCTAAACAACTTAAAACATTAAAAATATAAATAAAATCAAGACCCCTATATGATTTTAAAACCCAATAAAAATTCTTCAAAAATATTTAAAATCCTAAAAACCATAAGAAAAAATTTTAATATTAAAAACACATAAAACCCATTAAAACCTAAAATCATTTAAAACTATGAAACCCGTAAAATGCAATAAAACACTGTATCCCATAAACCCCTAAAACCCCCAAAAAACACAAGAACCTATAAAATCACTAAAATCAACAAAAAATATAAAAACTACTTAAAACCCTAGAAACATTTAACAAATATGAATACATAAAACTCCAAAAAAACCTAAAACACCATAAATATAATAGAAACCCTAAATAACCTAAAAAACTTTGAACGCCCTCTACATCTCAAAAACCCTAAAAAAAATAAAAATACAAAAAATGTCCTCAAAATACCAAAACATGTAAAAAAATTAAAATCCATATAATCCCATAAAAACATAAAAACATAAAACACTCAAAACCCTTAAAAACCGTAATAATTTAAAAACCCTAAAAAATACTAAAAACAATAAAACCATAAAAAACAATAAATACTTTAAGTCCCTAAAACACTATAAAACCCTAAAAACCAACAAATAATCTAAAAACCCTTTGAATCCCTAAACAATTTAAAAAACATTAATAACCATAAAACCCAAAATCATCAAAAAAATATGAAATCTAAAAATACCATAAAAAACTAAAAACCCAAAAAAGCCATAAGTATTTCAAAATATCTAAAAACCGTAAAAACCAAAAGAAATAAACAAGTTCCAAAAAATCTATTAAAACATAAAAAATTGAATATACCATGAAAAAGCCATAAAACCCACAAAAATCTAAAAATACATAAAATCCCTAAAAACATAATAACGCTAAAATCCAAAAAAAAATCGAAAACACAGTAAAAACAATATAAAACACCAAATTCCCTCCAATTACCTAAAACACAAAAAATAATAAAAAACCCAAAAATTCATAAAAATACATAATAACATAACAAAAACTAATTGTCACTCAGAGAACCAAAAAAACAAAAAAAATGCTTGAAAACCAAATTAACCTAAAAACACTAATAAACCGAAAACCACAAAAATTCCATAAATAACTTAAAAACCATACAACCCCTAAAACAGATAAAAACCCTAAAACAATGAAAAACTCTAAAAACACTTTAATGTCATAAAGATGTCAAAAACACTAAAAACCATAAAAACCATAAAAACCAAAAATACTAAAAAAACCCCTAAAACCCCAAAAAACAAAAAATCTAAAAAACACTAATAACTCTAAAAAATAAAAAAAAACAGAAATAGTAACAATCCTAAAAAATACTTTAAAATATATAAAAGCATAATAAAACCTAAAACCCATGAAATCCAATAATAAACCATAAAAACCAAAAAATCATAAAACACCTAAAAACAACAAAATCGCTAAAAACCATAAAAACCCCCAACCCCTAAAAACCCCACAAAACCGTCAATATCCATAAAAACTCAAAATACAATAAATATCATAAAAATCACTAAAAAACAAAAAAAAATAACATGAAACCATAGTAATAATAATAAAAACTTAAAAACCTCAAAACACTTAATACCCCTAAAAACATAATAAATGTTAAATCCCTAAAAACTATAAAATTTACTAAATACCATAAAAATGATAAAACCCCTAAACTCTTAAAAACACATTAAACCCAAAACCACAAAAAAACCCTACAAACCATTCAAACACATTAATCAAATTAAAAACATTAAAACCAATTAAACCCTAAAAACAAAAAAATCCAATAAAACCAAAAATCCAAAACAATCCATTAAAACCATAAAAACCAAAAAACCATAAATATACCTAAAAACCATAAAAACCCAAAAATCCAAAATATTTATCAAAAATAAAAAAAAATTAAAAAAATCCAAAACACATTAGAAAACATTAAAAAAACAATTTCAATTTCAATAAATATAAAAAAAGTTAAAACCCCCTAAAACCCTAATAATCCCTAAATTCCAAAAAAAATCGCTAACACACATAAAACCAATAAAAATACTAAAAGAAAATAAAAATTACAAAAAATTAAAAAACCATTAAAAACCCATAAAACCATTAATAATGACATGAAAAACTAAAAACACATAAAACTCTGAAAAAATCTAAATACCTTATAAGTTTTAAAAATCCCGAAAAATAAATATAGATCCTCAAAAACAATGAAAACAGCTAGAATCCCATTAAAATTATAAAAAATTAATACTTTATAAATATTGTAACCGTTAAAAATGATAAAACAACTCTAAAAACCCTTAAAACACTCAAAAAAAAAACCTTAAATCCCAAAAAACAAGAAAATTCGTAAAAATCCTAAAAAAGTAATCAAAAACACCGAAATCTATAAAAACACTATGAAAGGAAAAAATTCACTAAATTGTAAAATACCTTCAAACCCATAAAATCCACAATGAAAACATGAAACCATAAAAACAATTAAAAACCATAAAAAACCTATAAATTATAAAAACATTGAAAAACCTCAAAAACGCTAAAAACCCAAAAAACCTAGAAACCTTTAAAACCATAAGAAATGTATAAAACCCCTCAAAACAAAAAACCTACTAAAAATTATAAAACCCCATTAAACCCCTTTAATTTCAAAAATAACTATAGAAAACATTAAAGAACTAAAAATCTCAAAACCCCCCACAAAACCCAAAAAATAATATACCACTAAATCCCAAAAAACCATAAAAACAAAAAAAATTAAAATCCCCAAAATCCCCAAAAATACCTAAAAATGTAAAAAACCCTAAAAACGCAAAGAAAAAAATAAACCTAAAAACTAAAAAACACTAAAAAACATAAAAACCCAAAAATCTAACAAACCCCTTAAAATCCTTAAAATCCTTAAAATCAATAAAAATCCTATAAATCCATAAAAATCCCTAAAAATGTAAGAAATCCAAATGCCATGAAAACCAATAAGAAAACCAAAAAACCCTAAAAAATATCAAAAACCATAAATAAGCTAAAAATTATAGAAACCCCGAAAACCCTATAAAATCATAAAAACCCTTCAACCCCATAAAAACCCTTAGAAACAAATAAACATCTAAAACACCCTATAATCACAAATTTTTTTAAAAAATTCTAAAAATAATAAAAAAGAAAAAAAACTCAAAAATACCTGATAACAGTCAAATAAAACAATAAAAACCTAAATGTCAAAAAAAACTCCTCAAATCCCGAAAAAAACTGAAACACTAAAAAGTCCCCAATAATCCATGAAAAAATAAAAAAACTAAAAAATTCTAAAAACCATACGAGACCCATAGGAACCTATAAAGAGTTAAAACACCAAAAAACCAAAAAACAAAAAATCCACTAAACCTCCATAACCCCTAAAACCCCCAAAAACCCTAAAAACACTCAAATTACAAAAAAAACAAAAAAACCATAAAAACCTAACAAAGACATAAATTTAACTAAAAATTTAAAAACCCCTTAGACCCTTGAAACCCCCTAAGAAAACCTCACAAACCTAAAAACACATAAAACCCCTAAAAAAATATAAAATTCTAAAATCTCTAAAATATCATAAGAACATAATAAAACCCTAAAAACCATAAAAACAATAAGAATCTTAGGAGCCTAAAATCTCAAAAAAAAATCAATCCCCATTAAACCCTAAAAAGATAAAAATCTATAATAAACCTAAGAGCCCTAAGAAACTCAATAAACACTCTAAAACCCCAAAAAACTCAATACCCTAAAAACAAAAACACTCACTAAAACACTATAACCCGTAATAAAAATATAAAATCATAAAAACACTTAAAACCACTCAGAACACAGAGAAATTATAACCCAGAAGAAACCCTAAAACCAATAAAACCACCAAGGTTCCTAAGACACAAAAAATCTAAAAACAAATCCGAAATAAATCCATAAAACATAAAAACATCTAAAAACGAGGAAATATCCTAATATAACCATAAAACCCTATAACAATTAAAATCTCTAAATAAACTAAAAACAATAGAAATCCTAAAAGACCTTAAACCCTCTAAAACTGCTAAAATGTATAAAACCCACTAAAAACCTTATGAAACCTAAAAAAAAAAAGTAATAAAATTCCTAAAAACTGTAAAACCCCTATAATCCCAAAAAATGTTAAAAAATCTAAAAACACATAAAACTGTAAAAACTACAAAAAACCTTCAAACCCAAAAAAACAAAAAAGTCCAATAATACACTAATGTAACCCAAAAATAGTCAAAATCATTATAAACCATAAATTGGATTAAAATACTATAAATCCATAAAACATTTAATATCCTAGAAACCCTAAAAACATAATAAAAACATGAAAACATATGAATACATAAACCCTTTAAAACCCCTTAAAATGCTAAAAACCAAAAAAACTAAAAATCATAAAAAACCCTAAATCCCCAAAACAACTAAAAATATCTAAAATCACTATAAATCTTTTATACCGCTAAAAGGATAAAAATATAATAAAAAAATAGTAACACCCTAAAATTCTAAAAAACCCTATTATCAAAGAAAAACATAAATGCCTTAAAGACTATAAAACCCCATAAAACCCTCCAAATCCCAAAAAAAACCTAGAAACCATAAAAATACTCAAAATCCCTATAAATTTCAAAAAAATGGAATAAACCTTAATACCCCTAAAATCCTGAGAAATATATAATAACCAAAAAGAAAATTTAAACCATTATAAAACCTAGAAACCCTAAAACCCTAAAAACCCCAAAACCAAAAAATCCCAAAACAACCCAAACAAAATAAAAATTATAAAAAAGTCTTAAAATCCTTAAAAAGGTTAAAACACATAAAAATAACAAAAAAATACTAAATAACATTTAAAATAGAAAAACTCTTAAATCCCCTTAAAATAAAAAAACACTAAAAACGTAAAACCCTAAATCCCTAAAAATCGTAAAAAACCAAAAAAGCAATAGAGACCCATAAAACCACTAAAAGGATTAAACCCATTAATCTCAAAATAGATCTAAAAGAACTAAAAACATAAAAAACACTATAATACTAAAAAACCATAAAAACAAAAAACCAATAAAAATACCAAATTTCCCAAAAAAACCCCTCATTATCCCTGAAACCGTAAAATTCAAAAAAATTCATAAAACTCGTCAAAATCCACAAAGATGTGAAACCCCCCAAAACCCTAAAAATTCCTAGTAAAACTTGAAAAATCAAGAAAAAATTAAAACCCCTAAATTCCTAAAAAATCAAAAACATAAAAAAAAATTTAGAACCCTCTAAAAAACTAAAATCACTCAAACTCCATAAAACTATAAAAACACATAAATATCCTAAAAACTAGATCATTCCTGAAAAATGTAAAAACTCCAAAAATATGATAAAACCCTAAGAAAACCATACACACAAAAAAAACTCATAAAAATCTTAATAATCCTAAAAACACTGAAAATCATTAAAACCATAAAACATTAACAACATAAAACCCTAAAAATATTAAAAACACTAAAAACCCATAAATCCTCTATAGAGCACTAAAATCTATTTAAACTGTTTAAACGCCAAAAAACACTAAAAATCATAAACCCCTAAAAATTAAAATACCCCTAAAAATAGAAAATACCCATAAATCCCCTGACACCCTTTAAAACACTAAAATACCCTACAAAACACAGAAAACCCTATATATAATAAAAAAATAGAAAATTACCTTTAATCCATTAAAATTTAAATAAACCAAAAACCCCCTAAAAAACCGCAAAACCATAAAAACGCTAGAAACCCATAAAATCATAGAAAATAAAAAAAACCCTAATATAATAAATATCTTAAAAACTATAGAAAGACTCAAAATCACTAAACACCCTAATATCATATAAAACTAAAAAAATTCCAAAAAATTACTATAAATCTAAATACTCTAGAAAACCATAAAAAAAATTTATAACCTACAAACTCCTTAAAACTAGAAAACCCTAAAAATTTCATAAAACCTACAGGAAACTAAACCCCCCCAAAAACCCTTAAAACCATAAAAACATGTAAATACCTTAAAAACCCTAAAAACAAATAAAATCTGAAAAACTACTAAAAACTCTATAAAACAATTAAACCCTTAAAAATTCTAAAAACCTTAAAAACACTAAACTCTCATATTAAACTAATAAATAACCAAAATAATTTATAAATACCTAAAAATCTGGTAAAAAGTCCACAAACACTCTAAAATCACTAAAAAATAAAAAAGACAAAAAATCTCTAAAAGTACCTAAAAATAAAAAACCCATAAAACCCATGAAAACCCTATGAAAACATTATAAACATAAAAAAAATAGAATCCATAACACATAAAAAATGCTAAAATCGCTAAAAAGATGAAAACATATAAAACTCTCAAAATCCCTAAAAACCCTAGATACCCATATAAATATAAAATATCCATAAAATTCACTAAAAACATAAAAACCCCTAAAACATTAAAAAAAATACAAACAAAACCTTAAAAACCAAAAAACACTAAAAAACTCTAAAAACCCAAAAAAATCAAAAAACACATAGATATAATAAAACCCCCTCATATCCTAAAAACTCATAAAACCACTAAAAACATTAAAAACCATTAAAACACATTACTGCATTAAAAACTATAAAAACCATAAAACCTATGAATCTAAAAAAAACTCAAAAATCCAAAAAACCAAAATACCCCTAAAAACATAAAAACCCACAAATACCCTCAAAATAACTAAAACCCACCATAATGCTTGAAAACAAAAGGACATAAAAAAACCTAAAAAGAAAAAACCCTTAGAGACATTGAAAATTTATAATAAACCCTTAAAAATTATGACACTAAAATCCAATAAAACCCAAAAAATGCTAAAAACCCTAAAAACCCAGCAAAATTTGTTAAAAATAATAAAATGCAGAAAATTCCTAAAATAATAAATATCCTCAAAATCTAAAAAATTACAAAAAACGTAAAATCCACTAAACAATAATAATACCTAATAAATACAAGAAAAACTAATGACACACAAAAAACCCCTAAAAATCCAATGAAGGCCAAAAACACATAAAAAATAAAAATACACAGAAACCCTAAATCCAAAAAAATCCTAAAAATTCTCTAAAATACCTAAAAACAGAAAACCCCTAAAAACAATGAAAACAAAAAATAAAATATTTAAAATTTAAAAACATTAGAAACCCTTAAATACCCAATAATCATTAAAACCCATAATAAATTAAATCCATAAAAACCCATAAAACCCCTAAAATGTAGATGACCCCTAAGAACATTAAAAACCCTAAAACAAATAACAACTCAAAAATCCCATTTAATCACCACATAATATTGATATAATATCAGAAACCATAAAATCCATAAGAAACATAAAAAATCCAAATACTCGAAAAATAAAATCAAAACCACAAAATACTCAAAATTCCTAAAAACACTAAAACCCCATGAAGAACCAAAAAAATGTAAAATTCACTAAAAATGTCAAAATAAAAAAAAATCAAGATAACCCCTGATGAAAACCTTAAAATCCTAAAAACCATTAAATCCACAGAAATCCTAAAAATGCCAAAAAAACCAAAACACCTTAAAAACATAAAATCTAGAAAAATTGCATAAAACAATTAAAATCCCAAATTCCCTATAGAATCACAAAAAACCATTAGAATTATAAAAAAATTTAAACCCCTCAAACATTAATGAACTCTGAAATACCAAAAACTCATAAACCCCAAGAATCCCTAAATATTATTACAAACCCTAAAATCCCAAAAACCATTCAAACAACTAAAACATTGAAAACCAAAAAACTCACAAAACAAATAAAACTACTAATACTATAAAAATCATTAAATCCATAAAAATCCCTAAAATCTCTAATACAAAAAAGTCATAAAAATAACTAAAAAACCTAAAATCATAAAACAGCTAAAATCCTTGAAAACCCTTATGAATACCATAAAATAATAAAACCATATAAAACCCCCTAAAACCCTAAAAAAATACAAAATTCCCTAAAACACAAAAAACAACAAATATTCATCAAAATCTTTTAAAACCAAAAAATGTATTGAAATCCCTCAAAAGAAATATACCATAAACACCTGATAAATTCAAAGAAATAAATTAATAAACTGAAAAAATTTAAAACCCCAAAAAATATAAAAATGATAAAAACCTATAAATCCTTAAAAATCATAAAGACCGTAAAAACCATAAACACCCATAAAAACCATAAAAACCCCTAAAACCAACAAAAAATGTAAAACCATCAAAAAATCAAAAATCCTTCGAACCCCTAAAAATTATAAAAACTCTAAAAAACCATAAAAACAAAAAAAAATTAAATATAAACATTAAAAACACAAAAACTAGTTAAAAAGCTAAAACCTTAAAACCCCTACACCCCTAAAAATCATAAAAAAGCATAAAATCCATAAAATAATTAAATATGTAACAATCCCCTATATACACGAAATATCACTATGAAAAGATTAAAAATATAAAAATACATTAATCCCCTAGAAATTCTATAAAATTATAAAACAATAGAAACCCAAAAAAATCACTGATAAACAATAAAAGTAAACATAATCACTAAACTCTTAAAACCCCTAAAACATCAAAACCCATAAAACCCTAATAATACAATAAAATTAATAAAAATACACATAAACCATAAAAATCTCAAGAATCCATATGGAAATATAAAAAACAAAAAATACACTTAAAACCCCCAAGAACCCATAAAAACTCTAAAAGTAAAAAAAAACCAGAAAACCATTAAAAAAATAAAAACCCAAGGAACCCATAAAAACATAAACCATACTAAAAACATTGGAAATATATTAAACCCCTTAAAATGTATAAAAATATATAAAAACTATAAGAACCTAAAAAATCAAAAAACAACCCTAAAACCCAAAAAATCAAAAAACCCCTAAAAAAGAAAAACCCCTAAAATACTTCAAAATCTGGAAATAACCCAAAATCATTAAAAATCATAAAAAGGGCCCCGAAAAATCTAAAAATGTAAAAAAGCCTAAACCCCTAAAAACAATATGCAATCATTAAAAATTGGAAAACTCTTAAAAACCTTAAAACATAAAAAATGATAAAAAATCCTAAAATCATTAAAAATCTAAACAACCAATAAATAAATAAAAACTCAAAAAACCATAAAACCCTAAAAAATCATATACCCCCTTAAATCATAAAAACCATAAATCCCATAAAAACCCAAAAGAAACCAAAAATACCTAAAAATACTTAACAGCCCTAAAAACATAAAGATGCTAAAAACCATAAGAATCCCAAAAACCCTGAAAAATATATAACCTATAAAAAATAAAAAAACCATAAAACCCCATAAAATCACTAAAATAAAATGGAAATTTTAATAAAGATCTAATCCGGTAAAAATATTGAAAAACTCTAAAAATCTATAAAATCCCTAAAGCTAAGAAAACCATACAACTTAAAAGACAAAAAACCTAGAAACCCTAAAAATCCCTAAAAACCATAAAAAATAATAAAAAACCCCTAAACCCCCATAAAAATACCAATAGATGTAAAACACCCTAATGTCCATGAAAAACTCTTTGAAGAACCTAAAAACAAAAAAAAAATTACGAAATCCCTATAAAACTAAAATATGCAAAACCCCTAAAAACCCTAAAAACCATAATACCCTCAAAATCACTGAAAACCATAAAAATCCCATGGAATCCCAAAAAAATTAAAAAATACCAAAAATACTAAAAAACATAAAAACCCTAATAAAACCATAAAAACCTGAAACACTTGATAACCCAAAAACCTAAAAAATTATAGAAATTTAAAAAACCATAAAACCCCTGAAAACCATAAGAACCCTAAAAACATAAAAGCCCCTACAACTCCATAAAGACATGAAAAAACCATTAAAAACTAAAAAACATTTAAACACGTAAAAACATTAAAAAACTGTAAAAAATTAAAACAGATAAAAATAATAAAAAAAGTCCCTAAAATCCCTCAAAATGCATAATTCAACAAAAAACCATAATTTTTTTAAAAAACCTAAATATACCAGAAAACATAAAATCCACTAGAAACCCCTACAAACCCTAACAAAACAATAATAATTTAAAAAAAACTTAAAACCCCAAAAGTACCTACAAACACTAAAAATCCTAAAAAACATAAAAACCCTAAATAACTTCAATATACATAAAATCTGAAAAACAAATAAAATTCATTAAAAATCATTAAGAATCCTGAAAATTTTATGAAACATATAAAAACCATATAACAAGTTAAAATAATAAAAATTCTTAAAACCCCAAAAAAACTAAAAACAATTAATACCCTAAAAACATGAAAAACTCGGAAACCCCCTAAAAACACAAAAAACCCAAAAACCCATAAATTCCTTAAAAATATATAAACCCCCTAAAAACTATCTATAAAAATCCAAAAACCATTTAAGAACCTGAAAATGTTTAAAAACACTAAAACCCCCAAAAACCCTTAAAATCTAAAAAACCCCAAAAAACACTAAATATCCTAAAAACCCTAAAACCCCTCAATATCAATAATAACCCTAAAAACCATTTAAATAGTTAAATGTCCCTAATAATATATAATGAGCTAAAATCCCCAAAAATCTCTGAACACCCTTTATAAAAACCTTAAAAACACTAAAAACCCTATGGAAACCTAAAACCCCAAAAAAATCCAAACCCATGCAAATACCTAAAAAAATAAACCCCATAAAAATAATTAAAATTATCTAAAATTCCCTAAAATTTAAAAATACCTAAGAAACCATAAAAACATTAAAAACCTAGAAATTAATAGAACCTCAACCAAGACTATGAAAAGATAAAACCCATAAATAACCCTAAAAAACTCTATGGATTCTGAGGCATCAAACTTCACGGTGATGCCACTCCCTCTATTGGTGATACATTTCTTATGATATGGTAGTGCACTTTCAGGCTCACTGTCGTCGACATCAGATGAAGGCATCAACCTTGGGAGATCGGGTCAGATCTGGTCTACCCGGCAAACAGCGTTGTAGGATCATGGAGGAGTGGTCTATATCACTTCATTACTTTGTGCAGAGTTTTAGATCTATAGTGGAGCCACTATGATCTAGATATTTCATATTTTGGTGCTTCAGAACCATAGAGGTGTAGGATAGATCCGGGTTTTATGGTTTTTGGGGTGGTAGATATCCATCCCCTATCATCTATAAGGGGCGATCTCAGTGGAGATTGGCTTCATCGGAGATCTTTAGTTTTTTTGCGGTATGTTTATACTTCTTTCTTTGGCGGCTTAGAATTCTATGAGTGGCCGCATTTTAGAAGGGGGTTCATTGGATTGGTGTTGGTATGCATGGTTCTCTTTTGTGGGGTTTCAGATCTGTTTGTCAGCAGTTTACGCAGAATAATAAAAATACCCTAAAATCATAAAATCCCTAAAAATAATTAAAACCAAATATCCCATAAAACCCCAAATAATCATTAATACTATATAATCCTTTTAAAACCCTAAAAACATTAAAAATCTATAAATAACAATAATATCCTAAAAACTCAAGAAAAATTCAAAAACCCGAAAATAATAAAAACCCTAAAACCCATTAAAAATTAAAAATTCTTTTAAAACACCCAAAAACACATAAAAACCATAGAAATCCTTTAAAATCCTTAAAAATGGTAGAAATATTAAAATCCCAGAAAACCCTATATGAAAACAATACAAACCTAAAGAAATACAATACCTATAAAAACATAAAATACTGGAAACCACGAAAAACACTAAAAACCAATAAGCCCTTCAAAATTTCTAAAAATCATAAAAAACCCCAAAAATGAACAAAAAATCCCAATAAATAAAAAACGATTAAAAACATAAAAATTTGAAAAACACTAAGAAAACATTAAAACCCTAAAACCCTTTAAATCCACTAGAAATCCCAAAAAAACCGAAAAACCCTAAAAATCCTAAATCCTAAAACCCCAAAAAAACTATAAAAACCTTATTTCACCATAAAAACCCTAAGAACCATTTAAAACACTGAAAACCATTCAAAACAATAAAATGATGAAAAATAATAAAGAATCATAATATCCCTAAACCACCCCCACCCAAAACCCCCAAAATTACAATAGAGACCCTAAAAACAATAAATTACTTTAAATGCCCTAAAACCCTATAAAAGCATAAAAACACAAAAATCCCTTAAAATAACATTAAAACCCATAAAATATAAAAATTCATTAAGTACCTAAAAACATAAAAAAAATGTTACAATCCAAAAAAACTAAAAAACTTCAATATCTGTAAAACCCTAAAAACCATAAAATTCCTAAAAAATCTGTAAACATCCATAAAAATATTAAATTCCTAAAACCACCTGAAAACCCATAATAAAACCTTATGGACATAAACCACATTAAATCCCTAAAAAAATAAAACACAATAAAAACCCAAAAACCATAAAGGACCCTCAGACATCTAAAAACATAAAAAAAATCCTTAAAACCAGAAAAAACAAAAAAAACCCATTAAATTTATAAAAACCCTCTAAACCCCTAATTTCTTTAATGAACACCGCAAGCATTAAAAAAACTAAAAAACTAAAGAATGTACAAATAAAAAAACAAAAAACACCTAAAATGCAAAAAACCTTATAAAACCTCTCAAAATCCAAAAAACCTAAAAAACCATAAGAATCCATAAAAACCTAAAAACACTAGAAACATAGAAAAATCCAAAAAAATTGTAAAAAACCTATATATAAATAAAACCAATTAAAAAGTATAAATTTCTTAAAACCCCAAAAAACCCATCATAATCTACAAAACCCCTAAATATCATAAAATACTAAAAAATCCCTAGAAATATCTAAAAATTTATAAAACACCATAACTCATCTATGAAAAACATATAAACCAAAACCAATTAAAACCTAATATCACCTAAAAATTATAAAATCCTTAAAAGACCATAAATTCTTTAATATCCATAAAACCCCTAAAACCGTTAAATACCCTAGAATCCCAAAAATACTTTAAAACCCTCTAATAAACATAAACCCCATAAAACCTAAAAAATGATAAAACAAAAAATAAACATTAAAACACAAAATCATAAAAAAAAACCTAAAACCCCCTTAAAACCTTAAAACACTAACATCCATGAAAACCCGTAGGACCCCCCAAAATCCGTTAAAACCCAATAAAAAATAAAATCCTAAAAACACAGATATCCATAAATTTCTAAAAAATCATAAAACCCTAAGAAACATTTTGAATACCTTAAAAATATTAATACACATAAAACCACTAAAAAGTAAAAAAAGGTAAAACCCTAAAAAACCCTAATAACGAAAAAAGCCCATAAAAAATTTAAAACCCCTCAAAACCCTACGAAACAATAAAATATAAAAACCCTTTAAACCCATAAATATATTAAAAACTATATAAAACATAAGAAATGATAAAATCCTAAATAAACCGCTAAGATCCAAATAACCAAAAAAACATCAAAACCCCTAAAAACCCAAAAAAAACTTAAAAACCATCAAAATACCTAAAACCATAAAATGATAAAAATCCAAAAAATGCAAAAAAATAACTAAAATTTTAAAATCACTTAAAACCATAGAAAACCCATACGAAAAACATATAATCCTAAAAAGACTTTAAACCCTTAAAAATTCTAACAACCATAAAAACCCCAAAACACTCAAAATCATTAAAAACAATAAAAACATAAAAATACATAAAAATACATAAATATTATGAAATATTTAAATACCAAAAACACCCTGAAAGCCCGTAAGAAATATCAAACCCTAATATCTTGTGAAGCCCTTAAAAACCTAAAAATTCTAAAAACACAAAAAATCTGAAAAGCCACTAAAATCACTAAACACCCCTAAAAACATAAAATATATTGAAAATATTAAAACCCTTAAAACACCGTAAATCAATATAACCCAATAAGAATTCATATAAATACATTTTAATTTCTGAAAATCATTAAATATCAAAAAAACCATTAAATTCCTAAACCCTTAAAAATCCTCAAACCCCGTAAATTTCTATAAAATATAAATAATTCTATAAATTCCCTAAGAACATATAAAACCATAAAAACACTGAATACCAATAAGAAACAATTAAAAACTAAATTCAATCAACACCCTTGAATGATAGAAATGAATGTTAGATCCTAAAAGCCATAAAACCCCCTAAAATCATAAAATTCAGAAAAATCCCCTCAAAGTACCTAGAAACATAAAAAACACTAAAACCACTATAAAACATAATAAAACATTAAAAGATAAGAATATACATATTTCTGACACATAAAAATAAATTTTTTTTTGCATAATTATGTAAAACCCAGAAAAATACCCTCAAAACCCCTAAAACCATTAAAAACACCATAACCCCATAAAACCCGAACAATAAAGAAAAAACTCTATAACACCATTAAACCTCTAAATATGATAAAATACTATAAAACCCATAAAAATTCATAAAAGATCTCAAACCCCCATAAAAATCCAAAAACCATATACAACCCTAAAATGCTAATAATCCCAAAAAAAAGAAAAAACCCTAAAAGTTCCCTAAAAATCCATAAAATGTAAAAAAATCATAAAACCCATGAAAACTACAATGGAAACCTTAAATAATAGTAAAAATAAAAACCGTAAAACCCATCATAATCCCTAAAACCATAACAATCATAAAAATACTAAAAAAGCTCTAAAATCTATAAAAAATAATAAAAATCTCATAAAAAACTAAAAAATGCTAATAAAATCTTAAAAAATAATTAAAACCCAAAAAATCCTAACACGGTTAAACCCATAGAAATATATAAATAACACAGAATTTCAAATAACCATTAACCCCAGCAAAAAACATAAAACACCACAAAACTTGAAAAACATAAAAACCCTCTAAAAACACTAAAACGCTTTAAAATAATAAAATTGCAACAAACTCTAAAAAACCATTATAACCCCAAAAACTAAAAAAACACTAAAACCCAAAAAAACAAAAACCCATAAAAACCCTGAAAACCCAAACATAATAAAAAATACCCCAAAAAGTATAAAACTAAAAAAACCCTTAAAACCCATAAAATCCCTACAAATGTAAAAACCCCCTGAAAACCACAATGAATCCCATAAAACCCAAAAAACACATTAAACGCCAAAAAAAACTAAAAAATTATAAAAAGCATAAGAATGAAATGAAATCCATAAGAATTATACAACCCCATTAAAAGTATAAAAATATTTAAATACCCCTTAAAACATAAAACCCCCTAAAATCCATAAAATCCATAAAAACCATAGGACCCTAAAATCCCATAAATTCAAAAAATACCACTAAAACTCTAAAATAACGTTAAAACGTTGAAAACATTAAAATACTATAAATAGCATTAAAACCCTTAAAAACTCAAAAAAACCCATAAAAACCCCAAAATAATAAATCCCCTAAAACTAATAAAAATTTAAAAATTCCTAGAGCCTCCCAATAAATAATAAAAAAATGAAATATCAATAAAAATCCAAAAAAATGTAAAAACTCTAAAAAACATAATGAAAAACCAAATGATAAGAATTAAAAGATAAAAACACTTAAAACCTATAAAAACCAAAAAACACTAAAACCCCAAAAATACAAAAACCCTTAAAATCCCTCAAAATATATAAAAATATGGAAACCCCTAAAATTGCTAAAAAAATCCATAAAAATCATAAAAATCATAAAAAACATAAAAACCCAGAAAATTCCTATGAAAATATTACCACCCTAAATACACATATAACCCCCTAAAAAAATGCTAAATAACCTAATAACCCTTAAAATACCCTAAAACATATAAACCTAAAAATGTAAAATCCATTAAAATGCATAAAACCCAAAAAACATTAAAAACAATAAAAACCCTTCAAAACCCTAAAGATGTTGAAAAATTATAGAAAACATAAAACCCCCAAAATTTACCGAAACACCAATAACAGCCCTAAAAACCCATAAAAACAATCAATATCCATAAGTTTCTAAAATAAAAAAAACCTAAAAATAACTAAAAATGCATAAAAGATTAAAAAAACATAAATAACCATAAAATCACTTTTAAAACCTAGACACCTAAAAAACGTAAACCCCATAAAAACATAAAAAATTTCCAAGATCCAAAAAACCCTCAAAACTCTAAAAATCCTCCACACCCTAAAAACTATAAAATCCCCCAAAATCCATAAAAATATCTTAAAAAATTAAAAACATAAATATTCTGAAAACCTCTAAGAAACCCCTCAAACAGTAAAAAAATAATTCCCCTAAATCAGAAAAAACGCTAAAAACCCTAAAACCATATAGGACCCTAAAACCCCTAAAATCCAAAAAAATCATTAATTCACTAAAAGCCCCTAAAACGCACTAAAATTATAAAAAGTCCAAAATCAAATAAATATTTTAAAAAACACAAAACATTAAAAACACTAAAAAACTGAAAAAAATTACAATTTTACAAAAAACCTCAAAACCCCAAAATATGCTAAAAACCCATAAAAACCCTCAAAATAAAAAAACCCAAATAACACATAACAATATTTAAAAATACATAAATATCCATAAAAACATAAAAAAACCCTAAAAACCCTAATAACACATAAGAAAACATTAGAAAACTATAAACATTTAATGCCCCTAAAAACCTATAAAATGATAAAAATCCAAAAAAAATTAAAAAACCCAAAAACACATCAGAATCCACAAAACCAATAAAGAACTTAAAAATCATAAAAGATCCCTAAAAATAATGGAAACTATAAAGAACCCCTAAAAACACCTAATAAATCCATAAAACCCAAAAAAAACTCTTAAAACCTAAACAAATAGAAATCCTTAATAGAACATAAAACCCTAAACCCAAAAAAACCCCTTAAACCCATTAAAACCTGTAAAAACCAGTAATACCCTAAGAACCCTCTAAAAACATAAAAAATGTTAAAACATAAAAAGCACTACGGGATAAATAGCTTTTTGTGATGGCTTATTTGTAACAGGAATAAATCCCATCGCAAATTCCATGTTCAGGAATCTATTTGTGATGGGGAGAAATGCCCGTCGCAAAAAACTAATTATTTCCGATGGGAGAGGACACGCCGTCGCAAATAGTTTGGCACGACATGCACGCCAAACCACGTGAAAACTATTTGCGACGAGTAACTATCTCCTGTCACAAAAATAATGGGGGGCTTGCGCGTGAATCCGCGCGGCTTGCACGCCAGGCCGCGCGGCTTGTGCGCCAAACCAAGCAGGGTTATTTGCGACGGTTCCCGTCGCTAATACCCTGCGACGGTCAATAAGTTTTTTCAACAGGTTGTCATCATGTCGCTAAAAGTCTATCAGCAGGCACTATTTTCTATGGGACCCGTCACAAATAACCTTTTAACTGCCGACTGTAATTAATACGGGTGAGGGTATTTTTGACGAGAACCATCACAAATACAACCATTTGCGACGGAGATCCCGTCAAAAATAATCTCATTGCAACTAATCTAATCTATATATACCCCCATCAATTTTTCCCAAATCATTCAGATCTTTCCCTTTCTCTCACTACATTTTCCAGTTTCCAAAAGAAATTTTCTTTTAGTTGATGTTTTTTAAAGAGCAATCGGAGGGCGTCAATATCTTCAGAATATCAAAGTTTAAGGTATTTATATTTTTTATATTTATTTTAATTTTTTATGTTAATTTTAATTGTTGTTTACGAGTTCAAATTTAATTATATTTCAATTGATTTTTAATTATATTTAGTTTTACTAAGTAAATGATATTATTAGTAATAATTATAAATAATTAGTTATAATTAAGAAGAAATAGTTATAATTATGAATAATTAGAAATAATTAGGAATAATTAGTAATAATTAGTAATAATTAGTAATAATTAGTAATAATTAGTAATAATTAGTAATAATTAGAAATAATTATTAATAATTAGTAATAATTAGTATTAATTAGTATTAATTAGTATTAATTAGTAATAATTATGAATAATTAGTAATAATTATGAATAATTAGTAATAATTAGTAATAATTATTAATAATTAGGAATAATTAGGAATAATTAGTAACAATTAGTAACAATTTGTAATAATTACTAATAATTAGTAATAATTAGAAATAATTAAGAATAATTAGGAATAAGTATGAATAATTAGGAATAATTATGAATGATTTGGAATAATTATGGATAAATAAATATAATTACGAATAAATAAGAATAAATAGATATAATTACGAATAATTAAGAATAAATAGATATATTTACTAATAATGACTAATAATTATGAACAATTTGTAATAATTACGAATAATTAGTAATAATTAGCAATAATTGAGAATAATTATCAATAAATAGAAGTAATTAGCAATAATTAAGAATAATTAGCAATAATTAGGATTAATTAGCAATAATTAAGAATAAATACCAATTATTAGCAATAAATAAGAATAAATAGACATATTTAAGATTAATTATTAATAAATAGTAATAACTAGTAATAATTAGTAAGTATTAGTAATAATTAGTAATAATTAGTAAAAATTAAGAATAATTAGTAATAATTAGGAATAATTAGTAATAATTTGATTAAATTATGAACAATTAGGAATAATTAGGAATAATTGGGAACAATTAGTAATAATTAGTAATAAATAGGAATAATTATGAATAATTAGGAATAATTAGGAATAATTAGGAATAATTACGAATAATTAAAAATAAATAGATATAATTACTAATAATTACGAATAATTAATAAAAAATATATATAATTATGAATATTACTAATAATTATTAATAATTACGAATAATTAGTACTAATTAGCAATAATTAGCAATAATTAGCAATAATTAGGAATAATTAGCAATAATTTGAAATTATTAGAAAAATTATCAATAATTAAGAATAATTAGGAATAATTAGCAATAATTAGGAATAAATAGCAATAATTAGAAATAATTATAAATAAATAGTTACAATTAGCGATAATTAAGAATAAATAGATATAATTAGTAATAATTAGCAATAATTAGCAATAATTATCAATAATTAGCAATAATTAGTTATAATTAGCAATAATTAGCAATAATTTCCAATAATTAGAAATAATTAGCAATAATTAGCCATAATTATGAATAATTAGGAAAAATTAGGAATTATTTGGAATTATTAAGAATTATTAGTAATTATTAGTAATAATTAGTAATAATTAGTAATAATTAGTAATGATTAGTAATAATTAGTAATAATTAGGAATAATTAGTAATAATTTGGAATAATTAGGAATAATTAGGAATATTTAGGAATAATTAAGAGTAATTAGGAATAATTAGGAATAATTAGGAATAATTAAGAATAATTAGGAATAATTAGGAATAATTAGCAATAACTAGCAATAATTTGCAATAATTAGCAATAATAAGCCATAATTAGAAATAAAAAAATATTATCAATATTTAAGAAAAATAATTATTAATATTTCTAAAATAATAATAAATTTATAAAATATTAAAATTATCAATATTCGCAATAGGCTTTGCTCTATTCATAACATGTTCAAATCTCAAAGGGTCGCCAATAGTCGTGTTATGTGCAATAAAAAGTTTGTATCATCCATGTCCAATGTAAACTCTATAATTGTCCTTGTATGGTTGATCATATCACAAGTAGTGTTGCAATCAGACAAACCAAGTCAAGCCATTCTTATTTATATGAATTATCCCACATAAACCTTTACATAGACCATTCTTCCTTGAAAATTTAAGGGAAAAATAATTATATTCCCTCAAATTTTTAAGGATGAATGATCTTTGTAAAGTGTCATGTGAGATGATTCTTAATGACGAGAATGTCATTACATTGGTCATCCTATTGCGGCACTATTTGCGAGGTGATCAACCATGCAGGTACAAATATAGAGTTTACCTTAAATATGACTGACAAAAACATTTTATTGCGCATGACTTTACAATTGACGACCCTTTAAGATTTGAACATGTTAAGAATAGAACAAAGTATATTGTTAATATTTATAATTTTATAATTTTATAAATTTTTTATTATTTTAATAATATTAATATTTTTTTCTCATAAATATTGATAATATAATTATTTTTATTACTAATAAATAGTAAACGAAATGTGCTTGGAATATGAAGGGAAAATTTGTAATCATCTCCACAACGATGATTGCCAAATTTCCTTTCATTATTCAATCAGTTTCCTTTTGCTAAGTATTGCTACGCATTGCTAAATTAGTAATAATAAGTGGGAGAAAGATGCAATTAAATGAGATGTTAGAAAAAAGAGTAGCTGTCAATCCACTGGAAATTGTGCCGCCCTTAATTAATGATAGTTATTAAGTAGTTGTAATTATTTATCTTCTTTTTCAGATAGTGTTTTTATAATTTAAATCTATTCAGAAACAGTGATGATTTTATAATTTATGTAGAAAAATATGGAACAAGGAAGTTGACATCAGTCATTATTAGATGATCAAACTTGGATAAATCAGCGCAGATATCAAAATGGTTCTAATTTATATCGTGTCTATATTTGAGGGTGTTGAATCTTTCTTAGAATTTGCATCATCAAAACTAGAATATGTTTCAGAAGGAACAATTATGTTTCCTTGTAAAAAAATGTGCTCTAATAATGTTCGACACACTTGATATTGTTGGGGGACATCTCTTGTAGTTTGGTTTTCAACCAGATTATATTCATTGGTATCAACACGATGAAATCAGTTTTAGAGTTGATTCTAATAACTTGATTCTGGATCCATCACAATTTGAAAATTTAGTACATGATGTTGCAGGTCCATCTGTGCAACAAATAGAAACTCACGAGGATATTGATTTAACTCTTGAGTTGGCACCATCCGAATTTTATGAGTTTCCGAGGTCTGTGGAGGATGCATTATATCCTGATAGAAAGAGAAGAAAATTAGATACGGTTGAAAAATTTATGGCTATTAAATCAGTTAATGCAATGTTAAACAACTATTTTAATCAGATATTTTCTCTGGTTGAAACACAGTTTCCTGAATGAAATGTGTTGCCTACAAATTACTATGAGAGTAAGAGGTTGATTCGTAATTTGGGCCTTAGTTATCGTAGGATTCATGCATGTCCAAATGATTGCATCTTATATTCTGGTGAAAATGAGTCATTGGATATTTTCCCCATTTGTGGACAATCATGGTATAAAGTAGCTCAACCATGGATGTCTAGATCGATTCCAGTAAAATAGTTGAGATATTTCCCCCTTACACCCAGGTTGCAGCGTTTATTTATGTCTCAGAACACAACGTCAATGATGTCATGGCACAAAAACAAGATTTCAACTGATAAAATGTAGAATCGTAGATTTGATGAAGATGTTAATGATGTTACAAATGAATTTGAAATGACAAGAGATTATGACAATGAAACTCATATGGATATTGATGATGCTGAGGAGGAAGATGAAGACATTGACATTGACAGCTATGGAGAAGATGATGAAGCTTAACATTGACACAGTAAAATGCCGGTTATAATCATAACTAATATATATCTATATATAATAGTTATTTTCAACTATCTGCTAACAACAATCATTTTTTGTTTCAGATGGACTCTGATCTATTGTGTGAGTTAGAGGAGGCGGAGCTACCTTTGGATGATGAAGATGTTGGATCAGCTGACCCTCAGCCTACTGGTGGTTCAGGAGGTACGCGGATGTATGGTAACATGTATATTTTAGTTATATTTCATTAATTTATTTATATATATATACTAATTGATTGATTATTTATTCATTTTTCACAGTTTTCAGCTTGTAGATATTGGACAGGGGAGCACTATATTGTGCAATTATTTTTCTCAGCCATGGATCAAATAGGAACTGATTCCCGTTGATGTACGATGCGATATGTTCTATCATTGTCTGGTATGTAAATAAATATTATTTATTTTGAAATTTATTTTATTAACAACTTGATATTATAAATTATATGTAGGTTTTATGGCATCCTATCGATGATAGAATACACGATGCTAGCCACACGACATGCCAGGTTTCTATATGTGACAGTTTCCGCTAGGTTTTTCACAATTTGAGAAGGACAACCTTTAAGAAAGCAGGGGTGACAGAATTTGATGAGTCGTGTAGAGCCCACCGACCAGAATACATTTAATCTCACGTTTGGGATGGATTATGTTTACACTGGTTGGGTGGTGGATTTCAGTGGAGATCATCAGTGGGATGACAGAATCGTGGGAGACATGAGGTGATGCATCGAGCAAGTAGTCGTACATTCATTTCTCATAAAGAACATCTAGTAAGTATATTTTTAAAATATTTTATATAAATATAAATATAAACAGTTTATTTTATATATCTGTAGGCATTCAAGCATCCCGATATTAATGAGTTTGACGTTTATCGGAGGATGAACAGTGATCCGGCCACTGGAGAGATTTGGGGTGATCGCCAGAGTCAGATTGTGGTTAGTATTATTTTTTCAGTTTAACGAATTAACTGCATATAATATTTTGACAATTTTTATTTTAAATTGGAATTTAAGGAGTCATATGAGGCTGCGACCTCTCAGACACAGGATGAGGGTCAGGACGAGATGGGTGAGCAGACCATTGCTCACCATTTCGATGAGGCGACATGGATGTAAGAGACACTGTATGGATTTGAAAAGGGCTGAGTAGTTGGCATCAGCTCTCATTCGACTCCCGGTACCTATTATGGTACTGCTGCGATGTCGGCATCTATCTCGAGAGGAGCTCATGGAAAGGAGTCATCTTCAGCTTCACAGTATCAGGAGCAGTTGTGAGCTCAGGATGAGCATATAGAGACTTTTCAACAGCAGCAAGAAGAGATGTCTCGGCAGCAGCAACAGCAGGAGTAGCATTACAAGGAGCAGAGTCGTCGATGGCAGCAGCAGCATCAAGAAGAGATGGAGTACATGCATTTTTTGACTCGTAGTTTAGAGATCGAGTTTCCTCCACCAGCTCCTTCAGCTTCTCCACCTCCTCCAGATGACCCCCAGTGATTTTTTATGTTACAAACAATTTAATTAAAATTTTTATATGGATTATTTTTATTTTCTGTATTTTATATTGGTGCAAATATTAAATAATTTAGTTTATAATATTGTATTGTTTTTTTATATTATTTTTTCAATTTTGCAAATTTTAATATTTTTTATTTTTTTATTTTTTTAATAATAATAATATAATTTTTTCATCAATCTTAATATTATTAAATTTTATTTTTTAAAAAATTAAATTAATATTTGTGACAGGGCCTTTTGCAATGAGACACCGTCGCAACTAGCCCAATTAAATATTTTTAAAAACATATTTGGGACAGGTAAGTAAGCCTGGCACAAATATTTTTTTGCGACGACACCGTCGCCGAAAGCGTTTATGTATATATAATACAAATAATACGAATTTTATTTGTGATGGGAATGTTTCCCGTCACAAATAATTGTATTTACAACATCGTTTTCTACAACGATCTATTTGCGATGGAACCCTGTCGCTAAAGCCTATTTGCGGCGGGATCCCATCGCAAATAGTCCGTCGCAATTAAAAAGAATTCCAGTAGTGAAAACATTAAAGACAAAAATAAACCATAATCCTCCAAAAAACTCAAAAACACCAGAAAACTCAAAAACAAATCAATAATGAACTAACAGCCCTGAGAACACATAAAACCCCTCAAAATCATTCAAAAATAAAAAAAGAAAAATCATAAAAAAAACTATAAAATCCCTAAAAATGTAAAAAACACTAAAACCTTGAGAAAAACTATGAAATCCTTAAAAACCAAAATACACTTTAAAACAATAAAAAATAAAAAAACGCGAAACCCTAAAATTCCTAAAACAAATAAGAAAAAAAATCCACTAAAACCATTACAAATGCATAAAAATACTTAAACACACCAAATAATCTAAAATCCTTTTGAACCCATTATAATCATACAAACTCTAAAAACATAAAAAAACTAAAATACTCAAAAATATCACGAAAACCCAAAAAAAACAAAAAAAACATCAAGCCCCAAATAAAAATAAAAACCCTCAATATCCTTAAAAAATATCAAAATGATACAAATCCACATAATTCAAAAAAATACATAAAATGGAAAAACCAAAAATACCTGTAAAATCCCTAAGAAAAACTTCAAAACCTAAAAACAAATAAATCCCTTAAAATCCTTAAAAAACTTAAAACCCCTAAAACCCTTAAAATCCATAAATACCCACAAAACCATAAAAATCCTTAATTTCATAAAAATCACTATAAATATTAAAAACCCTAAAAACCACTAAGATATTTCAAATTCTAAAAATACATAAAGTCCCTCAAAACATTAAAACACTAAAAACCCTAAAAACCAAAAGACCCTAAAAACCATAACACCCTAAAAATCATTAAATGTACTAATGATTTTGAAAAACATAAAGAACCATAAAACCCTAAAATCTCAAAAAACCATGTAATCCAATAAAAACATTTTAAAAATTCTAAATAACATAAAATACTTGAAAAACATAAAAACTGAAAACACATAAAAATCCAAAAACCTCGTAAAAAGATTCAAAACAAAAATAAATTCCTTAAAATTCATTATAACATAGAAAACTGTTAAAATCGTGAAAATTTATTAGAACCCCATAAAAACTAAAAGGAATTTAACATCATGGAAATACCTAATTAATGATAAAACCCTAAGAAATCCTAAAATCCATAAAATTTCCTAAAAATCATAAAATCCTAAAAACCATAAAAATCCAAAATATTAATTATAAAAAAAATTAAAAACCCAAAAACCTTATCAAATGTATGAAAACATTAAAAAATAAAGAAAACATAAAACACCTAAAACCCTAAAATTAATCAAATCACTAAAACCATTTAAAAATTCCCTGAAAACCATAAAAACTCCTAAACCCATTAAAACCTTAAAACCCAATAAAACCCCCCACAACAAAAAATAACTCAAAAACCCATTTAAACCCCTTAAAATGATAAAAAAACATATTTAAATGCCTTTAAAATCCTTAAATGAACTCAAGAAATCCCTAAAACCCCAAAAACAATTTAAAAACCTTAAACCCCGTAATGATACCTAAATACATAAATCCTAAAAAAAATCCTACAAAATACTTAAAAATCAAAGAAAAACATAAAAAATCCAAAAACAATGAAAAAATATAAAGAAAACCTTATAACTGTAAAATGTTGTAAACCTTGAATATGATAAAATTTCCTAAATAACATAACAGTCAAAAAATACTAAAAATATCCCAAAATATACCTAAAAACGTAAAAACCCTAAAAACCTGAAACCACTAATAAATATTCAAAAAAAACAATAAAAAAATGTTATCTCAAAAAAACCTAAGAAGGAAAAACACATAAAAACCTATAAACCCATTAAAAACAATTAAAACACTAAAATGTTAACCCACTCCATACAACCTTTGAAACACAAAAAAAATACTAAAAAATCCCTAAAACCCCCAAATAACCATAAACACTTAAAAACCCTAAAAATCCAAACCACCTCAAAACCCCAAAAAACAATACAAACAAATTAATCCTCAAAATCCTAAAAATCCTAAAAAACGAAAAAACCCTTAAAACCCCATAGAAAAACCTAACACCCTAAAAACATTAAACTCGTAAAATCATAAAAACAATAAAAAACATAAAACCATTAAAATCCCTCGAAATTCATAAAAACTCTAAAAACCCATTAAAATCCTAAAAATTCATATAAATTTGTTAAAATGTAAAAACCCCTAAAACTCCTAAAAAGCAATAAAAACCCATAAAAACCTAAAAACACTTTAAAACCATAAAAAAAATTTAAAACCCCTAAAAATACTCTAATAACTCCTAGAATCATAAAAACCACAAAACCATGAAATCCCATTAACCTATAAAACCACAAAAATACACTAATAACTCTAGAAACACTTTAAAATCCAAAAAATGAAAAAACAACAAAACCCCAAAACCCTAAGAAAAATTTATAGACCTAGAAAAATACTTAATGCACTTAAAAACACTAAAACCTTCAAAATTCCTAAAATTCCTAAAAACCATAATATTTTAAAAAAACCTAAAAATTCTGTAAAAGGGAAAAGACCCATGAACCAATAAAAACGTATAATAAAACCATAAAAGCATAATATAACTCAAAACCCCAAATAACTTAAAAATGATAAAAACCTTAGGCAGTCCCTAAAAACCTCTAAAAAATTAAAAACCTAAAACCATAAAAGACCCTAAAAACACCCAAAAAATTTAATCCATTAAAAATGTTAAAAACACTAAGAAAACATAAGATACTAAAAAACACAAAAAACACATAAAACGAAAAAACATAAAACCATAAAACCCTTCAAAATCTACAAAAACCCTAATAATACTTATAAATCCCAAAAAAAATAACTACAAACAAAAAAACACTATAAACCATAAAACCCTTCAAAAACCATAAACTCCTAAACACACATAAAACCCTAAAAACACGAAAAACCAAAAACCCAAAAAAACCAATAAAAACTCAAAACCCCCATAAAAAATCTTAACAACATAAAATTCCATAATAACCCTTAAATTTCTATAAAAACACTAAAAACTGGAAAAAAAATTAAATGCCTAAAGAGCCTAAAACCCATAAAATCCATTAAAATCAATCAAAATCCATAAACCCCCTAAAAACAATAAATATAATATAAATACCCTAAAATACATAAAAATGTAAAAAACAAATTAAAACCCAGAAAACATGCAACAAAAACCTAAAACACTTAAAACACCTAAAATATCTAAAACCTTATAACCCATACAAACCCATAAATATTATAATAACCCCTAAAGAATATTAAAAACCCTAAAAATCACTAAAACCAATTAAAAATATAATAGTATTAAAAAATCAAACAAATCATAAAAACCTAAAGAACATAAAATGAACACAACCCCCCACCAAACAACAAATTCCTAAATAAAACTATAAAACCCCTCAAAATACCTTAAAATTCTAAAAGCCAATAAATCTACTAAAAATATATAAAAATCCTAAAAATGTAAAAAATCATAATAACCTAGAAAAATGATAAGAAATCCTTCGAACCCAAAAAGCACTTAAACCATATTTAAATGATAAAAAACGCTAAAACCCAAAAAACCCTAAACCCCTTAAACCATAAATACTATTTAAATCCCTCCAAAACCTATGAACCCATAAAATCATTACAAAACCTAAAAATCCTTTAATTTAATAGATCCCTAAAAACCCTAAAAACATAAGAAATCCTTAAAATTCAAAAAACAAAAAACATAGAAATACTTAAAACCCATCGAAAATAAAAATGATAAAAACCCTTGAAAACACTAAAAGAGACTAAAAACACCTAAATCCCATAAAAACCATAAAAACATAAAAACCTATAAAGTCCATGAAAACAATAAAAACCTTTAAAAACCATTTTAAAACCCTATAAATTATTAAAACGCTAAATGACCTAAAAATAATAAATACTCAAAACATTCCTGACAATCAAGATTTCCTTAAAAACCCTAAAAAAATTCCAAATGCCTAAACCCCTAAAAACCATAATAATCCTAAAACACCATAAAAATTGATTAAATCATAAAAACCAATAAAAACCATGCCACCCCCCCCCCACAGTTAAAACCTAAAAACAGTTAAAACCCTAAATAACATAAAAAAATTGATACCCAAAAAATTAATAATCCTAAAAAATCCCTAAAAGCCTAAAATCATAAAAATTCCTAAAACCATGAAATCCCTTAGAAATCCATAATATCTTAAAAACACATGAACCCCATAAAAAAATAAAAATTCATAAAAACCATAAATTTGTTTTAAAACACCTAACAACACATAAAACCCATAAAACCCATCGAAACATAAAAATTCTAAAAACCAAAAAACCCACTAAGAATCTAAACACTATTTAAATTCTTCTAAACATTAAAAAACTCTTAGATACCTTAAAACTGTAAAAATAATAGAAAAAACCCTAACAAAAGAAAAAACCATTAAAACACGAAAAACACTCAAAATCCCTAAGAACTATGAAATCCATAAAAATATTAAAATTTACCTAGAAATCCCTAGAATCAAAAAAAATGGTCAAAATCATAATAGAACCTTAAAAACATCATAGAACTAACCCCCCCCCCCAACCCAAAAATCGATAAAACCCCAAAACCCTAAAAATATCAAAATCCCTAAAATCACTTAAAAATAAATAAAATTCCTTAAAAACATAAAAACTCAATAAAACCATACGAAACCATTCAAATCCAAAAGAACATAAAACACTTAAAATCATAAAAACATTACAAAAACCTAAAAAAGTCTCTAAAACCATAAAACCCATAAAAACGTAATCCCCTAAAAATCCAGAAAACCATAAAACCAATAGAAACCTAAGAATCCATTAAATCCATATAAATGTTAAAAATATATAAAACACTTTAAATCCCTAAAAACCCAAATTCCAAAAGGTTCCCTAAAACCCCTAAAACACCCCAATATTCAATAATCCTGTAAAATCCATAAAACCATAAAAATCCCTTAGAATACTAAAATTATTAATATACCCAATAAACAATAAAAACACTAATAAAACCATAAAACCCTAAAAATTATGAAATCCCCTAAAACCAAAAAAATGACAAAACCCCTAAAACCCTAAAAATCCATACCCCATCAAAATCCTAAAAAAATAAAAATCAAAAAGTCCTTGAAAAGCCATAAAATCACTAGAAATTTAAAATCCCTAAAATCCCCAAAGGATCCCATAAATTCCAAAAACCACATCAAACACAGAAAAAACATAAAAATCATAAAAAAATTAAAAACCTAAAATACACCAAAATACATAAAAACTCTAAATAACCCAATAAATTTATAAAAAACCATAAATAAACCATAAAACAAAAAGATCCTTAAAAATCATAGAAATCCCTAAAACCCTAAAACCCTAAACATCCATAAAAAGCATAAAACCACTAATACTCTAAGATCCTTTTAAGGCATTTAATTTATTAAATGTCTTTAAATGATATTAAAACCCCTCTTAAGTCAAAGAAAACACTAAAAATCCCAAATTTATAAGAACCCTATAAATCCTAAAAAAATTAAAATCAATATAACCTCCCAATAACCCATAAAATCCCCAAAAATCCATAAAAACCCTTAAAATGTAAAAACATTAAAAACCATGAAGAAAACCAAATAAAAAAACTAAAATCATAAAATCACATAAAACCTATAAAAACACTTGAAAACATAAAAATACAAAAACCCTTAAAATCCCTCGAAATCTCTAAAAATGTAAAAACCCCCTAAAAATGCTTTAAAATCACTAGAAATCAATAAAAATCAAAGAAACATAAAAACCCTAAAAACCACATGAAAATATTAACACCCTAAAAACACTTAATCCCCCTAAAATCACAAAATGATAAAAACCATAAAACCCCTAAACAATACCAGAAAACATAAAAATCCATAAAAAATGTAAAAACCTTAAAAGCCACTATAAATAATAAAAACCATTAAAACAATAAAAACCCTTCAAACTCCTAAAATTGTTGAAAACTATAAACAACCTAAAAAAACAAAAAACACCAAAAGATTCATAAAATCCATCAAAACCTAATAAAATAATAAAATCCTTAAAAGAACCTAAAACCCTAAAACCATTAAAACCCATAAAAAATATATAACAATTAAAGCCCCTAAAATCTAATAATAATTTTAGAACCATCTTAAAATCCTAAAAACCATTAAAAAATAAAAAAAATTAAAAACACAAATATACCATAAAACCCCAAAATTACTCAACAAACACACAAAAACTCAAAAAAAAATTAGAAAACACTAACATCCCTGATAACCATTAAAACCAATCAAAATCATTAAAAACTAAAAAAATAAAAAACCTAAAAATACCCTAATATCATTAAAAATGTAAAAAAACCCTAAAACCCTGAGAAACCCTTTGAAATTTGTAAATAAATAAAAACAATTAAAACCACTAAAAATTAAAAAAATCCTAAACCCAAAAATCCCTAAACCCTCAGAGAACACAAAAATATCCTAAAGACATTACAAATGCATAAAACTCCTAAAAACAAAAAATACTCTAAAATCCTTTTAAACCCCATTAACTAATAAAAATATTAATGAAAATAATAAAATAATAAAATACTCGAAAATATATTTTAAAACAAAAGAACAAAAGTAACCTTAAGCCCTTAAAAGACTAAAAACCCTCAAAATCCATACAAACCCAAAAGAAATGATAAAAACCCACAAATGCCATAAAAATACCTAAAAATGAAAATTCAATGAAAATCCTTGAAAACAACTGAGAAAACATTAAAAACCTAATAATGCATAATACGCTTAAAAACCCTAAAAACACTAAAACCCTCAAATCCATACAAACCCTAAAAAACATAATAATCCATAAAAACAAAAAAACCTCTAAATATTTTAAAAACATCTGAAAACTGCTAAGAAATATCCAAATAGAAAAACACATGAATCCCTTAAAAAAATTAAAACACTAATAAATATAAAAAACCAATAGACCCTAAAAACCCTAACACCCCAAAAAATCATAAAATGTAATAAATTTTTTAAAAACATAAAAATCTATAAACCCTTAAATCTAAAAAAAACCTTGGAAACCCTTAAAAACATAAAAAATTTATAAACAACATAAAAGACCTGAAAACCCTATAAACCAAAAACCCCTAAAAAGCACCAAACCTCACAAATAACTATAAATACCAAAAAATTCCTTAAAAATCCCTAATAACATAGAAACCCATAAAAACCATGAAAATACATAAAACCACCTAAAAACCTAAATATAATTAACATACCTGAATGTGAAAACTTATTTCTAAAACCCTAAGAAACCCTAAAGTCCATAAAATACCTAAAAAACCCTAAAATCCTACAAACCATAAAAATCCATAAAAATATAAAAAAGCATAAAACCCCAAAAAAACACAATAAAAGAGAAGAAAACATTAAAAACCAAAAAACACATTAAACTCTGAAAACCATAAATTTGATAAAAATAAAAAATCCTTTTAAAAATATCCTAAGACCATAAAGTCCTCTAAAACCATTAAAAACCCCAGAAACCCCATATAACCCAAACATCCAGAAAAAATATCAATATCAAATTTAATCCCCTAAAATTGTAAAAAAAACTCTAAAAGCCCTTAAAAACCCTAAATGAACTAAATAAAAAAAAATTCAAACCCACAAACTAATAAAACCCTAAAACCCCATAATAAACCCTAAAACAGAAAACCCAATGAACACCAAAAAATTCCCTAAAATACAAAAACATATAAAAATTTCATAATAACCTTGAAATATATTAAGAAAAACATAAATCATGAAAAAATTGAAAACCCTTAATACGATCAAAATTTATAAATACCTTAATAATAAAAAAAATACTAAAAAATCCCTTAACATCTGAAAAAAAGTAAAAACACTAATAACCTGAAAACCACTAATAACATGTCAAAAAAGAAATAAAAATTAAAAACTATAAAGAAACCTAAAAGGGTAAAACCCATAAAAACCTAAAGACCCTCTAAAAACTCTAAAAACACTTTTAAACCCTAATTGGTTATCCAATACTAAACAACCATTGAAATAGAAAAAAAACTCAAAAAACCCTAAAACCCCAAAATAAGCATAAGACCCCTAAAACCTAATAATCCAAACCCCCTCAAAATCCCAAAAAACAATAAAAAAAATAAATATTAATAAAAATAACCCAAAAAATGAAAAAAAAACCCTTGAAAAACCTTTGAAAACCTGAAAACCCTAAAAACACATCAAACGCCTAAAAAATAAAAAAACCATAAAAACCATAAAAACTCATAAAATCATTAAATTTCCAAAAAAACACTAAAACCCAATTAAATTAAAAAAATACCTAAAAATCCTTTAAAATGTTAAAATCCTTAATAACCATGAACACCCCTAAGAAAAATATCAAAACCTAAAAAAACATAAAAAACCTAAAAGCAACAAAATTTAAAAAAAAAATCTAAAAATACCCTATTAAAACTAAAACTCATAAAAAACCCTAAAACTATAAAATACTAATAACCCATAAAAACCAATAAAACCACTATTAAATTTGTAAAAAATTTAAACTCCTAAAAATGATAAAAAACCCGAAGAAATATTTATAGACCTAAAAACACTTAAAACCCTTAAAAACCGTTGAATCCTTCAAAATTTATAAAAACCCTAAAAACCATAAAATTTTTCAAAAACATATAAAAATACCTAAAAAGGTAAAAACCCTAAAAACACTAAAACCCATTAATAAAACAATAAAATCCAATAACAACACAAAATCCATAACAACATAAAATTGATTTAAACCCTTGGAAGTCCATTAAAAGCCCCTAAAACCATAAAGACCATAAAACCTACCAAACCGCAAAAACCCCATAAAACACATAAAACATTTTAAAAAACTAAATAAGTTAAAACACTAAGAAAACATAAAACACTAAAATTCACTAATAATCATTAAAAAAAACAAAAAACCAAAAAACCCCTAAAAATCTCAAAATAACCAAAAAAATAATAAAAATAAAAAAGCCATAAAAAATAACTAAAAACATAAAAAAACTCTATAAACCATAAATCCCTATAAAAACCTTCAAAACCTAAAAACACATAAATCCCTTAAAATAAGAAAAACAAAAAAAACATAAAAACCAAAAATACTAAATAATGCCATAAAAATCCAAAATTCATAAAATTCCATTGGAACCACGAAAATAACATAAAAACACTAAAAACCCTAAAAAGGAACAGCCTAAAGACCCTAAAACCCATTAAAATCCCTTAAATTCCCTCAAAATCAACCAAACCCCTAAAACCATAAATATCATAAAAATACCCTAAAATACCAAAACATGTAAACAACTAATTAAAACGCTGAAAACTGAAAAGAAAAAACTAAAAAACTTTAATCCACTAAAACCTCTAAAAGCATAAAAATCATACAATCCCATAAAAACCATAAAATCCCCATAGAAAAATAAAAAACCATGAAAACAATAAAACCCTTTATACTATTATAAAGTTAAAAGACACTGAAAATCATAAAAACCTAAAGAATTTAAAAAAACCCAAAACACCAAAAAACCCATAAATACTTAAATTACACTATAAAAACATTCAAAATCCAAAAAAAACCATAAAAAACAAAAATATACTAAAAATATATAAATATCCTTAAAATATAGAAAAAACATAAAAACAAAGAAAAATGTTAAGAACACAATAAAACCCAAAATACACTTAAACGCTACTAAAAACATAAAAAAATGCTAAAAATATGAAAACTATAAAACCCCTAAAATAATAAACCCTCTTAAAATCCATAAAACCCAATAAACTTATACAAATCTAAAAAATACCTAATATTCCAAAAAATGTATAAAACCCTACAAATCATGAGAAACCTAGGAAAACCTTAAAAATATAAAAACACATAAAACACTTAAAAAATAAAAATAATAAAAACCATTAAAGGTCCCGAAAAACCCCTAAATCCCATAAAAACCAAAAAATACCAAAAAACCCAAAAAACCTATAAATTATCTGAAAACGAAAAAAACTATTAAAATCCTATAAACCACTAAATATATTAAAAACACTAAAAACCTAAAAATCCTAAAAACTCAAAACAATCTTAATAACCAAAATTTCCATAAAAAACCTAAAAATGTAAAAATCTAAAAGGAACCTAAAAACCCCTTAAAACATAAAAAACCCCGACCCCCACCCCCCAAAAAACTATTAAAACCTAAAAGTAGTAAAAACCCATAAAGAGTTAAATACACATAATACCCAAAAATTTAACAATCCTAAAAAGTCCCAAAGATACCCAAAAAACATAAAAATTCCTAAATCCATTAAAACCCTTAAGAAAGCCATAATATCTTAAAAATACAAGAAACCCTTAAAAACTATAAAATCCTATAACCATAAAATGATTATAACCCCACTAAAAACCCCTAAAACCATAAATATCATAAAACATTAAAAACCCTAAAACCCGACAAATACACTAAAACTCTAAGCACTATTTAATATCCTTAAAACATTAAAAAGTATAATATACCATATAATTATAAAAAATCTCTAACAACAGAAAAAACCATTAAATCCCAAAATACCATCAAAATCTCTAAAAACAACGAATACAATAAAAATATTAAAATTTCCTTAGAAATCCCTAAAAATAAAAAAACCCAAAAATGCTGAAAACCTTAAGAGAAATATAAAAATATAAAAACATTAAAACCCCAGAAAAACTCAAGAATCAATAAAATCCCAACAATACCGATAAAAATATTAAAATGTCTAATGCCAATAAAAATGGACTACAAATCCTTAAAAACTAAAATATCAAAAAAACTATAAGAAAACGTTCAAATCCTAAAAAACATTAAACCCCTAAAAACATAATTTTTTTAAAAATATCTAAAACCAAAAAATGTCCCTAAAACCATAAAAACATTAACAAACTTATAACCCTAAAAAATTAAAAATCCTAAACCACTGAAAAATCTAAAAACCCTTTAAATCAATATAATTGCTAAAAATCTATAAAACCCTAAATTCACTAAATAATCTAAAAACCTAAAAAAAGGTACCCTAAAAAACCCTAAAAACCATCAAAATCTATAAATCCCCTAAAAAGTATAAAAAACCTAAAAATACATAAAAATACAAAAAATGTAAACAAACTCTAGACACCATAAAAACAATAATAAAACCTTAAAGCCCTATAAATTGTAAAACCCTAAAATTGCTAAAAACCCTAAAAATATAAAAACACTCAAGATCCTTAAATACCTAAATAATCATAAAAATCAGTATAAATACATAAAACATAAAAAACCCTATAAAACTCTATGATAAACTTAAAAAACATATATCACATAAAATTTGTAAAAACTAATTCACGGTTAAAACAATAAAAACTCCATAAAAAGAATATAAAACCTCAAAAACCCAAAATTAACATAAAACCCCTAAAAAAAATTAAAACCCAAAAATCCCAATAAAAACCTAAAACCCCTTTAAAGCCATAAAATGATTAAAAAACTCTAACAATCCATAAAACACAAAAAAATCTAAATATCCCTAAAATCCTAAAACCCAATTAAACCACTAAAAACCCATGAAAACCCCTTAAACCACAATTATCCTTAAAAACAATAAATATCATACAAATACCTAAAGTATATGAAATAGTTAAAACACCTAAAACACTTAGAACCCCTATGAAAATCATTCAAAACTAAAAACACATAAAAAAAAAAACAAAAAAACCTAAACCCCCTTAAAAACCATTAAACAACAAAAAATTATTAAAAAACATGATAAATTACTTAATAAAAAATCACTAAATGCGTAAATACCCTAAAAAAATAGATACCTCACGATAAACCCATAAAACCCTAAAAAAGCATAAAACCCTTTATATAACAAAAAATGATAAAATCCCTAAAAACACCAAAAAGATGAGAACCTGACCCCCCCCCCCCCCGAAACCCATAAAATAAAAAAAACCTCTAAAAACCCTAAAACATTAAATTCCCTAAAAACAGAAAAAAAAACAAATAAGTATCTAGAAAACCATTACACCCATAAAAATACAAAAAAAAAATTAAAGGCCTTAATACCATAAATACTCTTAAAAACCATCAAAACACAAAAAACCATACCAACCCTAAAATCCTAAAAATCCATAAAAATCATAAAAACCATAAAAACCAAAAAACTCCCTAAGAATCCCTAAAAATGTTAAAACACTCAAACCCCATAATAACCTTATGAAAAAAATAAAAATTTAAAAACTCTTAAAACCCCCAAAAACATAAATATTCTAAAAACCCAAAATACCCTTAAAACCCTAAAACCACTCAAAATCAGTAAAATCCCAAAAAACCTAAAAATTAGAAAAAATCATTAAAAATCACCATAAATATAAAAAAACATAAAACCCCAATGAAATCCAAAAAATCCTAAAATCACATAAAAACTCTAAAACCATAAATAATTCTATAACCATTTAAAAACTCCAAAAAAACCCAAACACCTTTAAAAAGAATAAATACACATAAAACCACTAAAACCACACTAAAAGGGAATAAGCCCTTTAATCCCAAAGAAAATTTAGATAAACTAGATAACCATATAGCAATAAAAACTAAAAAAACCCAAAAACCCAAAAAATTCAAAAAAAACACTAAAACCATAAAAACCCCAAAAAAACATTAAGTCCCTCAAACCCCAAAAAACCATAAAAATCCCAAAAAATCCAAAAAATATATAAAAACCTTAAATCATTGAAATTTACTAAGAAAACATTACAAACCTACAAATACATAAACCCCAAAAAAACAAAAAAAAACAAATCATAAAAACCCTAAAATGTCCCTAATATCTTAATATCACCTAAAACCCCTAAAACCCTTAGAAATATTTAATAATATAAAAGACTTAAAAACCCTAACAAAAAACTAAAAAAATCTAAAAATTATAAATACACTAAAAACCTAAACAACCGCTCAACATCCCTAAATCTTGAAAAACCCAAAAAAAAACCCTAAGGCCACCCAAACACCATAAAACCCATAAAACCCCAAAAAACATTAAAAATCATAAAATCCATTATAACCCTAAAATATCACTAAAAATGAAAAATTCTATTTATACCAATTAAAAGGTCAAATATAAAAAAAATCCATAAACCCCCATGCCAGACCCCCACCCCAATAAAAAACCCTCAAAACCATAAAAACCATAACAAAATAACAAGACAATATGATGTAAAAAATCATTATGACCTAGAAAACACCTAATAAAACCTTAAAACCCATAAATTCATAAAACTAATTAAATAATGTGAAAACACTAATAAGTAAACCCCCCATAAAATCCAATAAAATCCCATAAACCACTAAAAATCATAAAAGGATATAAATATTACTAAAACATAAATAACCCTAAAACACCATAACAAATCCCTAAAAACCTAGAAACTGTTGAAACACCTAAAACCCTAAATGACCAAATCATTAAAAAACCCTGAACATCAAAAAACTAAAAAAAACCATAAAAATCTTAAAAACCATAAAAATACTAAAACCCATGAAAATTCTTGAACCCCCTTTGAAACCCTAAAACATTAAAAAAATAGAAAAAAAACAGTAAAACCCCTAAATAACAAAAAAATCATAAGACCCAAAAATAATCCATTAAAACTCTAAGACCCTGAAACCCCCTGAAACCCCTCAATATCCATAAAAAATTAAAAAAAAAAAATTCCTAAAAAATCCATAAAATGAATAAAAACAAAAAAACCCTAGAAACCCTAAAAATCCTTAATTCATAATAATAGGTAATGATGCTAAAAACTTAAAAGTCATTAAATACCTAAAAAACTCATAAATATGTAAACAAAACTAAAACCCCTCAAAATCCAAAAAAACCCTGAATCTATAGAACTAATAAATAAACAAAAAAATCCCAAAAAACATAAAAACACCATAAATAGGTGAAAACCCCAAAGAAAACCTTAAAAACCTAAATACAATTAAATCCAAAAAAACATAAAAAAGTATAAATCCTTAAAATGATCCTCAACCCCCATAAAAACCAAAAGACACATAAAAACAATAAAAACCCTAAAAACAAGTAATAAATCTAAAATCACTAAAAACTCCTCAATTCCACTAAACCCCTAAATATATAAAATACACTAAAATCCCTGAAAATCCAAAAAAACTCAAAAAAATCTAAAAACCCCAAAAAACCAAAAAACCAAAAATATGGTAAAACCACCCAAATATCTATAAATGCTTAAAAACCATAAATATACTAAATATTCCTTATGATCCCAAAATATATAAAACCCTAAAACAAATAAGAAAACATTTAAAAACTATAAACACTTAAAACCCCTAAATACCGAAATAAATATGAAAACTATTAAAAACCCTAATATCAAATTAAATCCCTAATTACACTAAATATCAATTCAATTACTAAAGACCAAAAATAATCCCTAAAAACGTAAAAACCCGTATAACCTAGAAAAAAAACCATAAACCCTATAAATAATTAAAACCCCTAAAACACCTAAAATCACAAAACCCCCAAAAAAGACACTAAAACTCTTAAAACCGTAAAACCTATAAAAACCCCTACAAACCTTGAAAACAAAAAATGCTTAAATACCACTAATAATATAAAAACCATTTAATATCCAAAAAAATGCATAAAAATTATAAAAGCCTATAAAACATAAAAATAATTCAAAAACCCAAAAACCCTCAAAATCCATAAAATACCCTAAAAATATACAAAACAAAAACAAATCCCTAAAAATACCTACAAATATAAGAAACCAATAAAACTCTAAGAAGACAAAGAAAACAACAAAACATAAAAACAATTAAAAATCCTAAAAATCCAAAAAATTGTTAAAACCCCTAAAAACACTAAACCCCATGAAAATGCTATAAATCATGAAAAAAATCTAAAAATCCACAAAAAACAAATTTTTTTTTGCAAATCTGAATAAACATGAAAATCACAGATAACAATAATAACGTCAAGAAAACATTAAAAATCAAAAAACTCTTAAAACCCCTAAAAACAAAAAAATACAACCTAACAACCCAAAAAACCCCTAAAATACCCTAATGACCATTAAAACCCCTAAAACCATAAAACCCATAATACCATAAAAATTTTTAAACCCAAAAAAACAATTACAAGTATGAAAGCACTTTAATACCCTAAAATACTAATTCAAAACTCTAAAAAACATATACCCCATAAAAACACAAGAAAACACTTAAACACAAAAAAAACCCATTAAAACCCTAAAAACCCTCAAAATCCCTAATAACCAAATAAATCCATAAAAATATCAAAATACAAAAAAAATCATTAAAAATTTAAATACCTCTAAATACCATGCAAACCCCTAAGAAAACCTTAAAACTGAAAAACATAAAAAACCCCTAAATAGTTAAAAATGATAAAAACCATTAAAAACCCTCAAAATCCCAAAAGACCCTAAAAACAATAAAAATACTAAAAATTGAAAAACATACCTAAAAACCATTGATAATATTAATAAAACCTAGAAAACCAAAAACACATAAAACCAATACAAACCCATAAAAATTCTAAAGACCCTAAAAACAATAAAAATTACCTAAATACCTGAAAATCCTCTTAAATTATCAAACCCACTAAATCATTAAAAACCATAAAACCCTTAACCCAATTATTAAATACAAATCCCTTTAAACAACTAATACTTTAAAAACTCCAAAAAACGATAAAACCCTTAAAAACAAAAAATAATATTTAAAACCCCAAAAACACAAAAAACACAAAAAATCATAAAAATCCCTAAAATCAAAAAACTCCCATAAAATCCTAAAAACCATATGAATATGTTAAAACATAAAAAAATTAAAAATAGAAAAAATTTCTAAGAAGACATTGAAAATAAAAAATATTTAAAACCCCTGAAAACCAAAAAAAACATTAAAAACCCCAAAATCACACAGATCCCAAAATCCCTCAAAATGACCAAAAACCCAATTAAGCATAAAAATTATAATAGAGCCCAAAAAATCCATACAAACTAAAAAAAACTAAAAAACTATGAAAATCCATAATAAAAAATTAAAAATTACATTAAACACCAAAAACCCCTTTAAAACGCTAGAAATGGTAAAAGCCTAAATACGCTAAAAAGTCCCTAAAAACCCTAATACCCAAAATAACCAACCCACACCCCCCCCCCAAAACGTTGAAAAAAATAATTTCCCATAATAAAACTACATCCTAAAAAACTCTAAAAGTCGTTTAGTCCCTAATTTTTTTTAAAAAAACTATAAAAACCATTAAAACCCTAAAAAATCATAAAAACTATAAAATCAAAAAAACAAAAAAAAATTAACACCCATAATACCCTAAACCCCTAAAAATTCATAAAATACCTAAAAATATTATGTATCCCAAAATCCACTAAAAACACTAAATATGTTAAAAACTATGAAACCCTAATACATAGGTCTTCTTAGAATCAATGACTGCGATTAGAGCTTTGTACCATTCAGTGTTAAGAACACTTTTGCGCAAGTGTGGATTCATATTTGTAAGCTGAATTAGTTTTGCTGGCATTTGTGAATCTTTTGGGATATCTCCTCGATGGTTGGATTCCCAATCTGCATTGACAAAGAGACAGACCGACCCAGATATGGCCACTACAAGAGGGTGCTTGTAGAGGTAGACATGGTGAGGACCCTCGTTGAAAATTTTTTCTTCTACATCCTTGATGATAGATTGATATTGAAGATTCAGTATGAGAAGAGACTGATATTTTACCTTCATTGAATAATTTTGGGCATTTGGTTTCGGAGTGAAAATGGTTATTGACCTGCTCAGTTTTCAAATTACAGGGGAATAATGCAGCCCAGTGCAGGAGGAATTGCATGGTTTCCCGTCCTCCCACTTCGGCTCCCCTGGTTGATAAGGGGAATATTATTTCTAGTAATGACTGATCTGATTTCCAAATTATAGGTGCTAATTCTGGACTTCTAGAAATGGATGTGGGTGGTTCTTCTGAGCGACTGGATGACCCAACAGCCCTGGACGCCCCTCCTACGGTTCCCAAGGACTCCCTGGATAATGAATAGGATATCTCCCCAGAAGTATCTGAGATGGTTGATCGAACACCTATTCTGGTGGCCACGGAGGGGGCCTGTGGAGGCCCCCAACCTGAACATGATCAAGCTGACCCAATCCCTGATCACTGGTCGCAGCAGCCTAATTTGAGTGTGGTGATTTCCATTGAAGATGCTATTTGAGAAAACCCTAGAGAAGCTTCTAAGGATGAGGCTGCTATGGGGCTGTATGACTAAAAGCCCCTGTTTGTGGCCTTCATGATGTTTTGGAATCTCTGAATGACCTGGAGAAAGATGATGATCCTGCAAGTGATACTGTGGTTGGGCCTAGTTTTACTGTGGTTTCCTTAGATAAGGCGGTGAAAAATTCACAAAGGGTTCTCCCGAAGGAGGCCATATGCGGTTTGAAAAAATTCAGTCGCCTTAGCGGGGCATTTGGGATCACATGGAAGGGGAGGATCCAGCTGATACAAAGCCTGATCAACCCATCAAGCAGACTGATGTGGCACAGAACCTTGTGGAAATGTATCTTCTTTCTAATTTTGATAAGAAGACTTCTGATACTACCAAGAAGAGGGGAAGGAACAGAAAGGGAAATTGAAAGGGAGTTACCCCTCTGATTGTTTTTTTCAACTCCAAATGAGGATAATATTTTGGAACTACCAAGGGATGGGAAACTCACCCACTGGTGCTTCCCTTAGGCACTTTATTTCTCAAAAGCCTATGTGAATTGGGTAAGGTGAGACCCTGATAAAATTCAATAATTGGAAGGGTTTCAAGTGGAACTCTCTTGGATACTATCTTCTCTCATCCAATGGTGGAGCAGATAGCATGGACACCCTTTGTGTCAAGTTGCATAATAGTGTCCAAATTATCTCGATTAATTCGTTCCCAAAAATTACATCCATCATATTTTGCTTCAGTGTCGACTCCCTCACTCTTTAATTCATGTAAGCCTCTTTCTCCTACAATACATGAAGAATTATATTGTGGAAATTAGAGCAGATTAGTGAGGAAATTGATCATAGGTGGGTGGTGATTTGTGACATTAACACCGTCCTAAGGCCTGAGGAGATGATGGGCCCACACTTCTCCCATTCTGTTATAAAATATTTTTCCTCTTTCCTTGAACACTGTGATATATCTGAGGTCTACATCTCTAGAGCTGCCTTCACTTGGGGGTGATAGAGCATTAACGGTAGACAAGCCAGTAAGCTGGATAGATTCTTTGTGCACATGGGCGACAGAGGATCCCCGATGGCTATATCTGGATTTACACTCACAAAAATTAATTCTGATCACAATCTTCTTGTTTTTTATCTTCGGGATCGAATTCCTAGACCCTCCAACATACCATTTAAATTTAACAATTCCTGGCTAACAATTTTTGGGTGCAAGGAAGAGGTTTTGAAGGCATGGAACACCAACCTCAGAGGCAGTCTTAATTTTATTGTCATCTCAAGTCTCTGTGATGTTAAGAACTTCTTGAGAGAATTTAGTAAGCGGTCCTTTTCAGGGCTAGTTGATGGAATTAAAGTGGCCGAATTGCAGCTGGCTATGTATCAACTAATGGCTCAATAGTAGAATTCACCATCGGGGGAGGAGCTAAGTCTACATTCAAAGCATGATGAGTGGCTTTAGCTAATGGAAAAGCTCACGAAAGAACATATCAATGTTAAGTGGATGCAGGATGGGGACTGGAACTCTATGTTCTTAATTGGCTTACAAAATAAAGGTGGGTCATGAAATACCCTGAGTGTTGTCCAGGTTGGGGACACTACTTTCACCTCAGCGGAATAAATTGCCAAAGCTTCAGTGGATTACATGCAAGGGATGTATGAAGATTATGGTCAAGTCTTTACAATGTTCGCAGAAATGATTTCTTCTTGTGTTACAACCATGCAGAATGAGACCCTCACGGCAGCCCCAATAGAGGAGGTAGTTAAGACAACACAATTCTCATTGAATATGTATAGAATTATGGGACCGGATGGATTTGGAAACATGTTTTTTAGGTTCTATTGAGACATCCTCCATGTGGACATCACTAATGTGGTGAGAGAATTCTTCCTCTCGGGTTGTATCCATCTTGATTAAAATTCTAGTTTTATTTATCTAATTCTAATGAAGGATGATGACATTGCGATTGGAGACTTTTGCCTGGTTGTTGTTGGTTACACCATCCCGATGAAAATTAGCAAAATTCTAGTCCTCAACCTGGGGAGAATTTTACGTGACATCATTACTCCAAATCAATTTCGATTCGTTCCTAGAAGGAGCATCCAAAATTTTCTCTTCACCACCTCGGAGAGGGTCAATATTATCCAGAGGAGGGCCAAACAGGGTACTCATGACTTAAAGATGGAAATTTAGAATGCATTTGATACTATAAAGTGAATATTCATCTTCAAAATTCTTAGTAGATATGGCTTTTTCGATAGCTTCATCAAGATGATTTCCTCAATTGTCCACAGTGCCAGAGTTTTGGTTATGGTTAATGGCTCCCCACTTGGATTCTTTGCGTGCTCTCATGGAGTTCGACAGGGGGACCCTCTTTCTGGTTTTCTCTTTGCTATGGTGGAAGATTACATGAGTCATTGCATCTTGGTCCTTTTGCAGGCCGGCCTATACTCTCCATTAAATGTTGTTCAAGAGATTTTTGTTCCCTCACATATCATGTATGCAGATGAAATCATTTTGTCTGGGCAGTCTGAAAAGAGAATATTGCTCACAGTCAAGCGCACCATTCCACAATATAATTTTGTGGATTGGAAGGCCATCAGCTGGATTAAATCATTGATTATCTTTGGAAATTGTGTCTCTCATACAAGACGGACCTGCATCGCCAACATGGTAGGAGTGAAGAGAGGCTCCCTTCCCTTCACCAACTTGGGTGTGCCTCTCTTTGGGGGGAAGGCCTGGATCTGTTACATTCAAGACATCGCTTCTAAAATCACTCAACAAATGTCGAAATGGAAGGGAACATCTCTTTTACATGATGGAAGGCTATTCCTGATTAACAATTTTATCACCTCAATGTTTTTCCATGCTTCTTCCCTCTATAGATGGTCGGCGAGTCTCATCAAAAGCTTGAATACGAAAATAATATCTTTTTCATGGACATGATCTATCAAGGAGTATAAATCGGTCTCTGTAGCCAGGAAACACTACACAAATCCACTTGATAGGTGTGGTCTTCGTATCAATGCCTTGTGGTGTTTCAACGATTCCATGATTGGGGAGTTTACCTGGGGTCTGCTCAACCCTCAGAATGATTGCCTTGACATCCTCAAGTAGAGATTTACGCACAGATTGTGTGATGGAATTACTGGGTACCTCGCCTCCTCGGTCTGGCCGAACCTACGATCCTCATATAAGGATATTATGTCGAAATCAAAATGGATTGTGTCCAGGAACTCAACTATGAATTTCTAGTCTACACCTTGGCTGGAGCAACCCATTTCCGAGGACTTAATGCCTCCTCATGATCTTCGGAATTTAACCATTGCTGGTCTTATATAATAATGTGATGACATAACATCCCCCCTCTAGGAAAATATTTCTATGCAAGTTCAACGGTATGCTTTGGCTGACATTGATACTCTCATTTGGATGCCCAAAATGGTTAGTAAATTGAATACTCTTGATTTCTACCGGTTGAAGTTCCCGCCTGGTTTAGTCTCACCATTAGGGCTGCTTAAATTCAGGACTCCCTTCATTGATCCATCACATTTTACTTTAATCTGGAAAATCTGGAGAAATAGGCTTCTGACTCATGAGCAACTCAAAATTGCTGGATGGCAAGTTTCTTCTGCCTATTTCTTATGTAAGAAAGTGGAGGACACCTGCATCAATATTTTTGTTACATTTTTCCTTTTCCATAGAGATCTGGCATTTTCTATCATAGTGTTTTGGACTGGCCTGCTGCTTGCAAGAGAAAATTTGCGACTTCTTATGCGGATTGTCTACACTGAACTATAGTGACCAGGTTCAGAACCTGCTGCTGGCCTAGGAGACTGTGATGATCCATTACGTTTGGGATGCCCGGAATGCGACTGCATTCAACCTACAACCCCTTTCACAGCATGGGGGTGTGGTGACAATTCATAAGGTGATCCACATCGTCTGACATATATAAATAGGTGTGATGTTTAATGATGTTGATGACTTGACAATTCTGCATTCTCTGGGTGTGGCTGGCAGAAGGAGAAAACAAATGGTCTTGAAGTACATTATATGGATTCTTCCAGTTCCATCATAGATCAAGGTTAACATTGATGGCGTATCTCTTAGAGATCTTGTCCCATCAGGGTGTTGTGGTGTCTTCCGCACCTATCGAGGCTTTATGAAGGGATGCTTCTTCTTGTTTCTAGGGGATGAATGTGCTTATGAAACGGAGTTGTGGGCTATCATAATGGCGATGAAGTTCGTGAGTTTGCTTAATTGGACAAGGCTTTGGATAGAATCATATTCGATGCTTGTGGATGCTTCCTTAATGGAAATTTCCAGAGATGTTCCTTGGAGACTTCTACCACAGTGTATTGAGGGCCTAAAGATTTCTCAGTCCAGGGACATCAATGTTTTGCACATTTATAGGGAAGCTAACTCGGTCGTGGATTCCCTCTCCAAACAGGCCATTGAAGAGAGATGCTCGATGTGGCCCTTTGTTACACCACTCATTTGTATTTTGCTTTTGGATTCGGATTGGAGGGGCGACATTCACACTCACCTTCTAGGTCCATCTTTTTGTTGTCTCGTTTATGTTTTTATTATATTTTGGGGGCTAGGCAAGGCTAGCCCCGAGCCTCTTCTGCCCTAAAAAGGAAAAATCACTAAATCCCTAAAAGCCCCAAACAAAACCATAAAAACCTAAGACACTTAAAACCCCATAAACCTATAAGACTCTAGAAGTGCAATAAAACAATAAAAACACTAAAAATTTAAAAACCCATCAAAATCCCTATAAACCATAAAAATCCAAATAACCACAAATCATACAAGTCCATAAAAATCCTCAAAAACCACTAATAAATATATATCATCCTAAAAACCCTTAAAACCATTAAAAACATAAAAAACCACTATAAACCCTAAAATCCATAAAAGGACCAATAACACTTAACCCCTGCAAAAACAATAAAACCAAAAAATAATAGAATCCATAAAACCTGAATAAAAACACTAATAACCATCTAAATCCCTCAATAAGTATAAAAGTTATAAAAACCGCTAAATCGCCTAAAAACAAGAAAAATTCTCTTAAAACAAGACAAACCAAAAAAACCCTAAAACAATCAAATCCATAAAACACTAAGAAAATATAAAAATCCAAAATAAAGTTGTAAAATCTCAAAATGAATTAAAATCCCTAAAATCCTGAAAAAAACCTATGAATACAATAAAACTCTATAAACACATGAATCCCTAGAACCATAAAAAATACCCTAAAAAACCTTAAAACACCTAACAACCCTCAAAATCCATAAAAACCATAAATTTTTTTAAAAGGCCATAAAAATCAAAAAAGGCATAAAATCCCCTCATAAACATTAAAACTTGTAAAAAACCATTAAATTCTTAAAATAATTAAAGCCCAAAATACCATAAAAAAATCCTAAAATCGTAAAAAAACATAAAACCCATAAAACCCCCCTAAACCTTTGAACCCCGGTGAACCATTTAAAACATGAAAAAACAATAAATATAATAAAAATTCACTACAAACTCTAAATCCCCATTAATCCCCTAAATTTTTTTAAAAACTAAAAAAAAACAATAACCCCCCCCCCATCAATTTTTAAAACCCCAAACCCCACAAGATACCTAAAACCCCTAAAATAATATTAAAAACACTGTCAAAATTAATAAAATAATAAAAAAACCTTCCAATTTCTAAAAACCCCTAATAAAACCATTAAAAACTAAAAACACATAAAACCCCTAAACAACCTAAAAAATACTAAAAACCCAAAAAAACCCCAGAACACTCCAAATCCCTAAAACCTCGAAAATCCATAAATCCAGAAATGACCCCTAAAATCCCTAAATATTTTATAAACACCATTACCCCAGAACACCAGTAAGAAAACATGAAAAACATAAAAACACAAAAAACCCCTAAAAACATTAAAATGATAACAGGGATAACAAACCATTAAGACCCCCAACCCCAAAATCTATTAAAACATCATAAAACCCCAAAAAACCAATAACAACTATAAAACCCCTATAAAAATCTAAACATTTAAAAACCCTAAAAGGCAATAAATACACAAAAGATCTCAAGAAAACCCTTAAAAACCAAAAAAACTATTAATCCCCTAAAGGCCTCAAAATCCAAAAATACCCTAAGAATCATAAAGAACTAAAATATCCCTAAAATATATTAAAATATAAATCCACCTAAAAACAAAAAAAAACCACAATAAAACCTTACACCCCTAAATACAATTAAAAATCATAATAAACCTTAGAAATATAAAACCCTAAAAACCATAAATATACTTAAAACCCTTAATACCGCAAAACCCTAAAAAGCCCTAAAATCTCAAAAAAATCATAAAAAACCTAAACACATAGAAAAACTATAATAAAACAATAAAAACAAAATAAACTTAAATCCCATAAAACATAAAAAAAATCTAAAACCCTTTAAAAACCATAAAAGAACCTAAAACCATCAAAAATCCAAAAAAATCCCTTAAAACTCATTTAACCATAAAAACACAATAAAAATCTAAATGTAATTTAAACCCCTAATATGTTAAAAATTACTAAAAAAATAAAACTGCTAGAAACTCTAAAATCACATAAATCCCCAAATAAACCTTCAAACCACTAAATTTTTAAAAAATTGAAATATATCTAAAACCAAAAAAATAAATATATATTCTTAAAAAATCCCAAAAAATCCATAAAAGTATAAGAAACCATAAAAACATTGAAACCCCCTATGTAAACATTAAAATCCAAAAAATATATACAACCCATAAAAACACTAAATAAATTAAAAACTATAAAATCCCTAAAATGCTAAAAACCATTAAATTCCATTGAAAATGATAAAATCCATAAAAATACCTAAAACCACCTAAAAATGTAAAAATATATAAAACCGAAAAAAACCCAAAGAAAATACTAAAAACCTAAAAACACATAATACCCCATAAAACTAAAAAAACTAGAAACCCATAAAATCCTAAAAGACCCTAAAATAAATAAACCCCAAAAAATAAACTAAAATCCTAAACCCCCTCTACCAAATCAAATAAATCACCTAAAACAATAAAAAAACTATAAAAATTAAACACCTTAAATTATTATCAACCTCAAGAAATCCTAAACAGTCATAAAAATTCAGAAATCCCAAAAAACCACAGAGCAACAATAGAAACCCAAAAAATGCTAAAAGACATATCAATCTTAAATATACCTAAAATTAACAAGACACATAAAAACCATAAAACTATTAAATCCATAAAAACAAAAAAACACAGAAAACCCCAAAAACCTAAAACAACTAAAAAATATGAAACACAAAAAAACCATAAAACCATTTAAATCATTAAAAACTGAAAATACAATTAATGTGATAAAATGCACAAAAATCCATAAAAAAATAAAATATATAAAAAACATAAAACCCTAATAAAAAATCTAAAAACACTAAAATACCGTAAATACAAAAAAATCCAAAAAAAAAACATAAATCCCCAAAAACGTTAAAAATTTAAAAATAATAATAAAACTAGTAAAACCCATTAAAAAATATAAAACCACTTTAATGAATTGAAATTGTTAAAAACTCTAAGAAAGCATAAACCCCCTAAATCTAAAAAATATCCCAAAAACCAAATAAATCAAACACAACTAAAAACCATAAAAAACCAAAAAACCCTAAAAATCATTAAATAAACTAAAAACATAAAAATCATAAAAATTACCTAAAAAATAAAATCCTAAAATACCATTAGAACCTAAAAACCCCTAAGATAATGATAAAAAACTAAAAACACTTGAAACCCCTAAAAATTTAAAATCCCAAAAAGCCCTATAACCCCTAAAAACCATAAAACCCCAAAAATAATAAAAATGCTTATACCAACTAAAAACTCTAAAAGTTATTTGAACCCAAAAAATGTTAAAAATAATAAAAACTATTGCAACCCCTAAAAACTAAAAATTCCTAAAACCAAAAAAACATAAAATCCTTAAAACCCAAAACCACCTCAAATTACATAAATCCCTAAAGCCTATATAAATCGTAAAAAATAAATAAAAATACCTAAAAATGTAAATAAAACTAGAAACCGTAAAATACTAGATGTAAACCTTAAAAACACAAAAACACATAAAACCCCTACAAACATAAATATGCTAAAACCCCTAAAAATTGTAGAAAGTACCTAAAACCCCAAAACCCGATAAAAACACTAAAGACATATAAAATTATGAACAATCCCTAATAATCGATAAAAAAATAAAACCCAACTATAAATAATAATAAAACTTTCAACCCCTATAAATGATAAAAAACTCTTGAAGAAAACAAAAACTAAAAAATAAATACCCAAAAACCCCTAAAATTCATATAAACTGAAAAACCCTAAAAACAATAAAAGTTCAAAAAACCATAAAAAATCCTTAAAACATAAAAACAAATAAAAACCGTGAAAACTCTTATGAAACCCTTAAAAAAATTAAACTCTTGAAACAAAAAATGCTAAAAACCCTAAAAACCCCTAAAACCCACAAAATCTTATAAAACCTAAAAAATAAAATAAAAACCTAAAACAGTCTAAAAATATCAATAATCATAAAAAACCAAAATCCCTGAAAACCCTAAAAAAATCCTTGACAAACTAAAAAAACATAAAAACACAAAATACCATAATAACTATAAATACACTTATAAATAAAAAAACAATAAAACTTCTAACACCTTTAAAAACCCAGAAAACCTTAAATAACACTAAATATATAAAATAACGTTACACCTCAAAAAATATTTACAAACTATAAAATCCCTTAAATATTCTAAAACTAAAAAAATTATAAAAACCAAAAAAATTATCAAAACCCGAAAAAACACTAAAAACCTCAAAAACCCTAAAAACCCTAAAACCTTATTAAATCATTAAAACCCCAATAGACACTAAAAAACATAAAAAAATACTAGAAACTCCTAATAACTTAAATATATACTTAAAATCATAAGACACCTAAAACCCCTAAATATGCTAAAACCATAAACCCCTCAAAATATCCAAAAATATTAAAAAAACATAAATGTACTTAAAAATATCTAAAATCCATAAAATAAATTAAACCCTAAAAACCTAGAAAATGCTTACGAAAACTATAAAAGCGTAAAAAATCTTAAAACCTATAAAATCTAAAAATATCTAAAAACCATAAAATATTTTAAAATCTCAAAAACCATAATTCCACAAAACCCCCGAAAACCATAAAACACCATAAAAACCCATGAAAACCCTAAAAACCAATAAAAAGTATAAAAATATTCAAACCCATTAAAACATTAAAAAACTATAAAAACTCTAAAAACTCAATAAAAACAAAGACCCTATGAACAAAAAAACTCCTAAATACCATAAAAAACCCTAAACCCCAAAAATCCCCACAAAACCAAAAACCATACAAATCTTAAAATCTCCAAAATATCTATATAAGCATAAAATACTTAAAAACACTAAAAATAAAAAAAACCATAAAAATAAAAAAAACATTTAAAACTCCTAAAAAAAACCAAAAAACCCTAAAAGTCCATAAAACCCCTAAAACAGAAAATAACAATAAAAACACTAAAACCCTTTTAAACCCCCTAAAAACCCATAAAAACCTTAGAAAATTAAAAACTCTAAAATGTCTTTTAAAACGTAAAAAAATTCATAAATCCAAAAACCTAAAAAATCCTAAAAATCAAAAAATTACTAAAACCCCAAAAAAACCATAAGACACCCTCAATTCCCTTAAAATCCTAAAACCATAAAATTCTAAAAAAACGCCAAAAAAATCCCATAAATAGTAAAACCCCTAATTACCTAGAAAAACCATAAGTAAACTTTAAAACCCTAAACAAACTTAAAATTACTAAGAACATAAATATGATAATTACACTAAAAAACCATAAAACCATTAAAACCCCACAAAATCCATAAAAAATAAAAATACCATAAAACTCCTAAAAAATACAAAAATATCCATAAAAATGAAACACCTATTAAAAATAAGAGAATATATAAGAAAATATTATAAACCTAAAGACGCTAAAACCCCCTAAAAACATATTAATGGAAAAAACCCATAAACCACAAAAACGCCCTTAAAAGTCTAAAAACCCTTGAATCCACCAAAAATTATAAAAGAACTAAAAAAATTAAAACACATAAAAACACAAAAAGCTCATAAATGTAAAAAATATAAAAACCCTAAAACCCATAAAACCCTAAAGAACCCAAAAATCCCAAAAATCCCTAAAAACCAATAGAAAATCCCAAAAATCCCAAAAATCATAAAAAACTCTAATGCCCCATAAAATCAATAAGAGAACCATAAAAATACTAAAAAAAAATTATCTCTAAAAAACACAAAAATATTAAAAAACCAAAAGGAACCGTCAAAATACATATATACCTTAAATACCATAAACATTCTAAAAATTCTAATAAAATTCTAAAAACTAAAAAAACCCATGAAAATCTTGAAATAACTCTAAAAACCATTAATGACCTAAAAAATATATCCACTAACAAAATAAAAAAAATCAAAAAACACTAAAACATATAAAAACCATAAAACCCCAAAAAACATTGATAATCCCTAAAAACCACTAAAAATTTAAAATACCATTAAATTCCAAATTTTTTAACATCTATAAAAACATAAATACCAAAAAAACATAGAAGAAAACCATTAAAATTTAAAACACACATAAAAACCATAAAACCTAATATAACTAAAAATACCTAAAACCCTAAACCCATTATACCCCTAAATATCCCTAAATATCTCTAAAAACAAAAAAGCCTAAAACCCAAATAAAACCATTAATATATAAAAAACGTAAAACCCCTAAAAACATAAAATTTTCTAAAAACCCTAAGTCCCCCCCAAAATTTTTTAAAACCCTAAAACTATAAAAATCTATGAAAAATCCCAAAAAATTTATAAAGATGTAAAAATCATAAAATCCCTAAAACCCATAGAAAACCTTAAAAACCAAGAAACACGAAAAACTACTAGAAGAAAAAAAATGTTAAATCCAAAAAACCCAAAAACTCACTAAAAACCTAAAAACTAAAAAAATACTATAAAAATATAAACATTAATAAACACCTAAATAACTAAAAGAACCCAGAAAAAACCTCTATCAGAACCTTAAAAAAGTAAAAATAGTTAAATTCCTGAAAAACTAATAAATGATGAGAACACTAAAGCCCTAAAAACATAAAAAAACCTATAAAATCTCTAAAAATCCATAAAAAACCAAAATAACCATACAAATTATAAAAAATTCCATAATTATTTCTCAAAACATAAAAAAACTGAAAACCTGTAAGAAAACAAAGAAAACTCAAAAAACATGAACCCCATAAAATACATAACAATACGAAAAACCCTAAAACCATTAAAATGATTAAAAACCCAATAAAACCCAATAAAACAAAAAAACTATGAAACTAAACAAAATAAAAAACCATTAACCCACTAAAATTTTATAAAACTATAAAAAACATTAAAAATCCTAAGTAACTAAAAAAAACTAAACCCCCAAAAATCCATAATAAGACTAAAATCCCTTAAAATTCATAAAAATCCCTAAAAACCCTAAAACCCATAAAAATAAAAAAAAATATCTTCAAAACCATAAAATTTGAAAAAACAATGAAAATTACAATGAAAACCATATATCCCTAAAAAATTATAAACTCTAAAAACATAAAATATGTTAAGAACCATAAATACATGAAGAACTAAAAACGTATAAAAAAATAAATACCTAAAATAATTTAAGTATTAAAAATCCTTAAAACCATAAAACCTCTAAAAATTATTTAAAAACGGTGGAACCCATATGTGGGGTCCTTTAAATTTCTAAAAAGGGATTGAATATACTCCCAAAAGATGGTTAATGAAGATGGATGAATGATTGATTGAAAAATTAAGGCCCAAAGTTGAGAAATAAAATTTTTCAAAGGAATCTAGCCTGGAAACATATCCAAAACTGGGAATGGTTCATGGAATACATTAACTGGGAACCACTATTATGAAGATGGGCTATGACACGCTGGAATGTGAGGTATTGGACATCGAACAAAGCTATTCTTGGTGAATTTCTACCCATGAAATGAAGCCACCATGAAGTGTTTTCACTAGAGAGATTCCAACAATGGTATTCCCCACACACCATCCCTGCGAAGGATATCATTTGTAGATGGGGAGATTCTGGATACATCCCCCACCTCCACTATATCCTACAACCCAAATGTCGATATCCCTTCATGGATCTCCGTCCTTCAAACCGTATTTGGAAGTCCTTAGGTGGATAATCAGAAAAACATTAAAAATTATAATAAAAATGGTTTGTAGATGCCCATATGTGGAAGAGAGTCCGTGGACTCCAATATGCAGACCCTACTACACAGATAGTCATTGGCGGCCAGCTCTTCCATGAGACATACTATACGACCAGTTCCTACACAACAAGCTCTATGTGGAAAACTGTTCATTCCCATTGGACCATAACTCATGGCCCCATACCCCCTCTCCAAATTAGTTTCAGGTTGTCGTCCCAACCCTCTAGGCGAGTCCCTTTGCTTCTATCACAGACCCCCATGAAAAATGGAGAATCACACTGCAAAATTTTTGGGACGGGTCAATGATATTTTCAATTGCACCCTTCTTCCGCACAAACATTCATTCCTTAAATGCCCAGAGAAGATACAGTCCTCATGCACCTCCTGAAAACTCTTTCACCTAAGATCTATACTAGGTTGACCCATAACTCCTTGTTGAATCATAACCAAAATGATTCTTCAATACTTGTACACATCCTTTCCATCCAAAAAACTTTGTGTCATTAGTGATTTTTGATCCTTATAAACCTCCATTAACATCATATGTGGAAGACCAGTGTCCTTTAGACACCTTAGATTGACTATGAACATCATGCCCCGGTGGCTCTGTATATGTTGCCTTTAAAATGGCCATCAACCAAAGGAAAATTCTTCCTTATGAGTGTCCTTTCCTACCTCTATATGCCTCAATGGATTCCATGCCCCATATAATTTCTCTTCATCCAAGAATCTCTTGTGTCACAGTATACACTTTCCATTCCTCCCATGTATGAGGCATGTTAGAACATCACACCCTGATTATCCTACAACTAATCATGGATTTGACAACACATGGTCTATATTCTATGACCCTAAACTATGATTCATTGTTCTAACTAAATTATGTTATATAGTACTGTAATAGTCGATGCAACATAGCGTTAAACTATGATGCCATAATCCAAGCTATATGACTTTAAACTAAAGTATACTAGGCTATTTACGATCTTCATAAACATCCTCGGCAGTCTGAAGTTGGCGATGGTCAGTGTCCTAAGGAATCCTCTTCTTGACTATGCACATCATACCCTAGTGGCTCTGCATGTATTGCCTATAAAAATGGCCTTCCCTAAGAGAGAAATTCATCCTCAGGATTGGCCTCTCATACCTCTGTATTTCTCTAATTATTCCATGCCTCATATCAATTTTCCTAATCCACGATCCCCCATTATCATGGTTTACACATTCCTCCCCTCTAATGTTCGTGGAACGTCAGAATATACAAAAATGATTTCCCTCAAGTTAATCATGGTTTATATAAAAAGTGGTCCCCATAGAATTACCCTAAACTACAAGGCCCCAATTAGTCAAATCCGTAATACACTAAACTGTGATGCCATCATCCAAACTATATGACTTTATACTGTAGTATACCGCAAATGACATCTCTGGGGTACTCCCCCTAAGGTAAGCCCCCAATCAGCCGAGGGACGAGCTGCATGACCTCCTATGTCATCCCACATTAAAAATATCATCACCACATTTCATCATCCCTGGTCTTCTTGTCTTCTTTGATCGTAGGCCTTCCCCGTACCATCAGTGGGAGAGGAGGTGTGTGGTTTGTCAGATCTCTCACATAATTTTGTTTCTCACACCTAGTACGACTCACATGGTTTAGAGATTTGTGGTGATCTCGTCAAACACACAACGGACCTTGTTCACAACTACATGAACTCTGATTCATAGTAATACTTGGATATGTAGGACACCTACTTTAAGGCCCGATCTCAAAAGGGGTTCTCTTCTAAACGGGACCACCCAACCATGTCCCCTTAAATTGAATGCTCCCATGTGTATGCCCTTGTTTCCCGGACTATGTGTGCTCTGATTCCTCTCCAATGAATGTTTAATAAGCCCATCGTGTGGGATTGATCCCGACATCAAGTCTGATTTTTGTCCACCCTGGATGACGATAAACTCCAGAGCACCTTATTACATCGCTTAAGTCAGCATTGTCTCCATAGCATCAAATCCATGTCTACATGTAACGATCCAGAAAACCAGGGGTAGCCCCTGGTGACACTCTTTGAGAATATACCACGGATTTATGAACATATAAATATGTATTAAATCTGTAATAGAGTCTTGGAATAGGAAATAATCCCCCCATTGGTGCCTGAGCCAGACCTACCATCCTATTGAGTAATGGAGTCCTTATTTGTCATTGGCCAAATCATCATCCAATGAGCACCAACCTTTTGAAATAAGGACCATGAATTATGGATACCAGGCCCCTTGGTATTCTTTAGCTCCACAAATAATCACGTTAGAGGTCATACAAGGAATTTATATCCAGATAGGACTGATTTCCCCAATACATTACCCCATACAATCACCTGTCAGAACCATTTGACTGTTGCACCTCCATCGTAATACAAAAGGGATAAACTACATAGTCCCCGCGAGGTTAATCAAATCCATATTTAATGTATGATTACATTGATCCATTTGAAACAATGATGGTGAGATGAATATTTCTACAATAATAGAAAACATCTGGTAACCTATCGAACCAATATGCATTTTTCTCAACCACTCTCATGTTCAAACTCAGAGGAGAAACACCCTAAAACAATAAAAAGCTATAAAAAATCAAAAAACCCTAAAAACTAAATAAACCCTAAAACCATAGAAAATATATAAAATTACCCTAAAAATACTCTATATCCCTAAAATCAATAAAAATAATAAAAATACTGATGAATCCCTAATAATCTAAAAATAAAAAAACTCTAAAAACATAATTACTAAAAAACCATAAAAACATAATGACACATAAAACCAAAAAAACTAAAACAAATTCTAAAACCCCTAATAAACCCAAAGAATCAAAAAACCCCTCAAAATCACATAAAACATTAAATACCATTGAAATTATAAAAATCATCTAAAAATCCATGAAAAATTAAAAAACCACATAACTCATGAATAACATTAATAAACCCTTAAAAATGTAAAACTCTTGAAATCGCCAAAGAATATGAAACTGCTAATACCCTAATCTGACCATAATAACCCTAAAAATCCCAAAAAACCATAAAAACCCTCAAAACCATAAAAACCATAAAAATCCATAAACAACATACTACCTGTGGAAATCTCAAAAAAAATATAGATTCTACTAAAAACATTTAAAAACACAAAAAAAAATTTTAAACCCAAAAAAACTAAAAAAAACAAAAAATCCAAAACACCATAAAATCCTAAAATCCCTAAATACAAACTAAAAACTCTAAAAATTAATAAAAAATAAAAATTATAAAAAATATCTAAAATAAAAAATAAAATCTATAAAATAACTAAAATACATAAAAAATCCCTAAAACCCTAAAAACATAAAACCCGTCAAAAACCTAAAAAACATAAAAACCATAAAAACCAAAAAAATATAAAATTCCCTAAAAACCAAAATATTATTAAAAAAAACATAGAAAAGTCCTCAGTTCCACAAAAATGATAAAACTACTACAAATCATGATAACCCCTAAAAATCTATAAAAACCTATATACACTTAAATCCCTTAAAACCTAAAAGTGATAAAAACCCTAAAAGTTCCTAAAACTCTAAACCCCCAAAAAAACTCTAAAAACACCTAAAATATCTAAAAACCCACCAAAAACTCTAAGAACACATTAAAAAACTTATAATGATAAAAAAATTCTAAATCCCTTAAATACCCTAATGACTAAAAAACCACTAAATCCATAAAACCCCATACAGTCCTAAATCGTGTCGATTGACCCCAAAAAATGTGTTTGTTACACTTTTCCATAACGTTCCTTATTGGATTTCCATTTTCCACAATAATTCTCTACAATGAGTGACAAGAATAAAGACCCACCCTCTTCAGAAGTTGGACGTGGATTTCCAAGATCGATGATAAAAAAGGTATCAACGAATTAAAATTCAATTTCTGCATTTCATCTTTGTACATTTTGGGTATTACACATATCAAGAATTAAAGATCTCATTGATAGATTCTATTTCACTTGTCATAAAACCCAAATGAATATACAGATAAAATGTTATGGCACTTTAATGATATAATTTTTTAAAGGAATGGTGTCAATGCCTAGGTCATCTTTGCAACCCATCCACACAAAACCATTTGCACAATACATCTACATTGGTGCATCTGTTCATATAAACTAGGGTCCATAAAATGACTTATCCCACTCAAATTTTTGGATAACAATAGAACTCTCGAACTACGAATCCTAGAGAGGGTTCTGTCGACACATGTCGTCCACCCAAGTAGTCTGTCACAACTTAGGGGACCATTCATTCCCTTCCCCCACTAGTGTGAGGCCTCGAGCCTAGATCTTGGGGTGATGAAATAGAACCACCCATTTATTGGTGAACTACCTGCGCAACCCACCTTGGCGGAGAACCTACATGACCCACCTAGGTGGAGCACCTGCACCACCCACCATGGTGGAGCACCGGTGCGACCCACATTGGTGGAACACTTGTGTGATCCTCCTTTTCAGAAATCCTTTGCTTACCTACAGTTCAATACCTTGAGGGATTCACCCTGTACCCTCCTTAAGATCATTGTCTACCTTTGATCCAGAGCCTCTGGGCTCATCCCTTTGCATCTGTTACATCCCTATGATAAATATAGTGTCGCATCATGATCTTTTTCGACCGGGTTGAGGATATATTTTATTGCACCTTTTATGGGCCTAATTTTCACCACTATAATACCATGATTCTATATACTCTTATGAAATCCCTAAAATTTCCTTGTGTGGACATACTCCTCATGGTTCATTTCTCATGTAACTAGTTGATATTATTCTCTTGGATTCCTTGAGAAACTTGATTTGATAAACTCTACAAGAAACTTCTCTAACCTCATCACCTGATGCTTATGCATGGTGGAATCAAATGGACATACTCCTCAGGTGTAATCCCCAACCAATCTTCAAATGGGAATCCTCATTAGGGGTAATACCCAACCAATCCTCAAAAGGTAAACCAACATTCTGTAAACCTCTATCATTTCATTTAAGAGGTTTCAGTCTTTCTCATCTCTATATACATCACCTTCATTCCTTCCTTACATTGGATTCATGTCCAATGTAAAGTAAAGAGAGGGTATTGTCAAATCCACAACATCTTTCACCGTATCCTCGAACTCTTTCAATGTTTCCTCATCCTCTTCATCCTTCATTCTCATCCTCATCCATCATAGAAAGAAGATATTTATATGGATTGTCAAATCTTCTACTTCCTCTTTTTTCTAAAACCCATCATGAATTATGTGGGCATAGAGGTTAGCGACGACCATGAGAACCACACAATTTAAATGAGGGATAGAACTAAACGAACTCTGATTCCTGTTAACCTGGTTTTGTAGGAATCCCACTTTGGGCTCTAGATAAATGTGAATCCTCCTTATAAATAATCCCCAATCATAAGTCTCTTAATCTGGGTATCCTCCTAAGGAGTAAACCTTGAGTAAATCTTTTAGATCACCATGTGTGAAAATATCCCTCATGGGCCCATCACAGGGGATATTCTTATTAAGACTAACCCCAAACTGTTATCTCAAAGGGACATACTCCCCTATGATACATCCCCTGGACGACCTCCATAGGCATGGGTCCTCACCACCGAACTACATTGTCACTAATTCCCATCCAAATGGTATATGCAAGAAGCCACCATGAGGTTCACACCCAACAACCATAAATCAACCGTGTTCCCCCATAGTCCATATCCCCAATAGGGTCAAACTCTAAATATAAGCTCATATCACTACCATTTTCATTGAGATTCTTATGTATAAGTCCGACACCAAAAATTTACTAGGAACCTTTTCCCTAGACGTCCTTCCCACATGATGTTAAACTGTATGGTTGGTTCCTCATCACAAGACCATAAAATGTATGATGTGGCTAATTAAACGGAACTGAATAATGTCTGTTCTAATTCAATTCACATGTATTTGTATGAATCTAAATTATGTGTTTGATCCAAACATCAAACAACATTAGCCTCCATGGATGATAATAAATTCCAAAGTGACATTTGTATACCTGGATGACCATAAACTACATTGTTCCCCATTATGTGTCTAGGAAACTATCATCGACAAAATAATAACCAAAGAATCACTAAGAAGTAAATGGGTAGATACCATTGATGTTGATCCTCGTATCCAATCAATGAATAACCTCAAATATTTACAGATGATTTTATATTCCACACATGCTAAAATTTTATTTCTAATATTTGGATAACGCACACCATACATCAAGGATAATGAGGGATTCATGAACATATCTTATATCTATAAGAGAGTCCCAATGTCGGAAATAATTCCCCCCAAATATGCATGATGTGCCCGGCCTACCATCCTCCTGACCAATGCGAGTTCATATGTGTTGTTGTTAAAAATATATAACATGCGCCTGCCTTTGGAAAGTAGGCCCCTATGGATATAGAACCATTGGGTGATTTTGGTTCCATGAACAAATCCATTGGAAATAGTTTGGAAAAAATGATTTCCCAAATGGAGTCACATTTCCATCGGAAAAAACATAATAATAACTAATACACTATAAAAACCATAAATAACCCAAAAAATACCTAGAAACCCATAAAATGTTAAAAACCCAAATACCCTAAGGAATCCTAAATAACATAAAAACATGAAAAACCACTAAAAACAGAAAAAAAACAAAAATATTTGAAAATCCTAAAACCCATCAAAATCCCGAAAAACATTAAAAAACACTTACAATCCTAAAAAACCCTAAAAATTAGGAAAAATCTAAAAAAACATAAAACCCTAAAAACCAAAAGAAAACCTAAAAACAGTTAAAACCCAAAAATACCTAAAAATTATAGAAAAAAAGTCCCTAAACCTCTATAGACAATGAAAATCCCTAAAACCCATAAAAATGCAATAATCCAAAAAAAATACTAAAAATTACTAAAATCTATAATAACCATTAAACCCCCCAAAAAAGTTAAAAGTCTCTAAAAACATTAAAAGCCACTAAAAACTGAAAACCCCACTAAAATGAAATACATTAATCACTATAAACCCTCATAATCCCTACAAACCGATAAAACGCAAACTATCCCTACATATTTCTCAAAAATAACTAAAGATTTAAAATTCCCTAAAAAATTAAAAATTCCTATAAACCCCCAAAACCCAAAAAACACTAAAAAATATCAAAATCCCTAAAAACTATAAACAATCATAAAAATCCACAAAATCATAAAAAACATTAAAACCCCAAAAACAAACAAAAGACCCTTGAGGAACCCAATCCCATAAAAACCATATAAACCCCAAAACCCATAAACCCCTAAATCTATAAAAACCTAAAGACCACTAAAAACTATAAAAACCCTTTAAACACAATTTTTTTTAAAAAACACAAAAAAATATAAAAACCCTTAAAACTGAAAAAAAACTAAAATCCCAAAAAACAAAAAATACACAAAAATCCTTAAAAAATCTAAGAACCTCAAAATGCATAAAACCTGTAAAAACTATAAAAATAAAAAAATAACCTAAATCCCTAAAAATGTAAAAAACCCTAAAAATATTGAATTTTTTTAAAAAGAACCAAAAATCCTAAATACAATTTAAAACCCTAAAAAATATAAGAAACTATAAAATCTGTAAATTTACATAAAACAATAACAATTCATAAAAAACACTACAACCATAAACCCCCCCAAAAAATATAAAAATCCCTAAAAACCACAAAAAAATTATAAAAACACTTTAAACCCCTACAAAATTAAAAACCCTATAAAACATTGAAACCATAAATGTACTCAAAAACCATAAAAGAAAAAATAACCTTAATAACCCTAAAATCCCATAAAAACCTTAAAAACACTAAAAATACCTAAAAACGATAAAAACAAAAAAAATTCCTTAAAAATTCCAAAAAACCTAAAAATAAATAAATAACTCAAAAGCACTAAGAATCCCTTAAAACCCAATAAATAATTAAAAAACCTAAACATTAAAACTATAAGAACCATAAAAACCCTAAAACCTCTAGAAACACCAAAACACCATCAAAAACCCTGAAATCCTATAAAATCATAAAAATCATAAAAACCATGAACAATCCATAAAAATATAAAAAACATAAAATCCCTAAAGACCACTAAGAAAACTATAAAACCTAAAAAAAATTATACACCTAATAAAATAAGAAATGATGAAAACCCTAAAACCCAAATTTCCCTAAAACGCCAAATAACCAGAAACCCCTAAATACCATTAAAACCCCTAAGACCCATAAATAACCTAAAACCAAAAAAAACGTTGAAAACATTTTAAACCTATAAAAACATTAAAAAATATAAAAAAATTAAAAGCCCGAGACATCAAATACAATAAAAATGAAAAATATATATAAAAACCATAATACCCATAAATACCATAAAGCACTCAAATAACCTAAAAAACCCCAAAAAACAATGAAAATACTAATAAATTCCTAAAAATACCAAAAAATGTAAAAACACCAAAAACATTGATAAAATCCTAATGATTACATAAAAATATATAAAAGAATTTAAACCCATAAAAACCTAAAAATTATGAAATCACAAAAGATCTTAATACCCAAACATCCTTAAATACCATCAAAATCCCTTAAAAACCAATAAATCTATAAAAATTCTAAAAACCTTAAAAATACCAAAAACATTAGAAACCATATAAACCCAGATAAACCCAATGAAAACCTTAAAGACATAAAAACACTTAGAACCCCTAATTTGTAAAAAATGTTACAATTCTAAAAGACCACATACAACCCAAAACCCCCTAAAATCCATAAAACCCATTAAACCATCAAAAACTCTAAAACACATAAAAATACTAAAACTACTGAAACACTAATAAAAATTTAGACCCCTAAAAATGTTACGAATATATATAAACCCCTTAAAACCCCTAAAAACTAAAAAGAATATATAAAACCCCAAAAACAGTAAAAAACTAAAATATCCTTCAAAATTTATAAAACCCATGAAATCCAAATAAAGCCCTGAATATTTTTTAAGTACAGGAAAAAAACCTACATACCCGAAAAATCCCAAATAAAGCCATAAAACCAAGAAACAATAAAAACACATTAAACCACTGAAACCTGAAAAATAGAAAAACACTAAAAAGAACCTAATGACCTTTAAAACCATAAAAACTCTTAAAACCATAATTCCACATAAACCCCCATAAAACCCATTAAAAAATTAAAAATTCATAAAACCCTTAAAAATCAATAAATTCTATAGAAACAATAAAAAACCATGAAAATGATAAATACATGAAAAACCATTTAAACCCCTAAAAAATCAAAAAAACCCATAAAATCAAAAAAAATCCATAAAAACCCAAAAATCATTGAAATCCCAAAAAATCCATAAAATTCGTAATAAACCCCAAACGTTAAAAACACAAATAAACAATAAAACCCCTAAAAGAATACCTAAAACTATATATACCACAAAACCCTAAAAACCCTAAAAACCTTAAATATATAAAAATCCTAAATAATCTCTTAAAATGTAAAAAAACTAAAAACCATTAAAACCAAAAAGTAAATTTTAAAAACCTAAAACGACATAAAACCCCTAAGACATATGAAAAATTAAAAACACTAAAAACCCGTAAAAACCAAAAAACTATAAAAAACTCAAAATACACCAAAATCCTTAAACCCCATAATATTGATAAAAACACTAAAAATACCTAAAAATGTAAAAAACAATAAAAAACCAAAAAATCCATAGGAAACGCTAAAAACATAATATTACATAAACCACTGTAACAATATAAATAACAAAAAACCTTTAAAACCCTAAAACAATACAAAACCATATAACCCATAAAAATCACTTATATCATAAAAAACCCTAAAACTCATTAAAGCCCTGAAAAGCCACTGAAAACTATAAAAACCCATTAAACCTAAAAAATTATTAAAAACTAACAACCCCAAAACTCAAAACTAAACCTAAAATTCCAAAATACAATAAAAATCCCCTGAAACCCAAAAAAACTCCTCAAAATTCCAAAAAAATCTATAAACCCATAAAATTCAAGAAATACACAAAAATATCTAAAAACATAAAAACATTAAAACCCCGATAATCCACTTAGAAAAATATAAAAACCTATAACACTAAAAAATCCTAAAAAACATAAAAACATCTAATTACCGTAAAACCATTAAATCCCCTAAAACCATTAAACCCCCTCAAAATTAATAAAATCCTTAAAAATCTCTTAAAACCATAAAATTACATAAAAATATATAACATGAAAAAATCCATAAATACCCCTAATAAATCCTTCAAATCACTTAACCCCTAAAACAACATAAAAATAATGAAACACATAAAAATATATAAAACCCCCCAAAAAACCCCAATAAATTCTCTAAAAATCCATTAAACCCTTAAAACACTAAAAATTCTAAATAACCATAAACCCCTAAAAATCTAAAAACCCCAAAACCCAAGAAACAATAAAAATAGAAAATCCATAAAACCCCTTAAAACACATAAAACCAAAAAATATCAAAAAAGAAATAAAATTCAATAAAATTTCCTAAGATCATAAAAATCCTAGAAACCCTTAAAACCCCTCATGAAAACCATAAAAACCTAAGAACACATTTAACCCATAAAAACCACAAAAAATCAAAACCCTTAAAAAAACCCAAAAATCCACAAAATCCATCAAAATAAATAAAAAGATGAAAACCCCATTAAAATAATTAATCTTCGATAAAAATCCTTAAAAATGTAAAAAATAATAATACTCGGATAACCCCTATGAAAAAATTTAAAAACTAAAACACTTAAAACCCTTAAAATTTTAAAAACATGAGAAATACTATAGCACCCAAAAATCTCTAAAACTTCTATAAACCAATAATCCCACTAAAATAATAAAACCCATAAAACCCCATATAGACCATAAAAATAACTAAATATATAAAAAGTCATTAAATCCTGAAAAACCATATAAAACTCAAAAAACTCACTAAAACCACAAAAATAAAAATTTCCATAAAGACCCTAAAACCATATAAATATAAAAAACCCCTAAAACCAATAATATATTCAAAATATCAAGAAACTCTAAGAACCCATAAAAATCCTTAAAAACCACTAAAAATTTAAAAAACCCAAAAAACGTTCATTAATCCGAAGAAAACCATAAAACCTAAAAACACATTAAACCCTTAAAAACATAAATGCAACTAAAACAATAATAACCCTAAAAATCCCTAATACCCTTCAAAGTACCTAAAAACCCAAATAACAATAAAAATATTAAAAATCACTAAAAATCCTTAAAATGTTAACAAAACTATGAAAATTTCAAAAACCCCTATGAAAACAATTAAAACATACAAAAAAGGTAAAATCCCAAAAATCCTAAAGAAGGATATAACCACTAAATACCAATAAAAAGGACGTAAAAACCATAAAAACCATATGATCCATTCATAAAATAATAACCATAAAAATCCTAGACCCCCTTAAAACCCTTAAAACCTAAAAATGCACTAAAACTGCTTTAAACTTGTTAAAAAGATAAAAAAATATATGAAACCATAAAACCCTAAAAACACTAAAAAACCCCAAAAACCAAAAAAACCCCATAAAATCCCTAAACCCCCATTAATGCCCTAAAACACAATTAAATCTATAGAAACCCTATAAATGATAAAACCCATATTAATATTTAGAAAGTCCTAAAACCGTAAAAAAACTAAAAACCAAAAAACTAAAAATATAAAACCTCTCAAAATCCCTAATCCCCCTAGAATCCATAGAATTACAAAAAACATAATAAAATATTTAAAAATATTTAAAACCCATAAAAGCCCTCAAAACCCTTGGAAAACCTAAATGCAAAAATAAAACTCCTAAAAAAATGAGAAATGATAAAAACCATAAGAAAATTTCAGAAGACCCTTAAACCCATAATACACATCAAAATAATTAAAAACCATAAAAACCATATAAAATCCCGAAAACACCTAAAAACTCTAATACCACTAAAAACATATAAAACACTTAAAAACCAAAAATATATTAAAAACTCTAAAAAATAGATAAAAACCCTCAAACCCCTTAAAACCCAAAAAAACCTTAAAAACAAAATAAAAAAACCCTAAAAACTATCCAAATATTTAAAAACCATAACCTGAATAAAAGTACAAGAATGAAAAAACATACCTAAAACATAAAAACCCTAAAACCCATAAAACTCGTAAGAAAACCTGAAAACCCATAGAACTTGTAAAACCCCAAAAAACAATAATAAAAACTAAAAACCTAAAGATTAGATAGTACCACTAAAAAACCAAGATAATTCTAAAAACCCTTAAAACCCTAAAAACACCAATAAAAAAATCCATTAAAAACTAGTAAAACACCTAATATTTTGTAAAAAACTAAAAACCTCTTAAAAAACTAAAAATGTTGAAGAACTCTAAAAAACCATAAAACCCTTAAATAACTATAAATGATCAATAAAAATCCAAATAAAAAATTGATCCCAATAAATCCTAAAAACCCTCAAACCTATAAAAACCCAAATACCCTAACAACCCAAAAAAATACAAAAGAGGACCTAAAATCCCAAAATATAGAAAATACCTATAGAACCCCTAAAAACCATTTGAAAACTGTAAAAGCCAATAAACACATAAAACCCCAAAAAACACTAAAAATGATAAAAACCATAAAACCCCAAAAACCCCAGGAGCCTCGAAATCCAGAATAACCATAAAAAATCACCAAAAATCACCAAAAATGATAAAAACCCTGAAACTTTTGAAAACACCAAGGAATACCCTAAAATCCTAAAAAAACATAAATCCCCTAATAACCCCAAAAAAAATTAAAAACCAATAATTTATGGAAAAACCTAAAAACACCTAAACACCATAAAACCCAAAAAACCTAAAAAACTCTAAAAACCCACTAAAGCCGAATAAAATCTATAAACACACAATAAAATTGATAAACATTAAAAAATATAAACTAACTAAAAAACACTAAAACCCTGAAAAAAACTATAAAACCCTAACAACTATAAAACCCTAATAACCATCATAAACCCACAAAAACAAAAAAATCCTAAAAATCCCTAAAAATCCCTAAAAACCTAAAAACCCTAAAAACATAGAAAAGCTTTCTGAAAAAAATAGAAACCTATAAACACTTAAAACCCTTAAAAACATAAAATTTCTAAAAACCCTAAAAGGAACCAAAAACCCACCATACCATAAACCCCTAAAAACAAAAGAAACCCTAAAACCCAAAATAATATTTATAACCAAATAAAAATATGTTAAATCAACAATAACATTAATAAAATATAAAAACCATAACACCCCCAAAAATTAATAAACCCGTAGGAACCCAAAAAATCAAAAAACCCAAAAAAACCCAAAAAACACAAAAAGTATGAAAAAGACCCTAAAAATCTCTACAAATGAAAAAAATCCAAAAACCTATGAAAATGTGAGGAAAACATTAAAATCCTAAAAACTCATAAACCCCCTAAAACCTAAAGAAATATTATACCCATAAAAACCCTAAAATACTAAAAAACCATTAAAACCATTATAATCCTAAACCCCTAAAAATCCAAAAAATTCCCTAAAATTTCCTAAAAAATTAAAAATCACCTAATAAAACCATACAACTCCTATAAATACTAGAAAAACATAAAAACACATAATAGCATCGAATTTCTAAAATTCTATAAATCTAGAAAACGCCTTAGAGTCCCCAAAAACACCTACAATCCCATAAAACCCCATAATACCTTATAACCCTCTAAAATAACATAAAAACCCTAAAAACCACTAAATACTCTAAAAACCATTTAAAACCCAAAAATGTTTAAAACTCTTCGAAATATTAAAAACTCTAAAAACTCAAAAAAATAAAAAAAATTAAAATACCTCAAACAAATAAAATTCCTAAATAACCTAGAAAACCATAATAATCCTAAAAACCATAAAAATTTTATAAAACTCAATGAATCACTATAATGGTAACAATACCTAAAACCATGAGTATCCCTAAAAACCATAAAAACCAAAAACACGTAAAATCCATAATAATCCTAGAAATTAAAAAACCCCTAAATACACTATTACCCCTAAAACTGGAAATACCATAAAACCCCTCTAAGTCCCAAAAAATTCTAAAACTATACAGTCCAAAATATACCCTAAAAATCACAAAAATTGTTAAAAACACTAAAAACCATGAAAACCCCTTCGAAGTCCATAAAATTATAAAAAATTCATAAAATCAGTAGAAATCCTTAAAACATATAAAAACCATAAAACCCCTAAAAATAAATAATAACCTAAAAAGGATAAAAACACTAAAAGCCCATAAAAACACATAAAACCACTACGAAATATAAAATCCCATTAAACACCGAAAAAATTATGTATGTCTCTAAAACCTATTAAATCCCAAAAACCCAGAAAAAAATAAATAAATAGCTAGAAAAACTATAAAACCCCATATAACCCTAAAAATTTGAAAACATGAAAAATCCCTAAAAAGCCTAAAAACACATTAAAATCTGAAATATCCTTAAAAATACAAAAAAAAACCCAAAAATGCTTTAGAGCCCTAATAAAACATTAATAACCAAGAAAAACAAACAAGAAACCCTAAATCCATAAAACCCGAATGTGAAAGGATTCTTTTTGAAGGGGAAGCTGTGAGACTCGGAGAGAGATCTGCTGAGGATGACCGCATGATAAATGCTACAATGGCCAGGTCGAAGGAAGAAAAGAATAAGCTGTTAGAAGGGGGTGCTGAAAATTCTGGTTCTTGAATAAAAAAAGCGTGCAAAAAGGCCTCAAGTCTGGCTAGTGATGTAGCCATTCACGAGGAAGCAGTGCATGAGGACAGTTCCATCTCTGCTCCACCAAAGCATAGGCTGTGGAAGGATTAATCTACCATCCCATGACCTATGGAAACCCTGACCACCTCCAAGATGGTCAAGCTATATCTCAAAGTCAATTCATGGGAGCGACCTTCACAAACTACTGAGCAGGAGAGGGCCAGAGAGAAGCTTTTTTCGATGCTCAGAATGCAAGATGAGTACGAGTCAAGCTGGGATTCTATGGATAGAGGTTCTGAATAAAACTTCTGCTTTACTGGTGTGGGTGCTGGTCTGGGTGAGAGCTTTGGTTACCATGGTGTGGAGCTAGATGACTTTAGCAAAGATATCGAATGACAAACTTTTTTTGTCTGTGTCTTTTCTTTTGAACCTTTTATGTTTGTTTTTTTCCTGATTTTTATTTTTTGGGGGTCTTTGGGTTTGGGGTTGTTAAGGGTTTTTGGGTGCGTGTCGTTTGACCCCACCCCTCCCTTATCTGTCGCGCCTATTTTCATTATAAAATATGGGGGGTCCGGAATAGTATGACCCTAGTATCTTCCTTTCCCAAAAAAACAAAAAAAAAACATTCTATAACCCCTGAAAAAAACAATGAAGAAATAAAAAACCTAAAACACTTGAATCCCAGAAAAAACCTAAAACCCTAAAAACCCAATATTGAACCTAAACTCCTAAAAGCCCCTAAATGACATAAAAACGTAAAAACACCTACAAAACCATAAATATCCCAAAACCCAAAAATACCATGAAAAACATTTATAAACTTTTCAACAACTAAAAATATATAAAAACTCTAAAACCATAAATCCCTAAGAAACTAATAAACACTAAATCCCTAAAAACCATAAAAAAAACTATAGCCCATAAAAACCCAAAAAATACTAAAAAACATAAATATCCCAAAAAACCTTAAAATCATAAAAATTTATAAAAATCACTATGAAAATAAAAAAACATAAAATCCATGAAAACCCTAATAAAACCCATGAAACCTAAAATCACTATAAACCCCTAGAAACCTAAAAATGTTAATACCCTAAAAAAATTAAAAACCCTCGAAATCCCCAAAGGCCATAAAAACCATAAAAATACTAAAATATTTTAAAATAACTAATACCCTAAAAACCACTATAACCCTTTAAAACACAATGAGAACTGTAAAAACCTAATAACACTAAAATCACATAAAAATAAAAAATTCTAAAAACCCAAAAAACACTAAAACCCCAAAAAACCGTAAAACCACCTAAAAACCATTAAACCCCTTAAAACCCTTAAAAACCATAAAAACCCATAAAATATTAAGAAACCACTAAAACTCTAAAAACCCGTTAATCAACTAATAATGTTAAAAACACTAAAATACCTCAAAACTCTAAAATCTAAAAAACCCTAAAAATCCAAAAAAAACATAAAATCCTTAAAAACATAAAAACATTCCAAATCCAAAAAACACAAAAAACAAAACAAAATCCTCAATAACCCTATATATCACTAAAATGTAAAAAACAATAAAACCCAAAACCCTAAGAAATCATAAACATCCTAAAACCCGTAAAACCCATTAAAACAGAAAGAAGACTAAAACACTAAAAACCCTAATAAACAAAAAATAATAAAAATAACTAAGATCCTAAAACCCATATAAATCATGAAAAAGACAAAAAATCCCAAAAAAACCATAAACACCAGGAAAATCCCTATGAAACCATTAAAACCTAAAAAACAAGTTAACACCGCTAAAAAGACAAAGAATGATAAAACACTAAAAACCCATAAATCCCCTTAAAACCTATAAAAACATAAAACCCCTAAAAACCATAAAACCACTAAAAATATAAAAACCCTTTAAAATCCCAAATACAAAAAAAAAACACAAAAACCCATATATCTCATAATACTAAAAAACACTAAAACACCCAAAAAATCATCAAACCCATGAAAATCCTAGGAAACCTCAAAATCCCAAAATTCTCTGAAATTTTTTTAAACTTCAACAAAATCCCAAAAATGTTAAAAATTTAAAAAAATTAAATCCCTAAATTATGCTATGTACACATTGAAAACTAAAAAAACACTTAAAAACCCTAAAAACCTAAAAATGATAAAAACACTAAAAGATCCCAAAAATCCCTATAACCCCTAAAAACCCAAAACCCCTTAAAGAATTATGATCACTAAAAACACACTAAAAGAAAAAAATATTTTTCAAATTCCTAAAAAATTTATAAACATTAATAAATATTTAAAACAATAAAAACTCAAAAACCGTAAAAACTTAAAAACCATAAAAATTCGTACAAACCCTAAAAATATTAAGAAACATAACAAATTACCCAAAATACCTAAACATTTAAAAAACATAAAAATATATAAACTCCCTATGAAAACATTGAAAACCTAAAACAATTAAACCCCTTAAAAACCTAAAAATTCCTAAAAACACTAAAAACCCATAAAACCAAAAAAACCCCTTAAACATCAAAATCACTAAAAATCATAAAACACAAAAATTCCGATAAAAATCATTGAAAAACATAAAAACTCTAAAAACCATGAAAATCCTAAAGAAAATTTTAGAAACATATGAACACATAAAACCACTAAAAACCTTAAAAATGAAAACAACCCCTAAAACCAACTATAAGACCCTAAAACCCCTAAAACCCATAATCCCCTAAAAACCATAAAAAATCAAAATATACCACAATTATACTAAAAACCGACGAAAACCTCTAAACTCATTTAAACACTTAAAAACATTAGAAAATATAAAAACCCATAAAAACCCAAAGAAAACTCAAACCCCCCAAAAAGAACTAAGAAAACAATAAAATCCTAAAAACCATCAAAATCCCTAAAAACCATACAAATCCAAAAAATCCAAATAAATTGCTTAAAAATACCTACAAATGTAAAATACAATAAATTACTAAGAAAATAATAAAAAATTAAAGGAAATAAAAACCGCTAAAAACCAAAAAATGTGAGACACCCTAAAAACCCCTTAAACACCTAAAACCCCTAACAAACATAAAACCCCCCAAAACACAAAAAAAAACAAAATACCCAAAAAAATAAAAACCCAATTTAAAGAACTATAAGGTTAAAAAAATTTAAGGCCTTAAAACCCCTAAAAATAATAAAACCCGAAAACCAAAAAATTTCATAATTTCCCTAAAACCCATATTTCCCACATAATCCCTAAAACCCAAAAATCCTGTAAAAATTGAAAAAACCCAAAAAATCCCTAAATACATAAAAACCCTAAAACACTAGAAAACCAATAAGAAATCATTAAAAACCTAAAAAGTCATAAAACCCATAAAAAATCTAAAAAAGATAAAACCTCTAAAAACAGTAAAACCCAAAAATCCCAAAAACCGATTAATGTACTTAAAATCCATAAAATACTACAAAATCCATAAAACCCTAAATTGATAAATAAATAACTAAAAATCCTTGTAAATGAAAAATAAAACCCTAAAAACGTAAAAACCACTAAAACATCAAAAAAACAAAAAATGATAAAAACCCTAAAAGACCATAAAACCGCTACAAACCCCAAAAGACCCTAAACACACCCTCAGAAACATAAAAACACTAAAAACACTAGACACCGCTAAATAAAATAAACCCTCTGAAACCCATAAAGAGATATAGTGATCTAAAAAACAATAAAACCCCTAAATAATCTCAATAAATATTCTAAAACCCCAAAAAATTATGAAAAACATAAAAACCAAAAAAAAATATAAATACCCTAAAACCCTGCAAAATTCCCAACAACACTAAAACTCCATAAAAATAACAAAAAATACATAAAAATACATAACAACATAAAAAACCACTAAAAACCTCTAAAAACTGTAATAAAACCTAATAAAAACACTTAAACCCATAAAAATACTAAAAAATTATCAAACCCCTAAACACCCTAAGTAAAATTAAAAACAATAAAAGTCATAAAAACCGTAAAACCCATAAAAAATTAAAAGAACCACTAAATAGTCTAAACACATTTTAAACCCCTAAAAAGATAAAAAAATTCCCCTAAATCCTTAAAATGCCTAAGCAAATAAAAGATCCCTAAAAACCCAAAAAAACCTAAAGATCCCTGAAAATCCCTAAAAACCCATATAAATCCATAAAATAATAATAAGCCTTAAAACCATAAAAAAACCTTTAATACATAAAAACACTTATAACCCTTAAATCCATAAGAAACATTAAAAACCTTAAAACCCTAGAAACTCTCTATGTAACAATGAAACCATTAAGAATCGTAATAATCCAAAAAAATCTCTAAAATACTAGAAATGTAAGAAGCCTTTAAAATCCTTGATAACCGCTAAGAAGTCCTCATAAAACTAAAAAAACATTAACCCCCTAAAAACTAAAAAAATGAAAAAAAAATATAAACACCCTAAAGAGAAGCAAAACCCCCTCTAACAACCAAAAAACCAAAAAACATAAAAAATCAACTAAAACCCATAAAAACTAAATACCCAATAATAACTATAAAATCCAATAGAGCACTAAAACTTAATAAAGCTAAAAACCCCTCAAATATCCTAAAAACAATAAAAATCCAAAAAAATCCCCATGACACCCAAAATCTCTAATAACCCTAAAAAATATATAAAATATAAAAAATATTTAAAATAAATAAAAATTTATAACCTATAAAAACTCTCGAAACTCATATAAAGCCCTTAAAAACCAGAAAAAAAAATAAATTCCCTAAAAACCTAAAAGTTCTAGAAACCCTAAATACCCTAAAAACCGTAAAAATAATGAAAACCCATAAAAACATAAAAAAATACCCAGATAAATACTAAACACCACTATAAACAATAAAACCTTTTAACCCATAAAAAATTTGAAAAACATCAAAAAAACATTAAACACCTAGCTCTCAAAAATCCATAAAAACTGAAAAATTCCAAAAAGAACCTAAAAACCCCATAACCCTCGGAACCCCAAAATCCATTTAAACTATTATATTTTTTTTAAAAAAAAATCTAAATACATTACAAAAATTAATAATCTAAAAAACCCCTAATGATCCAAATGCCCATAAAATCACAAAAAACACTAAAACATTGAAATTTCTAAAAAACCCATAAAAATCCTAAATATAACTAAATATACCTAAATATGTAAAATTACCTAGAAAACATAAAAAACCTAAGAAACAATTTAAAAACCTAAAAATGTTAAGCCCCTAAAAAAATAAACACCCTAAAACCCTAAAACCGTAAAACACTAGGAAGACTAAAAATCTCTAAAACCAAAAAATATATAAAAATCACCAAATAACAAATATTCAAAAAATATATAAACCCTAAAACCCCAAAAAACCAGATGAATACCATAATGCCCTAAAAAACATAAAATCCTATAAAACATAAAATGCTAAAAACCCAAAAAATCATATAACCCCATCAATCATTAAAAGCACTTAAAACCCTAAAATACCCGAAAATCATTAAAAATTTAAAAAAACCTTTCAACCCATAAAACTCATTAAAATCTAAAATCCCTAAAAATCACTAAAAATATCAAAAACCTGAATAACCTTGAAAAGATCAAAGAAAAAACCTAAAACCTCAATAAACTTAATACCCAAAAAACCTCAAAAATTATAAGCACCCAAAACCTATAAAAACCATAAACCCCTAAAGAGCATAGAAAACCCAAAATAATCCGTAAAAATCCCTAAAAATATAAAAAACTTGAATAACCCTAAAAATGTCAAGGGAAACCCTAAAACCTAAAAACACATAAAACACAAAAACAACCTCAAAAATTATAAACACCCAAAAACTATAAAAACCATAAAACCCATAAAAATCATAGAAACCCCAAAATAATCCTTAAAAACACAAAAACCCCCGAAAAACTATAAAACCCCTTTAAAACTATAAAAACATTTAAAAACACTAAAAACCATAAAAGTCTAAAAAAACCACAACACCCCTCAAAATACATGAAAACACTAAAACCCTAAATATCCTAAATTACCCTAAAACCTTCCAAAAATGAAAAAACCCTAAATAATCTAAAAACCCTAAGAAACTATTCAAAAACTAAAAACACTAAACCCACTATGAACCTGAATTATTATAAAACACAAAAAACCATAAAAACCCCTAAAACCCATGAATACAATAAGGAAAACAATAAACCACTTAAAACCCTTAAAAGTGCTAAAAACCAAAAAAACCACTAAAATATCATACAGACCATAAAATACCGTAAAAATCCCAAAATACCAATAACAATACAGAAACCAATATAACACAAAAAAACCCAATGACCCCAAAAAATGCTTAAATACAATAAAATTCAAAAAATCCCTAAAACCTCCAAAAATCCCCTAAACCTATAAACCCAAAAAACCTAAAATATGATAAACCACCAGAAAAATCAAAAAAAACATTATAAATGATAATAGTCTATAAAAATCTATAAAAACATAAAAACCCAAAAAACATTATCATTTAATAAAAAAATAAAAATCTAGAAACCCTAAAAACCCCAATAAACTAAAAAAATCTCTAAACCCTAAAACCGTGAAAATAGTAGAAATATCAAAATCACTAAAGACCCCAAAAAAATCCTAAAATTCCAAAAAAATCCCAAAAAACAAAACCAAAACCAAAACCCCAAAGATAAACATAAAACACTAGAAAAAAAATAAAACCCCTAAAACCCTAAAAAATGGTAAAACACTATAGATACCATCAAAATGATAACAGCTACTTTAATCCATAAAATATTATAAAATCATTAAAAACTATAGATACTTAGAAAAAACAAAAAACCCACTAAAACTCTAATACACTTTAAAACACTAAAAATGTTAAAATACTCTAAAACATTAAAAACCCCTATAAAATAAAAAAACATTCAAATACTCCAATACCATAAAAACCCTAAAAAAAATTAAAAAACCTAACACTAAAACAACCAAATACACTAAAAATACATCAAAAAATTAAAAACATTAAAAATATCTAAAAATATTTAAAAACCCTAAAAATTCAAAACAAAACCCAAAAACCCAATTAAACAAAAAACCCTAAAAACATTAAAAACCATCAATATCATAAAAAACATAAAAATAATAAAAATCTTAAAAACACTAAAAAAATGAAAAAATTCGAAAATCGCTATAAAACCTTAAAAACCACTAAGAAACCCTTAAAACCCTAGAATAACACCAAATCAAAAAACCTAAAATATGATAAAGACACTAAAACCCAAAAAACCCAAAAAAACCCCCTCAAAATACACAAAATCCATAAAAATCATTGAAACCAATAAAATTCCATGAAAATTCATGAAAATCCCAAAAAATCATTAAACCCTTAAAATCCATGAAAATCCTTAAAAAACCTAAAAACAAAAAAAAACAGAAAACCCCTAAAAACATAACTTAACCAAAAAAATCATAAATTTTTAAAAACACTAAAAACTAAATACCCCTAAAAAACATAAATACCCCAAAAGAAACTGTAAAAAATTAAAAAAAACTATAAAACCATTTTAAATCCCTATAAAAGATAAAAAACAGTAAATAAATAAATCCCTAAAAACCTCAAAAAACCCCTAAAACCCGATAAAACTATAAAAACCGTTAATACAACAAAATCCCAAAAACCATAAAAAACCATAAAAATATAACCAAATATTCCCTAAAATTTCAAAAAAAAAACTAAAAAACCTAATGAAAACCCTTTAAAACCCCCTTAGAGAATCTTATGAACCTACTAACAATTAACCCCTCTTAAAACGTTAAAATCCATATAACTCTAAAAACCACTAAAATGTTTAATATCCCTAAGAAACCATAAAATCTATAAACCGCTATAAATATATATGCCATTTATGCAACTAAAAATGTTAAAAACACTTAAAACCCTAATAACACAAAATAATTAAATACCCCAAAAAACCTACACCCCTTAAATATTGAAAACCACAAAAAAATCATAAAAAATTTAAAAATATACCTAAAATAATCATACACATTAAATATAATAAAAGGTCTCAAATACAATAAGAAAAAAAAACCTAAAAAAACGTAAAAACCCATAAAAAATAATAAATGATAAAACCGCAAAAATCACTAAAATTAATAAAACTCCACAAATCGACTAAAAATATAAAAATCCAAAAATATCCATAAATAAATAAAAACCGTAAGACCCATAAAAATCATATGAAAAAAATAAAACCCTTGAAACACTTAAAACCCTTAAACACCAAAAAATTTTATAAACCATAAATGAAACTAAACCCCCTTAAAACCATAAAATCCTATAAAAACATTAAAAACCCTAGAAACCTAGAAAAACCCTAAAACCACTAAAAACTATAAAACCCATTAAACCACAAAAAACATTAGGAAAATATATAAATCCTTAAAACTCTAAAAAACTGAAGAAAACAATCCTAAAACCCCCAAAACATGTAAACCGTAAAAGCACTATAAATATATCAAAAACCCACACAAACTATAAAAGCCTTAAAATTCTTATAGAATCTCCAAAATTCCATAAAATGTAAAATCCCCTTAAAATTCCAAAAAAACCCAAGAAAATATTAATAACCTATAGACACTTAAACCCCTAAAAATCTAAAAACCCATTAAAAATCAAAAAAACACTAAATAAACATAAAGCCCTAAAAATCAAAAAAACCCTTTAAACCCTAATAGACCCTAAAGAATCCTATGAAAATAAAAATTCACTAAATCCTCTTTGTACCACAAAAAAAGATAAAAACCACTAAAAACCATAATACCTTAAAAACATAAAAACATAAATACCACTAAAATCCCCTAAAAACCCCATAAAACCAATAAATATCAAAAAAAAAAAAATACTAAACATACCTAAAAATTTAAAAACACTTAAAAACCATGAAAACACATAAAAACCCTTAAAAACTAAAAACACCTAAAAACCTAAAATCCTAAAAAATTCTAAAATCCCTAAAACCCATAAAAACCCTAAAAATCATTAAAACCCTCAAAATCATTGAAATTTTAAAAACACTAAAAACACATAATTCCAAAAGAAAACCTTAAAAATATAAAAAAACTTAAAACTCATATGAACATAAAAACAAAAAAAACCCTAAAAGACTCTAAACCCCCATTAGAATCATAAAATCCTCTAAAACATATTAAACCCCTAAAAACAAAAATGAACTACACACACTAAAAAACTAGAAAAAATAATAAAATGCCTAAAGACCAATAAAAACCATAAAACACATTTGAACCCAACAAAATATAAAAACCATCAAAATCCATAAAACCCCTAAAAACCATAAAAATATGAGAAGTGCCCGGAAATCCCTAAATATGTAAAAAATCTGAAAACACATGAAAACACATAAGATATCATTAAAAACATAAAAAAAATTTAAATCCACAAAAACACCTACAAAATGATAAGAAACCTAAAAATAATTAAATCCGTAAGATCCATATAAATTCTCAAAACCCTAAAAATACAAAAAATTCATAAAATACCTAAAAATCCCAAAATAAAATAAAATATTTGAAACCCCCAAATAAAATATTAAAACCCTAAAATCACTTTAAACCCATAAAACATAAACACACTAAAAAACGTAAAAACCCTAAAATGAAAAAAAAATAGTAAAACCCTATAAAAATTATAAAGACCCCTAAAAACCTAAATAACCTGAAATCCCATAAATACACTAAATACAACTAAAAACAACAAAATCCCCCTGTAAAACCATAAAAACAATAAACAATATAAAAAACAATGAAATCCTAAAAACTCAAAAAAAACTAAACACCCAAAAAAACCATGAGATCCCTAATATCCCCAATGACTCTCAAAATCCCTAAAACCCAAAAAACCATAAAAATCCCATAACCAATAAAAATCCATAAAATAAAATTAATTTTAAAAACACTAAAAACCACTGAGAAAACATTAAAAAACTATAAAAACATTAATAACATACAACCTAAAAATGATAAAAAACCCAAAACCCATCAAAATCAATAAAACCCTCAAAATCATAGAAAACCTAAATCCCCTTAAAAAATAATAAAAAATCCAAAACATTGTAAGAACCCATAAAATAGGAAAATCCATTATGAAAATAAAAAAACACAAAGAGACACATGAAACCCCTAAAAACCCTAAAATGATAAAAACAATAAAAATAATAAAAATACCCTAAAACTAGTAACAAAAATTAAAAACCCCATAAAAACCATAAAAAGTCTTCACGTTCATAAAAAATCCTCAAAACCACTAAAAACTATAAAACCTATTTAAATTCCTAAAAACATTATAGAACTCTAGAAACCTTTAAAACCCCTAAAAACTCAAAAACATCAAAAAACCCAAAAAACCAGAAAAACCTAACAACCATAAAAACCCTACAAAATCCTAGAAACACTAAAAAATAATAAGAAACATAATAAATCCTTAAAATCCCTTATAAAAACACTAAAAATCCTCGAACCCCCTACTAAAACCATAATAGACTAAAAATAAAATTACACCTAAAAACATAAAAACTCGAGAACCATAAAAAACCATAAAACCCAAAAAACCAGAAAATTCATAAGGACCCTTATAAACTATAATAAAACTAAAACCCATAAATACCATAAAATCCACTAAAAACTATAACAAAAATTAATACCCTAAAAAACCATAAAAAACCCTTACACCCTAGAACCCTTAAAAACTAAAAAAACCTATAAACCCAAAAAAAACGATAAAAACCTTAAACCCCTCAAAATTCCTAAAAACTCTATAATCCATAAAAATCCCTTAAAATACATAAAAATCCATAACAATATAAAAACAACTAAAAATCCTAAAAAATAGTGATAAAACATTATACAAAACATTTTAAACCCATAAAAACCCTAAAAAATTATCAAACCCCTAAAAACCCTAAATAAAATTAAAAACAACAAAAACCCTAAAACACTTAAATCCAAAAAAATCACTAAATATTATAAACAAACATTAATCCCCTAAAATGATAAAAAAACCCCGTAAAAACCATAAAACCCCTAAGAAAATAAAAGACCCCTAAAACCCAAAAAAAACCAAAAGAACCATTAAAATCCCTAAAACCCCATATAAATCCTAAAAACCCTAAAATCTATAAAATAATAAAAATCCCTCAAACCCCAAAAAACACTTAAAAACATAAAAACCATTATAACCCTTAAATCCATAAGAAACAATAAAAACCCTAAAACCCTAAAAACTCTCAATGTACCAAAGAAACCATTAAAACTCGTATGAAATCCAAAACACCCTAAAATACTAGAAATGTAGAAAACCCCCTTAAATACTTGTCAACCTTTTAGAAAACCACAAAAAATTAAAAAACATAAATCCCTTAAAAACTAACAAAATGAAAAAAAAATTAACCCCCTAAAGCGACCCAACCCCCCTAACAACAAAAAAACCAAAAAACCACACCAAACAACTAATTCCCATAAAAAACATTAAACACAATAAAAACTATAAATTCCCATAAAACCACTAAAAAGTTAAAAAAGATTAAAACCCTCAAATATCTTTAAAACCCATTAAAATCAAAAAAAAACTCAAGACCCCCAAAATCTATAATAACACTAAAAATATAAATAAAACATAAAAATTCTTTAAAATATCTAAAAATTAAAAACACATAAAAACTCTAAAAATTCATATAAAGCCCTTGAAAACCAGAATAAACATTAAATCCCTAAAACCACAAATGTTATAAAAATCCTAAATACCCTAAAAACCAAAAAAATAATGACAACCCATAAAACCATAAAAATCAATAAAAAGCAATAGAAATACTAAAAACAAAAATAAACTATAGGAGCCTTTAAAACCATAAAAACTCTAAAAAAATTACAAAAACATAAAACCCCTAAAAACTCAAAAAACCATAAAAACTGAAAATTCTAAAAAGACACTAAAAACCTCGAAACCCTCAGAACACCAAAAACCCTTAAAACCATTAATTTTTTAAAATAAAATCTAAAAACCATAAAAACCCTAAAAATATAAAAAACCCATAATATCTAAAAACCCATAAAAACACTAAAACCCCCGAAATATCCCAACAACCCCATAAAAATCCTAAAAACAACTAAATATCCATAAATATGTAAAATTATCTAAAAACCTTGAAAAAACTATGAAATCCTTAAAAATCTAAAAATCATTAAATCCCTAAAAATAATAAACACCCAAAAACCTGTAAACCATAAAACACTATGAAGCCTAAAAATCCCTAAAACCTAAAAATAAATAAAAATCACAAAATCCCTAATATTCAAAAATATATATAAACCCTAAAACCCAGAAAAACTATAAAAATTCCTTAAAGCCCTTAAAAACATAAATACCTTAAAAACATAAAACGCTAAAAACCAAAAAGATAATATAAACCCATCAAACCATAAAAACCCTTAAAACCCCCAAAACCCTAAAAATCACTAGAAAATCGAAAAACCCTTTTCAACCCATAAAAATGTTAAAATTATATAAAAAATATATAACCTCTGAAAAATACAAAAAAAATACAAAAACTCCAAAACCACCAACAACATGGAAAATACATAAAACTAATAAAAAATATAAATCTGTAAAAATTCATAAAAATATAAAAAACTTTAATAACCTTGAAAAAAACAAGGAAAACCCTAAAACCTAAAAACACTTAAAATCTCCAAATCCTCAAAAATTATAAACACCCAAATACTATAAAATACCTAAAAGCCCTAAAAAGCATTGAAACCCCAAAATTATCCAAAAAAACACTAAAACCCATGAAATACTATAAAACACCTTTAAAACTATAAAAATTTTTAAAAACACTAAAAACCCTAAAAATCCAAAAAAAACCATAACACCCCTCAAAATACATAAAAACACTAAAACCCTAAATATCCAAAATTACCCTAAAACCCCCCAAAAATGAAAAAATTCCCTAAATACACTAAAAACACTAAGAAACCATTTAAAAACAAAAAACACTAAAACCACTAAAACCTGAAATATTCTAATACACCAAAAACAATAAAATCCTATAAAAACCTAAAAATATAAATACTTGTAGAATTACTAAAAAACATAAAACCCATAAAGCCCCTAGAACCCCTCAAAACTCTAAAAAACATTAAACACCTTAAAATTCATTAAAAACCCTAATATACCATAAAAACTCCAAAGACCCTAAAACCATAGAAACAGAAAAATCCCCAGAATCCATTAAAATTACCAAAAATACTACAAACCCATACAAATATAAAAATCCCTAAAAACTCGAAAAACATAAAAAGATACCCAAAACACTAAAAAAATATATTATAGGACTATACAAACCATAAAACACATAAAACCATAAACAAAACTAAAACGCTAAAACCCCTGGAAACCCTTAGAACCCTAAATACCATAAAAACAATAAAAACTACTAAAAACCTTAAAAACCCACTACAAAATATAAAACCGTTTTAAACCACAAAAAAACTTTAAAAACCCCAAAAAAAGAAAAATTAAAAAAAACTCAAAAAAAACACTAAAAACAAATATACCTTAAAATCCTATAAACGTGGAAAATCCCTCAAATCCATAAAATTGATAAAAATACTAAAAAAAATTAGAAAAAAAAAACTAAAACCCTTAAAACTCCCTCTGAAATCCTTAAAAACATAAAAACACTTTAAACCCCTATAAACAATTAAAAACAATAAAACAATAAAACCCCCTAAAACCATTCAAACCATATTAACCCCTAAATCCTAAAAACCCAACAAACACACTAAAAACTCAAAATTCCATTTAATCCACTAAAACTGTTAAAAATTGTAAAACCGCTTAAAACCATACAAAGTCAAAAAATACAAGATTACCAAAACACCATAAAACTCTAAAATCCCTCAAAATCAGTAAATACCCTAACCCCATAAAAATTCAGAAAATTCCCTAAATATTCCTAAGAACATAAATCCCCTAAACACATAAAAACCCAAAATATAAGCTTAAAAACCTAAAAACACAAAAAACCCCGAAACAACCTAAAAATGCTAAAAACCCTAAAAACATAAAAACCAAAATACCCAAGAAAAAACTTAGAAAACCCTAAAAACCATTACAATATCATAAATCCCAAAAAAAAACTCGAAAGCCTATTTTAACTACGAATGAAATTAAAAAACTATAAAAACTCATTATAACCCTAAAAAACTCATGAAAAACATAAAAACAAAAAAAATCATAAAAAACCTTAAACCCTCAAATTATATAAAAACCATAAAATTCAATAAAAACCACTAAAATATAAAAAACCCTAAACCCCTAAAAAACCTATGTACAACTTAAAATCCTGAAAACACATTGAACCCCTACAAACTAAAAATGTTAAAAACACTAAAAACCCATATAATCCATTATATCCATAAATTTATAAATATAATAAAAATCATAAAACACTAAATAACTCAAAAAACAATAAAACCCAAAAAAATCATAGAAACTATAAAACTCTGATAATCCCTAAAACCATCAAATTCCCTAGAAACCCTAAAATCCATAAAAAACTAACACCACTATAATTCCCTAAAACCCATAAATACATTTGAATCCATAAAATATTAAAAAATCATAAAACTAATAAAACCCTTAAAAACCCAAAAACCACATAAAACCAATAAAAATTACACTAAAAACTCTAAAACCACATTAATACCCGAAAAAAGATAAAAAATCGTAACAAAGCAAAAATACCCTAAAAACCCAAAAACCTCAAAGTAAAAAATATCCATAAAAAATATAAAAATTTCTACAAACCCTCAAACTCCCTAAAAAGCATAAAAAAAGTAAAAATCCATAAAAATCTTTTAAATCCCAAAAAATGTAAAACACTGAAAAAAACCTAAAAACACATAATAATACCTTAAAAATTGATAAACATTGAAACCCCCAAAAAACATTACAATGATAAATACCCTAAAAACCAAAAATTTCCTAAAAACACAAAAAACCTATAAAAATCCAAAACATGCCTAAAAAATTCCGTCAAATATAAAAAACCCTGAAAACATTAAAGGAGGCCTTAGAAACCTAAATCACTTAAAACCGCTAAAAACATAGAAACCTCTAAAAATCATAAAAACCATAAAACCTCTAAAAACCATCAGAAACATAAAAATTAATAAAAGTTCAAAAAACCAAAAAATCCTACAAATCCATAAAACATAAAATAATCGAAAATTCTAAAAACCCCTATGAAAACTATTAAAACCATAAAACACAAAAACCCCCTAAAAATGAAAATCACTAAAAGCCCTTAAAAAACAAAAAATACACTAGAACACAAAACACCATAAAAAACCTAATTATCATAAAACCCCAAACCACAAAAAATACAAAAAGAAAATAAGAATATAAAATAAATTTAAACCCTTCAATAACATTAAAAATATCTAAAATACATTAAACCACCCAAAATCCTCCTAAAGTGCCAAGATACCCTAACACCATAAAAAAATTTAAAAAAAATTAAAATCCATGAAATACCTAAATGTATAAAAACTATAAAACCCCATAAAAACCATAAGAATATACTAAATACATAAAAAAACATAAAAATCCCAAATAAAACTAGAAACGACAAAAACCATACATGCCCTAAAACCCAATGAATCCAATAAAATACTAAGAATTACCTAAAAGTCCCAAAAAATATAAAATACATAAAATCCATAAAAATCGTAAGAAATATATAGAAACCTAGAAACACTTAAAACACCTTAAAACCAAAAATCCTAAATATCTCTAAAACCACTAAAAATTCTAAAAAGGGCCAAAAGGCCCTAAACCCCCCTAAAGCCCATAGAACCCCCTACAATAGTAAAAACCCAAAAAACCCATTAATACACTATAAATGACTAAAAACTATAAACCCCATTTAACTAATATGAAATTTTAAAAACCAAAAAATATTAAAAATCGTAAAATTTAAAAAACCCCCAAAAAACAGAAAATAACTCATAAACACAGAAAAAACATAGAAAACTCATAGAAAAACAAAAAACCAAAAAAAACATAAAATAATTAATAAACTAAAAACACTATAGAAAATAAAAAACCTAAAAACATAAAACCCCATCAAAATCCCTAATCACCTTAAAATCAAAAATATATCCTAAAATACCTAATAATAAATTACAATGTAAAACCTCAAAATAACCGTTTAAAACCCTATGAAAAACATAAAATCTTAAAATATTAATAAAACTCTAAAAAACAAAAAATTATTAAAAAAACCCAAAGAACCATAAAACCCAAAAAAAATCATAAAACCCATAAAAAAGCATAAAACCACAAAAAAACTATAAAACTGAAAAAATCGACTCAATCATCTAAAAAACCTTTATATCGCAAATTTGATAAAAAAGACTAAAACCATAAAAAATAAAAATACACCAAAAGTCCAAAACATTCTATAATAAATCAAAAAACCATAAAGCCCCTCAAAATAACTAAAAACCCAAAAAAACCCTTTATGAATCCAAGAAATCCCTAAAAACCATAAAAATATTAATACCCATAATAATCCTAAAAACCCATAATAACCCTGAAAACCATTATGAAAACCTTAAAAACCTAAATAAACATAAAACCCATAAAAAACCTAAAAACCTATTAATCGCTAAAAAACCTGAAACCCTAAAATCCATCAAAATCATTGAAAACGATAAAACCCATAAAAATCATAAAACCCCCAAAAAAATCCATAGAACCATTAAAACCCTTAGAACCCTTAAATCAAACATTCAAATCTAAAAACACTTAAACCCCTAAAAATCAAAAAAGTGATAACAACCCTTAAAAATGAAAAATAACCCAAAAACCCAAAAACCATTACCCCCATAAAAACATATAAACAACAAAAACTCTAAAAAAACCTAAAAAACTATAAAAACCCAGTAAACCCCTAAAACAAAAAACACATTAAAACACCCGAAAATCCCTTATAATTCATAAAAACCCTAAAAACAATAAAAATCTTCAAAATATCTAAAAATACATAATGAAGTAAAAACCCAAATAACATGGAAAACCCGAAAGAAATAATTATAAACATAAAAACACATAAAACACATAAAAACCTAGAAAATTATAAATACCCTAAAAGAAGCTCTAAAACCCCTCAAAATAAATAAATATATTAAACACCCATAAAAACTAAAAAAACCCATAAAAATCCCTAAATATGTAAAACCCCAAAAAAAACTCAGAAAAATCATTTAAAAATCGTAAAAACATAAAAATAATGAAAACCAATAAAAACGTAAAACCCTTAAAATATAAAAACTTCTTTAGTACTATTTATTGATAGTATTATCTTGGGACTATTTTGGCGGATTTTGGTTGTTGCATTTCAGCTTGAATACTGGTGGTGCTATTTTTTGGAATGAGGTGATATTTTGTCTGGTGGTTTTGTAAATCCTTGTGTTCAAATGAATTGGTTATGGAGATTTGGTGGGTGTGTTTAGTTGTGAGGGAGTGTGTGGGAGTTGGTGTACATGTGCATTAATTTCTGTGAAGGTTGTGTTTTCTATGTAGAGGTGGTGGTGTGTGTGCATGTGTATATGCGCTTATGGTCTATGTTGTTTGTGGATAATCATTTTTATATGGTTATGTTTCTCCATTGGCCATTTGTTTCCATGGTTGTTCCGCCTATTGGAGTGCTTGTTGGATTATTTCTCGAGAACCACTAGGATTCTATCTACTAGTTTAGAAGGGGCGCATGTGATGGGAACCTGTGTAGTTTTTGGCTGGTCAGTGTGATGTTGGAAAATAAATGGTTCCACTGGTTCTGTTGTTTATTGCTGTTGGAATCGTTCAACATCAGCTCAATAGTGACATTTTCTACTAGTTTTTCTACTGTTGTTGGGTGGGGTGATGTTCTGTCAGCATGGTGGTAGGGAATGTATTCTATATGGATATTATATGGATGGGATTCATGTGATTGTGGGGTTATTTTAGAATACTATATCACTCATTCATTTTGGGTGCCATCCATCGTATTTTTGTGTTTTATTTTGTCTAGTACACATTTTCACTTGACAACCTATCCATTCACCCTTAGGTTAATTTATTGTAATTCATATTTTATTATATATACTTCATAATTTTTCCTTGCAAATTAAACATATAAAAAATACAAACACATAAAACCCTAAAAGCCACAAAAAACTATAATAACTCTATAAACACCTAAATTTTTTAAAAACCAATAAAAACATAAAACTTATAAAAACCTTATCAATTCAACGGAAACCCTAAAAACCTCATATTCACAAAATACTATAAACTATAAATGTCCAAAAAAATCCCTAAGATCCCTAGAAACCTAAAAATAACTAATCAAATTAAAACACTATGAAAACCATAAAACATAAATGCTCTTAATACCCCTAATAACTAAAAGGATCTAAACCCCATTGAAAACCCTGCAATACCCTAAAAACCCTAAAACTATCAAAATCCCTAGAGATAGTGAAATGCATAAATATCAATCAATAATCCCTAAAACATTAATGTCCATAAAAATGTGAAAATCCATAAGATATTTATAAAAACCTAAAAACACATAAAACCCATAAATATTATATAAGTAATCAATGTTTTCACTTCCCCTGTTGGTTCTTCTCTACTTGGTCTCTCATGGCCTAAAGTATATGAAAGTCACCGCCATCCCTCCCCCACCAAAGAGGGGGAGGGGTTCCTCCGGCCCTCACAGCTTTACTCCCCTTACCGCCTCGTCCTCTCTTCATCTGATCCCCAGCATCGATCTAAGTCTGAAGGTCCCCTCTTTATATCTAGGTTTCCCTTCTCTCCCTCATTCCCTTCAGGAGTTCATAGAGGCGTCAGCCTGTCTTAACTTCTCTCTAGTAGCGTGTTTCGGTCGGAATCGATCTCCCGTCGACTCTATTGACCATTTCGTCTCAGATTCGAGGGATCTTAAAGAGATCGCCTTCGTCGGTCTTTTAGATCCCTATCATATCATCTTTCTCTTCCAGTCAGAGGATGATATGATCCTTGACTGGTCCTTCACCAAACGATCCTTCAGTGGATTTCGGTACTCCCTCTTCTGGTGGACCTATTATTTTTATTAGAATCGTGATCATTCGACCGCTTCGATTTGGGAAATATTTCCTAGACTCCCTCTGCCGTTTCAAAATCCTTAAATACTTAAGATGTTATGAAATTTGGTAGGAAGATTTCATTGTTTTGACGACAGATATTGATCCCTCTGTCATCCAAATGCTCTTCGTATTTTCATTGAAATAGATGTTTTGAAACCTATTATTCATTTTGTGTGGCTGGATATTGAACAAGAGTTTCAGCTCAAGCATGCCGTGTTCATTGAACATTGGGTGTACTATTTCTCAAGTTTTAGTCATTTGAGTCACCTTCAATTTTCCTACAGGCATATAGTAATGGGTCATCGATCTTGTCCTTCTTCTCTGAAGTGCGAGTATGGAAACCGTTGTTTGGATCTCGGGGTCAAAGATGGTTCTCATTCATGTTTTCATATCATGGAAGAAGTTGTGACCAGACAGGGAGATGATATGGAATGTTCCATTATAGCAAGGTCGTTGGCTACATCCACTACTTAGCTTATTACGCCATTCACCATCCCCTCTTTCCTTGGGTACAGATCCTATGCTAATGTTGTGGCTTCAAAATCGGAGAGTCATGGTGTTTTCTAGAAACAATAAGGATAATTTATAGAAAATAGGGGAGGATGGTGCTCCTGGTGATATTCGTACGGTTCTTGCACGACTGGGATATTTTTGGGAAAGCCCAGCTAAGGCTTTGGGTGAGGCCCAAAAGCCTCCTTCTTGTGCTAGCTTTCGTAATTCTAGAGTTTCAGGTAATGGTTCTCATGATCGCATTGCAGTGATGGGTGATGGTGATTTTCCCCCTTGTGAATAAGTGACTTTTTTGGAAGAAGGAAATGTTGAAAATCATTCCTTATGTGGTAGTATGGATGAAAAAGTAGAGGATAATGACTCTTCCTCAGAATTTTGGACCTCAATGCCTAAGGAAGTGGAACTCATGGAAGAATATCTTCAATCCTCTTCGAAGAAAGGTAAAAATACAATTACAGATTTAGATGTTTTTATTCAGAATATATGGAAGATGAGAAGATGGAAGGAATACTCTAATTTTCCTAGTCCTCTGGTTACAAGGGCCATAACCAAAGGTAAACAACCCACCCAAAAAAGATCGAATGGTGTTGCTGACAACCTAACGAGTCAGTGCAAAGCTCCTATTAAGAATGTGGAGATAGGAGCTGATGAAGTGACTGATACACAAGAAGAGGAACCCACTGCCTCTGATCTGGTGAATGCAGAAAAGGAGGTCGTTGACTCAGATGACACCCAGGAGCTTCTTTTTCACTCAAATGAAGAAATGCTTGAGGAGTCTTTCTTGATCAAGATTTCAGAAAAGGAGGCTCACAGAATGATTGAAAGACATCTGCACATTGAATAGAGTGATGAACAGTAATCTTGGATTGATAAATAGGACAGAATCTTGATACGTGGTTTCAACGAGGGGAAAACAAGCATGGAGGTGCATGTGCAGACCGAGGATAGGATGGATTTTCACTTCGAGGATCTCATGAAGGACAATCTAGAAGTGGAGGTTACGTCAATTGAATGGAGACTTTTCAAGGTAAAAAATTCCAACTACTATAACTTGATTTTGAATGGATTGATAAATTTTTATGAAGTTTGATATTCTCTGTATTCTGAGCATTGTTTGTTTCCCACTATTCCTTAAAAGTGCTTTTGTAATAAAAAATATTAATTTTGGCCTTAAAAACCCTAAAAATCTAAAAAGATTATAAAAAAATTAAAATACACATAAAAGACCCTAAAAACACTGAAAATATCTAGAAACCATAAAAAATCAAAAATCCATGAAAACCTTAAAAACCAATAAAACCCAGAAAACCCTTTAAAAAAATATAATAGAAACTACTAAAAACATAAAAACCCTAAACACAAAAAAATAATTGAACACCCAAAAAACTATACAAACATTATTATCCAAAAAATCAAAAAAATCACTAAAAACATAAAAAACTATAAAAACTGAATGAACCCCTAATAAAACCATAAATAACATAAAAAATAATAAAATCTCTAAAACCTAAAAAACTCAACAACCCCTAAAAAGCCTCAAAATCCCCAAAAATCCTAAAAACACATAATATTCCTAAAAATCCATAATAATACTTAAACAAACAAAAACCTAAAAAGCCTAAAAATATTTAAACTCTAAATAACCATAAAACCCTTAAATTCCATAAAAAACCTAAAAACACGAAAAATCCATAAAAATTACTAAAAATCCCTCAAAACATTAGAACAATAAAAACCCTAATAAATCTTTAAAAACCTATAGATAATTAGAACCCCTAAAAGTAAAATAATCTAAAACCCCCCCCAAAACCTAAAAACCATAAATGCCCAAAAACCAATAAAACCAAAAAAAATAACAAATAACTCGAAAACTACATTAATAAGTGGAAATATTTAAAAAATATTAAAAATAATAAAAAATCTAAAAAACTCGGAAAAACCATAAAAATTCCAAAAAAATATAAAACATTAAAAATACTAAAATCATCTAAATACACCAAAAAACCGTAAAATCCCCTAAAATAAATCTAAATAGCCCTAAAAATCACAAAAAACATAAATAAAAAAAATCATAAAACCAATTATGAAAAAAAATATCCTAGAAAACATAAAATCCCTCAAAATCGTAAAAACCCTAAAACCCCTAAAGACCCCTAAAAATGATGAGATACATAAAACTTTAAAAACCATAAAAATCCAAGAAAATATCTAAAATCCCTAAAAATGTAAAAATACATAACAACCCTAAAAACCCAAAATATGGCTTAAAAACCAAAAAAAATTAAAACTACTTAAAAATGAAAAAAAATGATGAAAGCTTGAAGAACCCTAAAAGATCGTAGAAACCATAAAATCCATAAAATCCCAAAAAACCCTTAAAGACACCTCTTTGAGCAGTTGTTCCATCCCTGTTGTGATCTCCGACTATGACTTCCTCTTCACGTCTCCTACTTATTCCTCCAACTGCATCAGGTGGCTCGACATCAGCTGGTTCATCCTTGGCTCGATGTTGGTTCTTCAAGATTGTCCCAGATCCAGTTGCATGAAATCTATTCAGAAGTTCCTCACATGGTTTCGGATCTAGTTTAAGTCAATTATTGGTGATAGATATGTCATTTTTTCCGCATTGTCAAGTCTTGTGGACCTCAGATCGGGGTCAGTGAGGCTTGTTTTCTTCTTGGGATCTAGCATTTTCCTCATCTCAATGATGGATCTGGCGTCATTCTACTATTGGATATGGAATTCCTTCCACATGGTCATCTTGGGGTCCTTGGGTCAACATTGGTGTGTCTTAGCCGGCTCTTGTCTTTATTGTTCCTTGGTGATAGTTTTTCAGATCCGCAAATGGTCTCGACCAGACGATAGATTTGGTTTCGATCTCGGTCAGCTGTTCTTCCAGAGTTGTATTGGTTGTGACTCCTTGGGTTAGTGTAGGTGTAGCTTGGTGTGATCTTGGATTCGGTCACCTTTCTCATTGATTCTCATATGTGATTTCAGAGGTTTCGGTTGAGGTATTGTCATTGACATCATATTGGTGTCGGTTCAGGTGTGCATCTGGTTCTGGGGTGGCTCAATGGTTGATCCTACATGATTTTGTGGGATCATGGGATAGCGGATTTCCCTTTATGGATTGCCTTGGAAGTGGTTGTGGAGTGTCCTAGAGGGGGGACGTAAATGTTTTAGAATTGTTGGACTTGTTTATTTTCATGGTGTTTGAAATGAGGAAAGGTGATGGTTGTAGAATGGAGTTGGGATAGGGTGATGATGTGTTCATTTGGGATGATGCTGGTTGCATGTGATGATTTAGTGATTTTTGTTGAGTTGGTTATTAGTGATGATTTACTGCATGTTGTGTGCTACTTATTGGTTTTATGGTGATGTTGACAGCTGGATGTTGGTTTCTGCATGGTTGGGATGTTATGAAGGAGTTGATTTTGTGTTTCTATTATTCATAGATGTTGTGTGTTCTCACTTGGGGGGGGGGTCTGAGATGTTTTTTGTGTCAGTTGTTTGACCCTTCCCCTCCCTTGTATGTTTTATCTTTTTTTAATAATGTTTTTGGTGCTAGGAATAGCCTGATCATTCACCTTTTCTGCCCTTCAAAAACCATAATACCACATTAAAACCCTAAACACCACTAAAACCTTTAAAAACCCTATAAACCAATAAAATTAAAAAAAATTAAAAAAAACCATTAAAACCCTTAAAATAAAAAACCTAAACCCCCAATAAAACCCTAAAAACAACAAAAAACCCTAAAGGAAATACAAATTCAACAAAATCCGTAAGAATCCATTAAAATGTAGGCAACCCTAAAACCCCTAAAATAATTAAAACTAAAACTACTTATAGCCCTGAAGAAAAACAAAAAATTATAGAAACCTAATACACCCTTAAAAACCTTGAAAACATAAAACCCTCAAAATCCCTAAAAACCCTAAAACCCATAAAAATCATAAAAACCCCCAAAAAATCTCTAAAAAATGTAAAAAACACTAAAACCGTGATAAACCTGAAGAAAACATTAGAAACCTAAAAAACATAAATACCCTAAAAACCGTAAAACACTAAAAATCCTACAAACCATCAAACCCCCTAAAACCATAAAACCACTAAATAATAAAAACCCTAAAAGCCTATAAAAACCCTAAAAATCATGGAATACTCAAAAACCTCTTTAAACCCCTAATTTTTAAAAAAAACACTAAATCCTGTAAAACCCTAGAAAACTAAAAACACCATAAAAACCCAAAGAACCACAAAAACAAGAATAACCTAAAAACCCACAAAATCACTAAAAATACAAAAAATCCCACAGGAATACTAAAAAATATTGAAGATTCCCAACAATAAAAAAATATTGAGACCCATAAAACCCCTTAAAAACCCTCACAAACCTAAAAACAATTAAAGCCTCTAAAATCCAAAAAATTATAAAACACCTAAAAACCCCCAAAAAACCAAAACCCTTCCAAATCCTGAAAATCCAAAAAAAAACTCCCTAAACCCCCTCTAAATCCATGAAAACCCACTAACTAAGCCATAATACTGAATGACTCAAAAACCAATTAAAACCTTATAGATTCTAAACAACTAAATATGCCTAAAAAGACTCAAAACCCCCTAAATTCATAAAAACCCTTTAAAAATCCTGAAAACCCTTAAAAACCAACCAAAAATACAAAAACCTTTTTATCCTGAAAAAATGATAATAAAACATAAAATGACCCTTAAAACCACTGAAAACACTCAAAACCCCCCTATAAAACCAAAAGTAATAGAAAAAGCCAAAAACCATAAAAAACATCAAAATCCATAAAACCCCTAAAATACCAAAAAACAATATTAAAATAAAAGTTAAATCATGAAAAACCCTAAAATCCAAAAAATCCATATAAACATAAAAACTCATAAAACCCTTAAAAACCTAAATTTTTTAAAAATAATCCAAAAACCAAAAAACACACAAACTCATAAAAACCATAAATACCCCAAAAAACATAAAAATACATAAAACCCCCATAAAAACAATGAAAACCGACAAATAACTCTATGAATACTTTAAACGCCTAAAATTATTAATAAACTCTATAAAACCGTAAAACCCCTATAAACTCAAAATAATTCTAAAACCCAAAAAAACTCTAGAAACTATAAAAAAACCTCAAAATCTCTAAAAACCCCAATAACCATAAAAACAAAAAAACCACTAAAATCCTTAAAAAAATAAAAAACTACTTAAAACACTTAAACCCTTTTGAATACCTTAAAAACCAAAAAATGATAAAAACCCCTATTACACAATGAAATGATAAGAACAATAAAAATCCTCAACATCCCTAGATTCCTAAAAAACCATAGAAATAATATTAATTACCTAAAAAGACCTAAAAATGAAATAACTATAAATCATGCAAAAAAACCTCAAGAACACATTAAAGACCTAAAAACACTTAAAAACTCCAAAAACCTAGAAACACTAAAACACATAGAACCTTAAAATTTCTTAAAATACCAATACCACAAAAATATTAAAAAAACACCATAAATACACTAAATAAACTTAAACATATGAACCCTTTAAACCCCTACAAATGTTAAAAACACTATAAAATATTAAAACCCCTAAAAACTCAAAAAACCCTATGAACAGAAAAAACCCTAAAAATCCCTAGAAACCATAAAATGATCAAAATACATAAAACACCAAAAATCCATAAAAATCCTAAAAAATACCTAAAAACCATGAAATCATACAAATTACTAAATCATCTAAAAAAACCAAAGAAATCGTTAAAACCATAAAAAGAGTTAAAACCCATAAAAACCCAAAAAACACTCAAAATATCTAATAAACCTAAAAACGATTAAAAAATACACTAAATATATAGAAAAAACCATTAATATCTAATAAACCCTTAAAATCATAAAAAAATTAAACCCCCTAAAAACATAAAAATGCTAAAACCTCTAAAAATAGCCAAAATCCCAAGAACCCCTAAAAACTATAAAATCCCTAAATCCTTAAAAACCTTAAAATCCAATAAAAACCCCAAAACCACTAAAAACACATTAAACAACTCAAATGTTTATAAAATAATAAAACATTAAAAACCCAAAGACCCATTAATACCCTAAAGACCATAAAAACACAAAACACAATCTAAATCACTTAAAAAACCCACAAAATTCAAAAGGTAGCATTATATATAACTCAAAATATAATAACCCATAAAAACCTAAAAACTGAAAGAAAACCTTAAAAACCTAAAACACATAAAAACCTTAATAATCCTAAAAATAACTAAAACCCTAAAAACATAAAACCCTCAAATCCCTAAAAACTCTAGAAAAAAATCAATAAAAACTTACAAAACCCCAAATAACAAAAAAAAACCATAAATCCTTGAATATCCCTAAGAAAAACATAAAAACATAAAAATTCTTTGAATTCCTAAAAAACCCTATAAAAATAAAAATATAAAAAAACCATTAAACCCCTAAAAACATTAACACCCCTTAAAACAACAAATAACCCTCAAAACCACTAAAAATATAAAAATCCATTGAACCCAAAATGTTTTTAAAAACATTAAAAAATATTATAAATGTTTTAAAAATAAAGAACCCAAAAATTATAAAAACACAACAAAATCCCTAAAATCAAAAAATATATATATTAAATACCTAAAAATTCCTCAAAATGTAAAAAACCATAAAAACCCTGAAAACCCATAACAAAACCTTTAATCGTAAAAAAAACATAAATCCCTTAAAACCACTAAAAACCTAAAACCCTAAAAACCCAAATAACTATAAAACCCCTCAAAATCCTTAAAAACCCATAAAAATAAAAAAACCATAAATACCATAAATACATTAAAAAATATAAATCCCTATGAAATACATAGAAACATAAAAACTCTTAATACCCCTAAAAACCTTCAAACAATAAAATCCCTAACAGCCATAAAAATACCCAATGAACCCTAAACAAAAATAAAAACCATAAAAACCTAAAAACCATAAAAACCCGAAAAAACAAAAAAAAACAAAATATCCACAAAAATCCCTAAAACCCCTTAAAAGTTATTAGAATGTTAAAACATGAAAAAAATAAAAACCCTAATAAATCAAAAAAAACCTAAAAATATTAAAATTCCACAAAAACCCTAAAAACACTAGAACCCCCAAAAACCCTCAAAATACCTATAAACTCTATAAATAAAAAAATCCTTAAAATCTCTAAAAACAAAACAACCTCTAAAATCCCTAAAAATTATGATGAAACCTCCAAAAAAACAGAAAAAAAAACATAAAACACCTAAAAACATAAAAAATGATAAAAACCCTCAAAATCCGTTATATCATAAACCTATAAAAATCTTAAAAATTTACCAAACACATATAAACATAAAAACCCTAAAAACCCTTAGAAAACGATAAAAACATAATTAAAATTAAAACCCCTAAAAACCTAATGAAATTCTGTAACCATAAAGACCACTATGATTTCCCTAAAAACCCAAAAACCCTAAAAATTATAAAACCCCTAAAACCATAAATACCAAATAAACACTCTATAAACCCTTTAAACCCCAAAAAACATTGAAAAATCTCTAAAACACATTTAAACTCTAAAACACTCAAAAAACTATAATGGCCCGGACCCCTCTGGTCCATTCCTTTGTTGAAATCGATATGGTCAACACAATGTGAGTTATAATTATAATTTTTTAATAATGATGATAACGTAAAAATATGTTAAATAATAATGATGATGACATAAATGGTGTGATTAATTAAACTAAAAAGAGAATAATTATGATAAAATGATTTAAGGGTGTTATAATTATTAATGACGTGAAGTGGGATGTTGTGTGACCCATTAGACGTCGATAAATGAAACATTTGGTTTATTGTTAATTGAGTAATTGTTGAAATTAATTTTGAATAATAATAATGGGTGTTGTGTTATTAATTTTATTCATAATATTAAGAATAATGAGAAATTAATGAAATGTGTCATGGTATTTATTTCAACCAAATAAATGAAGATGCACAATGGAAGCATGGTTGTGTGTTAATAAAATTAAAGGTGAGTTCGTTATTATTATTATGTTTAATAATAATAAAAATGGTGGTGAAAAAATATGATGGTTTTATTAAATTGAATGGTTTTAATTTAATAAAAGTGTTTTCAATTTAATTAGTGCGAAATAAAAATAAAGAGAGTTAACTAATTAAATTGATGTAATGGTGGTCCGACATGGTCAACGCGTCGAACGTCAAAAATAAAAATTATTATTAATAATAATTGGTGACAAGTTAATAAATTTTAATTGTGTATTTTTTATAATTATTATAATAAATAATTATAATAATAATGATGGATTAAATTTTTAACGATCTGTTAATAAATATTTAATGAGATATAAATTTTGAATTAAATGCAATGAGATTTGAGATATGAGAATAGATGAGAGATGTTATGATAATTGTGTTAAAATAAAAATAATAAAGGTTAAAAATAAAGTTGGGGCGTGCCACATGGAATATAAGGGTAGGTGCCACATTGTTGAGGAGTGATAAAATTTGGAGAATAAATTATGGAATAATTACTGAGATTGGAGAGAGAAAATTTTAAAGGAAATCAAGATTTAGAATTTAATGAAATAAAATAAAAGAAACAAAAGTAAATCAATCAATGGGGTGGGGCGTTGATGACATTGAGTCAAAGGAGAGGCGTTTTTTTGTGGTGTGTGGGAATTAATATGAGGTTTTAAGTAATTAAATTAAATTAAAAATAATAATATAATAATTATGCTATTATTATTTTTCGTTGGGTAAACTGTGTTCCGTCCGAAACTTATTCGTGCATCCTCAGTTTCACGAACCGTCAGCGGTAATGCGCCTTGACTACAAGACGGAAATTATGAGTCCAACATTGGATGTCTTTTTCGGGATTTCAGATTGGGTACCCGAAGCGGTCAGTAAATAATAGATTTAATATTATTATTAAATCTTAGACCGGTCATATTTCCCGCGTGCGATGTTCGATTGACTTGTCATCAGTGGCGATGTAATCCTGCCATTAATATGGCCGATTCAAGTCTAAGGTTGGATATTAAATTACGGTTCGTGGCTCGGGTCAACAAAACACCCAATAATAATAATATTGTTATTATTACGAGATCATGTATCCAATGTATCTCCCTCATATGGTATCGGATTGATGAACCGTCAGCGGCAGTGTAATCCTAAAATTTTGACGGACATTTTACGACCAGTGATGAACAACTTTTCATGACAATGCCTCGGGTCAACGAAACACCAAATATTAATATAATTATCATTATTATTAAAACGTGTGGAAACCGCATGACGTGTCGTGTGTTAACCAGTCAAAACATGTAATGGGTGTACGGTCACACCATGTATTCATTAATACACGCTGAATACTATTTAACTATTCGTTTCTTATTTAAGAAAGGGGTCACAGATTATTTTCCATATCGATCGCTTCCTTGTCGAACGACGACACTCTTGGGAGATCAAGAAGACTTCCTCCTCTAACTTCTTCATCCGGACTCCGATCGTCGATCCGTTAGTGACTGTGGGATCGTTTCAGCGAGTAGAACACCATACACCATGTTATGTTCCCTCTTCTTCGACTTCCACTCCGCATTTTCCAACTCAGGAGAGTGCTGATAATTGACGGGAATGACGGTCTTTGACGAACGACTCTAAAAAGTTATGTTAAACCTTTGTTCTTGTATTCTCTTTTGGATCCAAATTCTCTATTTTCTCTTTCCATGATACGACATGTGATCTCTGTGTTGAGGGAGTTTATTGTGTTGTTGAATCGGTGGTGTCGCAACATCCTTGGTGGGTGTAGTCGTTCTGGGAGAAGCCTTGTGATCATGGTGGTCGTGTTTGTAGAAGGCCATCAGAACCTGTTGAGGTAGGGATCTTACCTTTGTCTCTCTAAATTTGTGCATCATGCGGGGTGGGTGTCCTCTTGTTTACGTGGAACACATTTGAACTGATTTAATAAAGATAATAACTGGCATAAATAATGGGGATGAGATATTTGTGAATGTAGTTACATTATTTTATATCCTGTGATATTATGTTGTAAATTTAATGAGCTTCTGCCTACTGAAAATCATGGTCGTTGGGGGCCTTTGCTTATGCAATTAAATGTTAATGTCTCATTCTGGATTTTCTTATGGACGAAAATTTCTATTGATATGTGGAAATTGGTTAATCGCGTAATGTTGACTGATTAATTACATAGAACCCTTGTGTGATCACCCCGGTTGAACAAACTGAAATAATAAACATGTGGGTGCTGGTTAGAGTTTATTTATGTCAAAGGGGTGTTTTGTGGGTTGTTATGGATCGGGTGGGCAGTGGGGCTGCGATAAATGGTATCCAAGGGATGATGATGTATAGGTTTCGGTGTGATTTTGGTTATGGTGGTTAGCAGCGGGGCTGTAGGGATGGGTTTCAATGTGAATGAACTTTGGGTTGTGAATAATAAATAAAAGTGGAAGAGTTAATGAATGGTGGTGCATGGAAATGGAATGGGAATAATAATCAATGGGTTGGTTGGTTAATAAGAAGGGAATTGTTTTTGTTGGTTGTGTTTTCCTAACATGATTTGTGGATAGAATGGATATGTTTTATGAATGCTTGTTCCAGCATGGTTGTGGATAGTTTCCCGATATTTAAGAAACTGATAACTAAATCTATTGAAACATGAAAACATTAAATGGGGTTTTTGGGATTGATTGTTGTGTGCATACTCTCGAAGTAGCAGTGTCAAGGAAAATGCTCGGTCTCTCTGTTTAGAATCCATAGGTTGGTCTGTGTGTTTTGTATATATATATATAACTATATCTTTGTGTTTTGTCACACCCCACCCATGTTGAGAACTTAGTGCTGAACACTCCCATTTCATGGGAGAGGGTGTTTTCCCATTAGTTTCTTGCTCCTTCCTGCTCCTACTTCCATAGGTTGTGATGGCTTGGGGAGAACATACACCAAAAACTCTTCGTGTAGGTTTCGATTAGGGTGGTTTTATCCCAAGACTCTTCGGGCAGGCTTACTGTTCCCAAGAATTTTCGGGATGAGGCCCATGTGTGTTCGGGCGCGGACATGATGTGGTTGTGAGGCCCAGGTGTGTGCGGGCGGGATATGTGGTTGTGAGGCACAGGTGTGTGTGGGTGGGATATGTGGTTGTGAGGCCCAGGTGTGTTCGAGCGAGATCTGTGGTTCTTGAGGCCCAGCTGTGTATGGGTGGGAAGAGTGTGGTAGCGTCATGTCGTTCGCCATTTTGAAGAGCAGATTACTAGTGGGAAATGGTGTGGGGTACCAAATACTCTTGTTCTTATATACTACCTCCTATTGTTCTGTGTTTTGGTGAGTGTGGCTAGTGAAGTTGGGTTGATATAATTCCATGATATGTCTTGGATTCTTCTATTGCACTCACGAGACATTAGGATGTCTCCCCAATTGTGCACGCGATCACTAGGTTTCCCTACTGAGTATTCTTGTATGCTCACCCTACATTTACTTTCAGGTTTCCAAGAGGACTACCAGGGCCGTACGAAACCGTACTAGTCGGGACAATTGGAGTTGTTGCAGTTTATTGTACGCTTGTTTCTTTTGGTATTGTACATTTGAGCTTTATGATACTTGTACTTTGTTTCAAGAATTGTTTATACATGCATGTGGGATTGCTTTAGGTTTATTTCTATACTCTTGTTCTTTTCATTTTTGGTGTTTGACTTGTCCTATTTCCTAATCTTAAATAATAAAAAGGATAATGCCTCCCATATTTGTGAAAACTCATACCCTTGGTGCTAGTCACCACCCCGGGGCCTACTGGAGGTGGGAATCGGGGGTCATTATCTCCATTTCACCATTGCCATCGCAGGAGGAGCATCATTGTTGGAAGGGGGTCATGACAGAATGGTATCAGAGGCTGATGGTTGAGAGATAAGATGGAGTCTGGAGTTAGGCACAGTGAGGATTTCATGGGAAGGTAGGGCAACAGTTTTGGCTGATATTGGTGCATGACATAGGCTAGGGAATACCGGCTAGGACACGGGATTTTTGGTCCCCCCGTGATCTGATGCAAGGACTCTATGCTTACCGAACAACCAAGTAAGACTACATTGATTGTAGGGTAGAGACCCTTGGAAAGGTACATGCATCATCCAGACTTTTGTTTTACTTGATTTGGGTGTTCATGGAATGAAATCGAAATAAAATGATAAAATGAAACCTTGAGAGTTTTCCATGATACTTGGGCTTAGGCTTTCCTTGCTTACCGAATGACTATGGCACCTGGACGTCAATAGAAAGGAAGAGGAGTGAGACACAGATAGTTACACGGAATAAATGCGGCAACCCTAGCAAGGCCAGAGATCGAGAGAGATGTTTTTGGTTTTATTTAAATGCTCTTGTTTATGTTTTGGAGTGTCACAATCCATTATTGAAACTCATTTCACCCATTCTTTGGGACTTGATCTTGTTTTTCATGAGTTTATAATGCTATGTTGTTTACCTATTTCCTTTAAATATGTGTGAAGAGTCCTAACATGTGGTGAGAGAAGGACCTGATCCCTAATCGAGACGCATTAATGTGGATGCGATTAAACCCGTGCAAGTGAGTCAGTGCCGCCTAAAGCATATAATATCTTGACATGGGAGAAAGAATTTCTCAATCCATGTGTTCGGGATTTTCATTTTTATTTTCTATGATTTTAGGGGCAGTGTATGTTTGGAAAATCCTAATATATGGATGTTGGAAAACCTAATTCCTAATCGAGACGCATTAATGTGGATGCCATTAAACCCGTACAGGCGAGTCTGTGCCGCCTAAACCAGATGATATCTTGATATGGGAGAAAGAATTCCTAACTCATATAATTAGGGTTGTTGGTTGTTTCATGTTATGACGAGATCCCTGAGAGGTATCTTGCAGAGTGGTTGTTCAGATCCATTATTTCTTCTGGTTTTTTATTTATTCTAAAGGATGAGAATGTTTTGAGAGGTATCTGATGCAATGGCCCGGACCCCTCCGGTCCATTCCTTTGTTGAAATCGATATGGTCAACACAACGCGCGTTATAATGATAATTTTTTAATATTGATGATAACGTAAATATATGTTAAATAATAATGATGATGAAAAAAATGGTGTGATTAATTAAACTAAAAATAGAATAATTATGATAAAATGAGTTAAGGGTCTTATTATTATTAATGAAGTGAAGTGGGAAGGTGTGTGACCCATTAGATGTTGATAAATGAAACATGTGGTTTATTATTAATTGAGTAATTGTTGAAATTAATTTTGAATAATAATAATGGGTGTTGTGTTATTAATATTATTCATAATATTAATACAAATGGTAAATTATTGAAATGAGTCATGGTATTTATTGCAACCAAATAAATGAAGAAGCACACTGAAATCATGGTGGTGCGTTAATAAAGTTAAATGTGAGTTCGTTATTATAATTAGGATAAATAATAATAATAATTTTGGCATAAAAATATGTTGGTTTTATTGAATTGAATGGTATTAATTTAATAAAATTGGTTTCAATTTAATTAGTGTGAAATAAAAATAAATAGAGTTCACTAATTAAATTGACGTAATGGTGTTTGGACATGGTCAATGCGGCGAACGTCAAAAATAATAATAATTGTTGACGAGTTAATGAATTTTAATTGGGGATTTGTTATAATTATTATAATAAATAATTATAATAATAATGTTTGGTTCTATTTTGAAAGATCCGTTAATAAAGATTTAATGAGATTTAAATTTTGAATTAAATGCAATGAGATTTGAGATATGAAAATAGATGAGAGATGTTATGATAATTGTGTTAAAATAATAATAATAAAGGTTAAAAATGATGTTGGGCCATGCCACATGGAATATAAGGGGAGGCGACACTTTGTTGGGGCATGATAAAATTTGGAGAAGAAATTGTGGAAGAATTAATGAGATTGGAAAGAGAAAGAATTAAAGGAAATAAATATTTAGAATTTAATGAAATAAAATAAGAGAAAAAAAAGTAAATCAATCAAGGGGGTGGGGCATGGATGACATGGAGTCAAAGGAGAGGCATTTTTTTGGTGGGGCGTGGGAATGGATATTTGGTTTTAAGTAATTAAATTAAATTAAAAATAATAATATAATAATATTGTTATTATTATTTTTCATTGGGTAAACCGTGTTTTGTCCGTAACTTATGCGTGCGACATCGGTTTCATGAACCGTCAGAGGTATTGCAACCCTGACTACGAGACGAAAATTATGAGTCCAATATTGGATGTCTTTTTTTTGGATTTCGGATTAGGTACCCAAAGCGGTCGGTAAATAATAGATTTAATATTATTATTAAATATTTGACCTGTCATAACTCCCGTATGCGACGTCCGATTGACATGTCGTCAATGGGGATGTAATCCCACCATTAATATGGTCTATTCAATTCTAAGGTTGGATATTAAATTATGTTTCATGGCTCGGGTCCATGAAACACCCAATAATAATAATATTGTTATTATTACGGGATCATGTATCCAATGTATCTCCCTCTTACGGTATCGGATTGACGAACCGTCAGCGGTAGTGTAATATTGAAATTAAAACGGTCATTTTAAGACCACTGATGAACACCTTTTCATGACTCATGCCTCGGGTCAAAAAAACACCAAATATTAATTGAAATATCATTATTATTAAAACGCGTGGAAACCGTGTGACATGTCGTGTGTTGACCAGTCAAAATGCGTAACGGGTGTACGGTCACACCGTGTATTCATTAATACATGATGAATATTTTTTACCTATTTTTTGCTTATATAAGAAAGGGGTCACGGATTATTTTCCATATCAATAGCTTATTTGTCGCACGAAGTCACTCTTGGGTGATCGAGAAGTCTTCCTCCTCTAACTTCTTCATCCGGACTCTGATCGTCGATCCCTCAGTGGCTGTGGGATCGTGTCAGCAAAGATAACACCGTACACCCTATTCTATTCCCTCTTCTCTGACTTCCCCTCCGCAGTTTCCAACCAAGGAGACTACTAATAATTGAAGAGAATGACATTCTTTGACGAATGACTCTAAAAAGTTATGTTAAACCTCTGTTCCTGTATTCTATTTTGGATCATACTTCTCTCGTTTTCTTTCTATGCTACGGAATGTGATATCCGTGTTGAGGGAGTTTCTCTTTTTGTTTATTCGTTGGTTCCACGACATCCTTGGTGGTTGCAGTCATTCTGGGAGATGCCTTGTGATCGTGGTGGTCGTGTTCGTAAAAGGATATCAGAACCTGTTGAGGTCGGGATCTTACCTTCATCTCTCTAAATTTGTGCATCATGTGGGGTGGGAGTCCTATTGTTTTCCTGAAACACATTTGAACCGATTTAATAAAGATAATAACTGGCTTATATAACGGGGATGAGATGTTTTTGAATGCAGTTACATTATTTTATATCCTGTGATATTATGTTGTGAATTGAATGAGCTTATGCCTACTGAAAATCATGGTCGTTGGGAGCCTTTGTTTATGCAATTAAATGTTTCCCTCTCCTTCTGGATTTTCTTATGGATGATTTTTTTTTGATATGTGGAAATTGGTTAATCACGTAAAGTTGACTGATTAAATACTTGGATCACTTGTGTGATCACCCCGGTTGAACAAACTGAAATAATAAACATGTGGGTGCTGGTTAGTGTTTATATATGTGAAGGGGGTGTTTTGTTGGTTGTTATGGATTGGGTGGGCAGTGGGGCTGCGGTTGGCTTTGTTGTGGGTTGGAGTGAATGCTATGTTGGTGATGGGCAGCGGGGCTGCGATAAATGGTATCAAAGGGATGATGATGTATGCGTTTCGTTGTGATTGTGGTTATGGTGGTTAGCAGCGGGGCTGTAGGGATGGGTTTGAATTTGAACTAACTTTGGGTTGTGAATAATAAATAATAGTGGAAGACTTAATGAATGTTGGGGCATGAAAATGTAATGGGAAAAATAATCAATGGGGTTGGTTGGATAATAAGAAGGGACTTGTTTGTGTTGCATGTGTCTTACTAACTTGATTTATGGATGGGAGGGATATGTTTTATAAATGCTTGTTTCAGTTTGGTTATGGATAGTTTCCCGATAGTTAAGAAACAGATAACTAAATCTGTTGAAACATGAAAACATTAAATGGGGATTTTGGGATTGATTGTTATGTGCCTGCAATCCATTTTTTTTTCCATTTTCTGAAATCCGGTTTAAGGGAAACCAATAACCATTACAATGCAAAAAACAAAACACCCAACAATGTCGTTTTAGGATAAACGAAAACCACAGAGGCCACACGGGAATCCAAAAATCAGGATCAGACCAAATATGAAAATCAAAACACACAACCCGAGGAGCCTCGATCCAAGAACCACCCGCGACAGCTGGGGTCATGTCGCTTGTATCCGTAATCAACGCCTGCAAATCGCCATCATCGAACACCGTCGACTTCAACATCATCCTACACCTCTGGATCTGGTGACCAGAGCAAACGACGCCAGCACACCGCCGAGAAGGACCCCGAACGCTCCGAAAAGTATGCCGGTGAAACCGGTCTTACACCTGAGGTCCGTCCAGCAGCGCCGTCAAGCGTCACCGCAGAAGGAGAGGGCCAACGAGGCCAACCACCGAGTAGTGATTCCATCCCGTGCTAGAAATCACCAAGAGGAAATATCCAAGCACAAAATCAAGGAACACACATTCAAAAATGAAATCTCAAACCTTCAACCCTACGTATAAGATATTTCTAGAATTCAAATTCATCAGCACCAGATCCCATCGCAGCCTTCCTTTTCGACCACGAGAGCTGCTGCAAAACACCAACCGCCCATACTGGAAGTAAAGCCGAGACCTCAGGCGAATGGATCTGGAACGTCAGTCTCAGGCCGACACCACGCCGCCTACAAAAACCTTATACAATGAGACTCGGGCTAGAAGAGAAATGGAGGGCGGGATAAAAGAATAAAACCCAGAAGCCACCGGAACTGAGGAATCTCCAGGACGCGCCGAGCAGGTGGAAGGCCGCCGCAAAAACCCTAGGCAAGGAGGCGGTGACGAGGAGAGATTTCTATGCCACTTGGTTGTGGCAGGGATATGTTTTATGAATGCTTGTTCCATCTTGGTTGTGGATAGTTGCCCGATAGTTAAGAAACTGATAACTAAATCTGTTGAAACATGAAAACATTAAATGGGGTTTTTGGGATTGATTGTTGTGTGCATACTCTCGAAGTAGCATTGTCAAGGAACTTGCTCAGTATCTCTGTTTAGAATCCATAGGTTGGGCTATGTGTTATGTATAAATATATATAACTGTATCTTTGTGTTTTGTCGCACCCCACCCATGTTGAGCACTTAGTGCCGAACACTCCAATTTCTTGGGAGAGGGTTTTTTCTACTTAGTTTCTAGCTCCTTCTTGCTCCTTCTTCCATAGGTTGTGATGGCTTGAGGCGCCCTTACACCCAAGACTATTCAGGTAGGTTTCGATTGGGGTGTTTTTAGCCCTAGACTCTTCGGGAAGGCTTACTGTTCCCATAAATCTTCGGGATGAGGCCTAGGTGTGTTTGGGCTGGGATGTGATGTGGTTGTGAGGCCCAGGTGTGTGTGGGCGGGATATGTGGTTGTGAGGCCCAGTTGTGTACGGGCGGGATCTGTGGTTCTTGAGGCCCAGGTGTGTGCAGGCGGGACGAGTGTGGTAGCGTCATGACGTTCGCCGTTAGTAAGAGAATCTTACTAGTGGGAAATGGTGCGGGGTATCCAATACTCTTGTTCTTATATACTACTTCCTGTTGTTTTGTGTTTTGGTGAGCGTGGATGGTGAGGTTGGGTGGACAGAATTCCTTGAAAGGTTATGGTTTCTTCTATTACTCTCACGGGACATTAGGATGTCTCCCAACTTGTGCACGCAAGCTTTATATTTCCATACTGAGTATACTTGTATGCTCACCCTACGTTTTCTTTCGGGTTTCTAGGTGGACTACCAGGGTCGTGCGGCACCCTACAAGTCGGGACAGTTGGAGTTGTTGCAGTTTGTTGTACTCTTGTTTTTTTTGGTATTGTACATTTGAGATTTATGATACTTGTACTTTGTTTCAAGAATTGTTTAAACATGCAAGTGGGATTGGTTTGGGTGTATTTCTATACTCTTTTTCTTTTCCTTTTTGGTGGTTGAATTGTCCTATTTCCCGACCATAAATAATAAAAAGGGTAATGCCTCCCATATTTGTGAATACTCATACCCTTGGTGCTAGTCGCCACCCCGGGACCTACTGGAGGCGGGACTCGGGGGTCATTATCTCCCTTTCACCATTGCCAGCTCAGGAGGGGCATCTTTGATGGAAGGGGGTCGTGACAAAAAGCTTCAAATGATGAAAACCATCAAAAACTATAAAAACCATAAAATCGCATAAAACCAATAAAAATACTTTAAATTCCCTAAAGATAAAAAAAACCATAATAACATTGTAACCCTTAATAAAAAATTGAAATTCAAAAAACAATTAAAATTCCTAAAATTGTTAAAAATGCTAATATTATTAGACAACTAAAAACCCCCAAAACCATCAAAATCCCAAATAAAAAAAACAAAAAAAATCATAAACAAATTCCAAAAAATACAAACTACCATAAAATCTAAAAAATCCCAAAAAATCCATATGAATACCATATAATTCAAATAAAAAATTAAAACCATTCAAAAATAAAAAACATTAAATATCTTTAAAAAACTAAAAAGACACTTAGAACTCTAAAACCCCTAAAAACCAAAACAAATCTTAAAGACAACAAAACCACCTAAACCCCATAAAACACCAAAACCACTAAAAACTATAAAATCCATTTAGACCCATAAAATATATAAAAACTCTAAAAACCTTAAAACTCTTAGAAAATAGAAAATTTCTCTAAAAACAAAAAATCCTTAAAACCCTAAAATCCTAAAAAAAGCCTTAATAATCACTAAAAACATAAATAACCCCCAAATACATAAAACCAATAAAAATTCCTTAAAAACCTAAAACACCTAATCCCCATAAAAACATAAAAAATGATAAAAACCTTAAATGCCTCTAAGATCCTAAAAACCATAAAACCCTTCAAAATCCTTAAAAACATTAAAATCTATACAATTCCAAAAAAAGCCGTAAAATCCCTAATGACTTAAAAAAGACATGAAAACTCTAAAAAACCCTTAAAAGAAAATAAACACATAAAACCACTAAATTATATAAAATTTTATAAAAGCCCTACAGAATCCTAAAATGACCCTAAGCCCCCTACAAACTAAAAAACCCCTAAAAACCATAAAAATACTATCACCTTTAAAAATCCTAAAAGACCATGAATTGAAAAAAAATACTAAAACTCCACTAAAAACTCGAAATACCCTCTAAACCCCTAGAAATCTAAAAAAAGCTCAAAACCTAAAAACTCTAAAAAAATCAAAAAAATTCTTAAAAACTAAAAACCATAAAAATCCTTAAAAGTCACTGAAAAACTCTAAATAAATAAAAACATTAAGAAATAATTAATACATAAAAAAATTAAACCAATAAACCCTAAAACCACAAATAAACTTGGAAATCCATGTAATCCAAAAAAATCCTTAAAACCCCCCAAAATCCCTAAAAGTACTGAAAATAATAAAAATCCAAAAACTTCCCTAAAAACCCCTAAAAAGTTAAAAACCTTAAAAACCCTGGAAACCCCTAAGACAACCATAAAAACATTACAAAATATTAAAACCTTACAAAACCACTGATAATCTTATAAACCTTAAAATCCAAAAAAATATAAAAAAAATTCAAAAAACCATTAATTGCCTAAAAAACTCAAAAAAACCCTGGAAACCCAAAAAACCAAAAAAACACTAAATCCCTCAAAATCCTAAAACCCATAAAAACCAATAAAAAGTAAAAAATACCTAAAAATCCCAAAAAACTTAAAACCCCCTAAAAACCTTAAATCCCCATAAGAAAACATAAAATCCAAAAAAACACTTAAAACCACTATATACTTACAAAATTTTAAAATTCAAAAAATACATAATACCCATAAAAATACCTCAAAATCCATAAATAACCTAAAAACACCGAAATTCACTAATGAAACCCCAAAATTCCCAAAATAATATAAAAACCCTAAAACCCCTATGAAAAAATTTAAAACATAATACCACATAAAACCCCAAAAAACTAAAAACTCTAGAAACTAAATAAGCCATAAATTTTTTAAAAATACTAAATACATAATGAACCTAAAAACATCAAAAAACACAAAAATCCAAAAAAAACAAAAAAACCAAAAAATCACAATAACCCCTTAAACCACATAATAATCTTTGAATAAACCTATAAATTTCAAAAAATGTAATAAAAAATTAAATACTAGAAAAAATATAAAAAACATAAAAACATGAAAACACTTAAAAGCAAAAAAACCTAAAAACCCTAAAAAAACTAGAAAACATTATATTCATAAAAATTATAGAGGCCCCTAAAATCACTAAATAATCTTAAAATCCAATAAATAACATAAAAACGAAATAAAAACAAAAAAACCCTATAAACCAAAAAATGTTAGAAAAATCTATAAAATAACATAAAAACCCAAAAAATTAAAAAAAATAATAAGACCCTAAAAAAAATAGATTAAAAACCCTAAAGACCTAAAAATCCTTAAAAACTTTAAATACCCCAATACTCCTAAAATTACTTAAAAATATATTAAACCGAAAAAATCGTAAAATCGATAAAGACCCCTAAGAAAACCTTAAAAAAACAAAAAACAAAATAAAACACATACAAACCTACAAAACTATTAAAATCATAAAACACTATAAATCCCTAAAAACCAAAAAAACAATAAAATCTCCCAAAACCTATAAAAAGACTAAAAATCCATAAAACTCCAAAATCCACACTAAAATCATTAAAAACCCATTAAACCCATAAAAACAACAAAATAATCAAAAATACCTTAAACCCATAAAAACTCAAATAATCCCTAATGTCCCAAAAAACAATGAAAACCCTAAATGCCACTAAATCCCCTAAAATACCAAATAACATAAAAATTGAGAAAATTCCTAGAAAACCAATAAGAAAACTAGAAAATCTAATTACAATTAAAACCAATTAAACACTAAATAGACTTAACACTCTAAAAGAGCCCAAAATTTCCAAAAATCCCATAAAAAACATAAAAATCCAAAATAATAATAAAACCCATAAAAACCCTACAACAACTAAAAACATTATAAATCATTTAAAATTATAAAAATGGAAAAAACTAAAAAAATCATCAGACTATTAAAAACAACTAAAAACCGTAAAACACACCAAGAAACCATAAAATCCTAAAACCCCTAAAAATACTAAAACTCCTCATATTCCCTAAAAATTAAAAACTATAAAAATACTAAAATAATCCCAATAAATAATAAAAAGATAATAACCGTAAAAATCCTAAAAATCCCCTTATAAAATAATAAAATCCAAAAAACACTTAAAACAATAAAAACCTAAAAAATATTAGAAACCATAAAAAACACAAAAAACCCATAAAACTATAAAAATCATAAAAAACCTAAGAATCATTAAAAACCAAAAACACGATAAATAACATAAAAAACTCTAAAAACCCTTTAAAGATTTAAAAATATTAAAACTCTAAAAAATCTTAAAAATATTAAAAAACCTAAATAAAATAAAACACCAAAAAATATATAACCCCTAAAACCCATGAAAGTTCATAAAACCCAAAAATTCATTAAAATCCAAAAAATCCAAAAAAAAACCTAAAAATTAAAACATGCTACGAACCTTCAAAACCCTTGTGAAAACCTTAAAAATCTAAAAACACATAAAACCTCTAAAACCCCTAAAAAGGATAAAAACTCTAAGAAACCCTAAAAACCATAAAAACTATAAAAACCCATAAAACCCTAAAACCCATAAAACCACTAAAAACCCATTAAACCCCTAAAAAGGATAAGAAATCATAAGACATTAAAAATCCAAAAACCCATTAAAAACCCTAAATACCATAAAAAACACAGAAGACCCTCTAAATCACTTAAAATCCCTGAAGAAGTCAAAAATTATAATTATAAATAACTCAAAACAAAAAATCCCCGAAAAGCCTAAAAACCCCAATAAAACATAAAAACACCTAAAAACCTTATGAAACATAAAAATTTCCAAAACCCTAAAAACATAAAACCCTCAAATCCCTAAAAACCCTAGAATAAAAATCCATAAAAACATAAAAAATAACAAAAAAATAACAACCCATAAAACCTTGAATAACCCAAAGAAAAAGATAAAAACATAAAAATTATTAAAATACCAAAAAACACACTAAAAACTAAAAATAAGAAAAAACCATTAAACCCTTTAAAACATTAGCACCCACTAAAAACACCAAAAAACCTTCAAAATCAACTAAAAATAAAAAAAATCCATTTAAACCCAAATGTTTTTTGATAATTTAATAATATTCTGGTAATCGGTGTGTGCTGATGCGAGAGATATCCTATTTATTTCTACATGTTTATGAGGTATGTAAGGAGATATTGGTTGTGATAAATGGTGGCTTTGGATGCTTCTTGCTGATGGGCTAGGATGCGATGAAGCTGATGTTTATGAGTTGGGTATTGCTGTCTCTGTGCTGCTAGTGGTGGATCTTCTTACTGAGGAGGTGTTGGATGCTAATAATGATGGTTGTTTTGTGTTGCTGGGAGTTGATCTACTTGTCAAGGAGGTTATGGATGATGTAATGGTGTTGCGGGAGAGTTGTTCCTTGGTTGGTATGTGATGAAGCTGGCATTTTTGAGTTTGGTGCGGATGTTTATGTGATGCTGGTGGTGGATCTTTTTGGTGACGAGGTGATAAATGATGGAATTTTGGTGTTTGGATGATAGAAGCTACATGGATGTGAGATACTGGATGCTAGTTACTTCTTGGCTGGAATGTGATGAAGCTATAGTTAATGGTCTTGGTTTTGTTCATGTCTTCTTGTTGTAGTTTTTTTGTGGTATATTTTTGGTTTTGTGTTGCTGTTCATGGTTTTTGGGTGTGATTTAATTTACTCCTCCCCTCTCTAGTCTATTATGTCTTTTTTCTAATAAAAATTGGGGGGGTCAGTAATTTCTTGGAAATGCCAACCATTCCTTAAAAACATAAAAACACTAAAAACTATATAAATACTAACCAAAAACTGAAAAATCTAATAAATCACAAAGAACCTAAAACCCTAAAAAATATTAAAAACCCTAAAACCCCTAAAAACCCTCAAACCCCAAAAATTTATAAAAAACCCTAAAAACAATAAAATACACTAAAACCCCACTAAAAACAATAAAATCCCTTTAAACACCTCAAAATGTTTGATCCCAGAAAAACCCTTAAATTCCCCAAAAAATCCCATAAACTAGCAATAAAACCAAAAAAACCCAAAAATCCCCCAAAATTATAAAAACTATAAAAACCATAATATCCTTAAAATTCCCTAAAATTCACAAAAAATGTAAAAACCCCTATAATTCATTAAAACCCCTAAGAAAACATTAAAACCTAAAAAACATAAAACCCATAAAAACCATAAAATAAATAACCTAAAACACCTAATAAACCCTAAAAACAATAAAACCCCTAAAACCATTGAAGACATTAGAATCCCAAAAAACACTATAACCTACTAAAATTCTAAGAACCCTTTAACCCCCAAAAAACATTAAAAATATATCATAATCATAAAACCCCAAAAGAATTAAAATAACCTAAAACCACAAAAACCTAATATGGATCATATTAAACATAATGAGAATAATTTTGGACATGGCACAAATATTTATCCCTATTTTTCAATTGGACCAGCCCATAATTTTTGACATCCAACTCCATGGTGGGATACAACAAACTTATTTATGTCCGAAAATGGAATATCCATATAGAAAATAAGGAAATTCATTAAAGCACATTAAAAAAGAGATATAACCTATAAGAGATCATCGTTAAGAATGAAATTCTCTAATTTAGTAAGCGGGGTCATTAAATAGCATGTGGATGTGTTTTTATTCTTTTTATGTTTTTTTGAGACCCCCATTCCATGTAATTTTATTTGCATACTTTTCTTCCCTCTATTTTTCCATTACAATATATTTCACACCTTTTTATTGGGGGGAAATGAATATGAGGAATCGTTTAGGCTTTTTGTGAATTCTTCTTACTTTAGCCTCTTACCTTTTCTTGGAATTGGTGGTGCATCTCCATCGATGGTGAATTTGTCTTTAAACTCGGTGAAACCATGGTGGGTGGTGTTTTATTTAAACCTTGATCATTTCAGCTATGTTTCTATATTTCATCATCACATAATATTTTCATTATTATGGTGATGCATCATTTGGTTTCAGAGAGGTAGGTTCCAATGAGTACGTTCTATCACATTCTTCTCATTACTCTCCACCATGTATTGAAATAGTGGATATTATACTCCTGAATCTCCATGGGATATTTAAAATGCATAACTAAAATAAAAAATTACTCATATTAGTTAGAAAATTTTCCACTATTGAGAGTACAATGAAATGATTCCCATCAACCACAATAGTGTCCCGAACATCCATCTCCACATAATATAAAAAATATGACACCATTTTATGATGATCATACAAATTGAAATGATTCAACCAATTTAGAGGTTGATATGAAATGAATAAAATATTATGAGTATATTGATAATGGATTTAATATTGACATTCCATATTTTTATGGGAGTATGAATCCAGATTCTTTCCCATATTTGATGTAGGAAAATAAAATGATTCATTGAATTTATGAATTATTACATCGAGAAGAAGTTCAAGGTTTCTATTAAAAATTTAACGATCTTGAATTTATTTGGTGGTAAAATCTGAGAAATAGTAGGATTATAATCGGAATAAAAAATTACACTCATGGGAGAAGTTGAATACGATATTGAGAATATGATTTATTAATGAGAATTATAAGCAACATATTTATTTCTAGATATATAGCATGTGAAAAGGAGATAAATATGATGAAGAGTAAATTCATGAGTTTGATAATTTATTGATGAGATGTGATGTTCTAGAGTATAAATATAAAATTATTGCAAGGTTTTTGGGTGGATTAAAGGAATAAATTGAACATTCAGTAGAGATGAAACCATTCAGATCAATTGATGATGTTTAAAAACTCTCTATTTTGGTGGAAAAATGGTAGACCTCAAAGACACTGATAATCAATAACTACAATCGTGGTACATATTTTTATAATGTAATTTATTTTAATAATTCTGGGATTTTTGAGAAGTATTTTAGAATGAATAAGATTTTTAATACAAGTAAATGGAAGGCTATAGAATCGCGAAAGGAAAAAATCCAATTCCTTTGAACATGGGAATTGAATACCTTTCAAATGTCATGTGTATGGTTATTTTCTGGAGAATTTCGCTAACAATAAAATTATTAATATAAAGGAAATAAATGAAATTAAATGTGAAATATAAGAAGATGAACATGGAGGTGATGAATCTAAAAAAGAATATCATGTTTTTTAAGAAGATGATGTGTGTAACATGATTATACTACAATGTGTTTTTCAAGATCAAATATGAACAGATGAAGATCAATGAGAAAACAAGTCACAAACACATTGAACTATTAATCATAGAGTATGGATGGTTATTATTGAAATTGAAGCTGTAAAAAAGTTGATTCAATAATACTAGTGGATAAATTGAACAATCCAACTCAAAATAATACATGGTCATACACATCTCAAGTGATGAACAATGAGAGAACACTCCATGTCAAAAACTAGTTCTTATTTCATTTTCCAATGGTATGAAATATGTTGATGATGTATTTTGGGATGATATTCTATGGATACTTTTCACTTGTTTTTTGGATGGCATTGGTTGTTTTACAGGGAACTAAAATATGATGGGAGGAAGAATACATATTATTTCTAATTTTTTGACAAGAATATCAAACTTACTCTGTCAAAGTGATCTCAAACTCATCTATAAAATTCTATTCTATTAGTACCCCAAGATGTAATACATATGAACAAAGATCATGTGGACAATTAAATAAAAAAGGAAAAACTATTTTTTTATTTATTTATAATGGAAAAATCATTCCATTAGGAAAAGAGATAATACCATCTGTTAGCTCATTACTTTATTGAGTAATGTCATATTGTTTTCCCTAATGATATTCTTATAGGATTACCACACATTAGTAGAATTGAACACGATATTGATCTTTTATAAGGTGAGAAATTTCCAAATAAAATATCTTAGTTGTGTAATCCTGGAGAATCAAATGAATTTAACAAGAATATGGATGAATAGATGAATCAAGGGTTTATGAGGCCAAGAGGAAGGCCATGCTCAGTTCTAATACTGATGGTGCTGAAGAAAGATGGTACATAGTTCATGTTCATTAATAGTAGATCTATTAATAATATTACCATCAAATATAGGTGTCTAATTCCATGAATTGATGATATGCTCAATTAATTACAAGGGTAATCAATATTTAAAATTTTTTAACATTGGATTGGATACCACAATATTTTAATGAAGGATAGGGATGAGTGGAATAATAATTAAAAAGGAGGTTTGATTAATTGACCAGTCATTCCATTCAGCCTATCAAATGTTCCAAGTACTTTGATGTAACACATGAATTAATTTATGAAATCATTCATTAGTAATTTTGTTGTTGTTTATTTTGATGATATTTTGATTTTCACGAAGGATGTAGAGAGCAACGTGGATCATCTTTGATATGTTTTTGGAATTCGTCTGGATCAAAGGAAATATGGAAATCTATAAAAGTGTGTCTAATTTGAAATGAAAGTGGTGTTATTGGGATTTTTGGTATTTAAAAAATGAATTATGCTGGATGAATCAAATGTTAATGTAATAAAGTCATGGACATAATCAAAATCCATCATAGATTTAATGATTTTTCATTGTTTGGAATTATTTTATCAACTATTTTATTCCAATTTCATAATTATCATGTTACCTATCAATGAATTCGTCAAAATGGATAATTTGAGAATTCAATGGAAGAAAATTATGAATTTAAAATCATTATGAAATAGTTCTGTGAATCACCATTTTTGGAATTACCTAATTTTTATCATGTCAATAATGTAGAGTTGTGATATGTGTTTCTCTCATGAATAGAATATTACCTATTTCATATTTCATTGAGAAGTTGAATGATTTAAGAAGGAATTATAGAACCTATTATAAGTAATTTTATTTGATTGAGATCCTTGGATTAATTTTCCCATTATGTGTTACTAATAAATTTTGTTCCTCATTCAAACCATATGGCATTGAGATTTATCAATTGTCAACATAAGCTGAGTTCGAGGCATGAAAAGTTAGGGTAAATCATAAAATCATTCTAATTTTGGTCAAAATACAATAATGGGAAATATAAATTGTATTTGAAACCATTGCAAAAAATGGATTTTTGTAGGATTATTCCACACATGATGGGTTTCTTTTTAAGAGATAGAAATCATTTGTTATAAAGGTTATTTATAAAAACATTCTCATGTGGAGGACACATGAATGGGGCCTTAAAGGTAATTTTAGCATCCAAAAAACCTTATAGATACTAAAATAGAATTTCTACTAGATGAAGAATCAATCATATGTCCAATAAATTATTTTGAGAGGTAGGACTTTTCTAAGAGGAAAGAGTATTTTCAATCCTTGTTTATAAACAATATTAAATTTTCTAGAGTATCCATGAGAAGATCTCCATATCTATTCCATTATGGATTTACCAAGGAATCAGTGAGGTAAATATTCAATAATGGTTATTTTTATTGATTTTCAATGTTGTATCATTTCTTATATTTCCAAATCACTGAAGATGTATGGAAAGTGGCATAATTGTTTTTGAAAGATATTATTTTCCTTCATGGAATTCCTCACAACATTTTCTCTGATTTAGAGACTAAAATTCTCAGTCATTTTTGGAGGATATTATGATGGAAATTCAGTATGAAGCATATTTTTAGAACTTCTCATAACATTAAAAATAATGTGAAAATTAGAGTTACCAATTTTACATTTTACACTATTTTGTTAATAAAGGTGAAAAATAATATGAGAGATTGGGATTTTGAATTTGTATGAGATGTATTTTCATATAATAGATCTCCTAGTGCTACCACTCGACATTCTCCAATAGAAGTGTGTTTTGGAATCAATCCAATCACTCCTATAGAATTTTTCTCCATAACTCTTGATTTTATAGTGAATATTGTTGTAGAGTATAAGTAAAATTTGATGAAGAATATTTATAAATCAATTCGTGCTCAAATATATAAATCCAATGAAATATATAAATGGGGAGGTAAGAAGATTTGAAATATGCTCATTTTCCAACCTGGAGAAGAAGTTTGGATTATAACTTGTAAGGATGGATTTAAATCAAAATATAAAATCATGTTGGATCATTGGAGTGATGGTCTATTCAATGTTTGTGAATGTGTGTTAAATAATTCCTACAAAATAGATTAACACAATGATTTTGGCGGTGTTCCCGAAAATTCAACATTGGGGACTTGTATCCATACACTGAATAAGATAATTCCATGGATTTGAGGGAAAATTCTCTCCATATATAAGGAATGATATATCTCATATTCAACCTAGGGGAAATTATTTTGGGATTAACAAAAATTTTAATTCCAATTGTTATTTGAGTTTGACCAACACACACTTTTTGACATCAAACACCATAGAGGGACATAAAACACATAATTTGGACCCAAAATTACTTATCCACATTTAAATGAAGTAAATTTATTGAAGAACATTAAAAAAGAGAGGGAACCTAGAAAAATCATCATTAAGAAGGAATTTTTCTACCTCAATTTGCGGGGTCATTAAATATCATGGGGATGTTTTTTTATGATTACTATGTTCCTTTTGAGTGAATCGAGCCTTTTAATTGTATTTGGGACATTTTACTGTCTTTATTTTTCCTTTATAATTTTCGTCACACCTTTGTAATGGGGGAACATGAATATGATGGATTTTTGAAGCCTTTTGTGCATCTTTATTGCATTATCCCCTTCATGTTAATCGGAATTGGTGGTGCATCTCCATTACTAGTGATTTTTTCTTCAATTGTGGGGAACCCATGGTGGGTGGAATTGATTTAATTCATGTTCATTTCTGATGCATTTCACTACTTCATCTATACTTACACATTTCGCGCTTCCAATGACGCATAAAAATCATAAATACCCTTAAAAAACTCATAATCCCCAAAAAAACCCCATAAGAATCCTAAAAGCCCTACAAATCTAGAGAAATGTAAAAAAACATAAGAAACAACATAAGAATACATTAAAAACCGAAAAACACTATAAACCACTGAAAATGACATAAATAATAAGAAACCCTAAAAACTATAAAAACCTATAAAAAAAATAAAACCCCCTAAAACCGAAATAACATAAAATGACACTAAAAATTGTAAGACAACATTAATCCCACAAAACATTAAAAACTCAAAAAACGCATAAAAATTTTAAAAACACAAAATAACCCCTAAAAACCCTAAAATCCAAATTACCTTAGAAACCCCTAAACATATAAAAAATCCCACAAAATTCCTAAAAATGTAACAAAATCTAAAACCAATGAAAACCCTGATGAAAAAAAACCTAAATACACCTAAAACACATAAAACCCTCAAAACCTCTAAAATCCCTAAAAACTATTAGACCCCCGAACCTTAAGAAACCCTAAAAACCAATAAAAATGTTATAGAACCCACTAAAAAATCTAAATACCTTTTGAAACCCTAAAATGATAAATAAATTAGAAACCTCAAAACAATAAAAAACTCAAAAAAACCCTAAAAACACAAAAAACATAAACGCCTAAAAACACTAAAAACCCTCAAATACCTTAAAAATATATAAATAGTTAAATCCACTAAAAAATATAATAAATTATAAAAACCCTAAAAACCAAAAACCCCTAAAAACATAAAACTCATAAAATAAAATAAAAATCCAAAATAACCCCTAAAAACTCTAAAACCCATTTAATACACTAAAAATGCAAAAAATCTATAAAAACCATAAAAACCCTAAAATCATTAAAAAAACTCCTAAAACCTTAAAAACATAAAAACAATAAAACTATAAAACCCCCATAAAACCTCAAAATCCCTAAAAACCCAAAAAATAAATAAAAAACATAAAAAACCCCCAAAACCCAAAAACCTTAAAACATTAAAAACCCAAAAAACCCCTAAGAATGACATAATATCCTAAAAACAAAAAAAAATCCTTAGGGGTAAAAAACTAAAAACCATAAAATCCCTAAAAACCCCTAAAAAAATAAAACCCACTAAAAATCTAAAAACCCATTAAACCCCAAAATAGTTAAGAAACACTAAAAACATGACAACCATAAACACCTCCAAAAACACATAAAACACCAAAAATTCCATAAAACAATAAAACCCAAAAGAACGAAAAACCCTAACAACCATAAAACAGTATAAATTTCTTAAAAATCCCTAAAAATTAATTAAAACATAAAACTAATATAAACTATAAAAAACCCAATGAAAACCATAAAAAACTAGAAACACATAAAACCCTAAAAAACAAAAAAAATGCTAAAAACCCTAAAAACAAATAAAACCGTAAAGACCATAAAAATCCTAAAACTAAAAAAACTATAGAACCCCATAAAAAACCTAAATTCAATAAATAAATATAAAATTCCTTTTAAACTTCTAAAAACATTAGAAATTGTTAAAAACCTTAAAACACAAAAAAATAAAGCAAACCTAAAACCAAAAAAATTAAAAAACCCATAAGATACATAAATCCAAATAAAACCCTCAACATCCCTAAAAACAATTAAATTATAAAAAATATAAAAAACCCGTAAAAACATGGAAAACCCTAAAACCCCTGAAAATCCTAAAGAAACCCTTAAAAGGCAAAAATACATAAAATCCATAAAAGAAATTGCTATAAAACATAAAAAAATAACCTCAAATTTCATAAAAACCATAAACACCCTTACAAAATTACCACACTTAAAAACACTTAAAACCCATTAAATCTCACAGAAATAACAAAAAACCCTAAAAAATGAAAAAATACATATAACCCTAAAATTCCAAAAAACCCTCCAAATCCATAATACCCCTAAAACCCATAAAATTCCAAAATTATCCCTAATAATACATAAAAACATAAATATCCTAACAATCTTGAAAAAACCTATGAAAACCTTAAAACCTAAAAATACTTAAAACCCCTAAAAATGTTGAAAACCATAAAAACATTAAAAATCCTAAAAACAATAAAACACCTAAAAATATTTAAAATCCTATAGCAACCCAAAAAATTTAAAATTCTAAAACCCTTTAATCAAATAAAAACAATATAAAAATTATAGAAAATAATAAAACCCCAAAAAACTCAAAAACCCTAAGAACAAGAAAAAAATTAAAACCCCTAAATACCATAAAAACCCATAAGGACCCTGTAAATCCCTAAAACCCATATAAATATATCAAAATCCCTAATAACAATTCAAAACATAAACAACAATAAAAACCATTAAAATCCCTAAGAAAAAATTGAAAACATAAAAACACTTGAAAACCCTAAAACATGAAAAATTATATAACCCATAAAAGCCCAAAAAATAAAAAAAATCCTTAAAAATTAAAAACTGTAAATGCTATAAACCAAAAATACAACTAAAAAACTTCTAATGAACTAAAACATTAAAAAACCAGAATATTCTAAAAATCCTAAAAATCAAACAAACACTAAAAACCCAATAAATATATAAAAACTAAAACCATAAAAACACTAAAAACATCAAAATCCCTAAAACCCCTGAAAAAATTAAAAATCATAGAAAGCCAAAATAATCTCAAAAATTATAAAAACACTAAAACACTGAAAACCCATAAGAAAATATTAAAAACATAAAAACATATATATCCTTAAAAACCTAATAACACTAAAAAACCTAAATATAAAAAAACCATTAAATCAAAAAAGTCCCTAAAAACATTAAAAACACTAATCCCACTAAAACCTAAAAAAGCACTTTAACCCCAAAAAAAGTTATTAAAAACTACATAACCATAAAACCCAAAAACAGCAAAAAACCCTAAACCTTGAAAAAACCAAAAAACCCTTAAAAACATAAATCATTAATAATCAATAAAATCCCTAAAATTCCCTAAAAACATATAAAACCATAAAACCATAAAAACCCCTAAAAAATAACAAACCCCATAAAAACAAAAACAAAACTCTAAAACCCAGAAAAAACCTCAAAACCATAAAAACCTATAAAAACATAAAACACATAAAACCCTAAAACCCAAAAAGGCACTAAAAACACTATAAACCCTTAAAAATGTTAAAAAAATCTATTCACCATTAAAACCCTAAAAAACACCATAACATAAAAAAAATCATAGATCACCAAAAAACCATCAAAACCATCAAAACCACTAAAATCCCTTAAAACCAATGAATATCCTAAAAACTATCTAAAATTACATAAAACATATAATATCCCTAAACCCCATAAAAATACTAAGAACAACTTAAAAACCTAAAAACATTTAAAAAACAAAAAAACCTAATAACACATAATATCCTGAAACCACTAAATAAATCCTTAAGAGCAGAAAATCAAATAAAAAAATATTTAAAACCAAAAATCTAATAAAAACCAAAAACCCAAAAAAACTATAATAAACCTTAAAACCTCAAAAAAGTTAATTTTTAACCAAAGAACATTAAAAAACCTAAAATATTGAAAAACCTAAAAATCCAAACTAAATAATAAAACACCTAAAACCCCAAAAAATCCATAAAACCCCAAAAAAACCTTAAAATACTAAAAAATACATAAAATACATAAAATAAAAAAAATCATTAAAACGCCTACAATCCCTAAAAGACCATAAGAAAACCTTAGCATCCTTAATAACCTTAAAACATTGATACCCCTAAAAACCAAAAAACAATAAAATACATAAAAACCCAACAATCCCTTAAAATCTTAAAACTTCAAAAAACCCGAAAAATGCCAAAGAAAAAACTAAAAAACTTAAGAATACTTAAAACCCCAAAAAACATAAAAATTATAAAATCCCTAAAATCCATAAAAACTCCTAAAAACCAGAATAAACATAAAATCTCCATAAAACCCTTAAAAACCTATAAAACCATAAAAACAAGAAAACCATGAAGTAATCTAAAAACCCATTAAACCACAGAAAATTATAAATATTCAAGAAATCATAAAAACCCTAAAAAATTAAAAATCCCTTAAAGACCAAAAATACATAAAATTACTAAAAATCATTGAAAATCAACAAAAATGTGAAACACCAAACTAAGCCAAAAAACCCAAAAATATATAATAAAACATTAATAACCTAAAAGTATATAAAACACGTAAAGAGATATAAAAATGATAAAATCCCTAAAAACCTAAAAAAACTAAAAACCATAAAACCCATAAAAACATAAAAACCCACAAAACCCATTAAAACCCCAAAACATAATAAAATCTCTAAAAATAAGTTAAACCCTTAAAAATGTTAAAAATTAAAAACCATAAAATCACTTGAAACTCAAAAAACCTCTAAAACCCCAAACAAAACCATAAAAGCTCTAAAAAACCTAAAAAAATTCCCTAAAACCCATAAAAATCATAAAAACCCACTAATAACATATAACACATATAAAACCTTAAAAAAGCCCCTAAATATCATAAAAATCCAAATAACTAAAACAAAAAAGTGATAAAACCCCAAAAAACATTAAACACCATTAAAATCATAAGATTCCTAAAACACCACTAAAAACTCTAAAAAACCATTAAACCCCTGTAAATGTTAAAAATATTAAAAATCCATTAAAATAATAAAAACTGAAAAAAAAATCAAACTTAAAAAACCCATAAAGAGCAAAAAAAACCTTAAAAACCCTCAATATCCCTAAAATAAAAAAAACAAAAACATATAAAAATCCCTAAAAATAAATAAAAACCAAAAAACCCCTAAATACACATAAAAACCTAGAAAACCGCTATCAATATCATAAAAACAACAAATACATAAAACCCCTAAAAACATATAAAATTCAAAAACCCCTAAACATCCTAAAATAATAAAAACCCATAAAACATTGAAAATCCATAAAAACTATAAAATCCTTAAACCCAACTAAAACATCTTTAAATGACTAAAATCACTAAAATCACTAAAATCCATTTAAAACCCTAAAACTACGAAACCCATAAACACCTATAAAATCAAAAAAAATAGAAAACCCCTAAAAACTGTAGTGCCCTAAAACCATCAAAATAGAGAAAACCCCTAAAACCCCTCAAAGACCTAAAAAATCACAAAAAATACCAAAAACCATAAAAAACAATTAAAACTCATAAAAACAGTCAAAAAACATAAAAAACTGAAAAAACATAAAACCATTAAAAAACCCTAAAAATTCAAAATACATTATAACCCAGAGACACCATAAAAACCCCTAAAATCTTTAAAAACCATAAAACCAATTAAAATCCTAAATACCCACTAAAGCACTATAAATCCATTAAACCCCTAAAAAATATAAAAACACTAAAAATCATAAAACCCCTAATAAATCAAAAAAACCAAAAAAACACTAAAAACCAAAAATAAACCCACTAAAAACCCTAATAACCATAAAAACCGCTAAATCCCTATACCCATAGGAATACTAATAATCCCCAAAAATACATAAAAATATAAAAACCCTTTAAAAGTGAAAAAATCTAATAAATCATTAAAAACCTAAAGACACTTATAACCCCCAAAAAATAAAATGAAATAAACCTAAAAAATCATAAATAACATAAAACGCATAAACCACTGAAAAACATTTAAAACCCTGAGAACCCATAAAGTACCTAAAAACCAATAAAAATCATAAATCCATTTAAACCTGTAAAATGTTAAAAAAATGAATAATCTATAAAAACGTTAAAAACTGAATGAAATCCCCAATAAATAAAAACATTCATAGAAACCGTTAAAACACTAAAAACATATAGACCACCTCAAAATACATAAAACACATAAAATCCCATATAAATAAGAAAAAATCTATAAAAATAAATACAATCATATAAATCCATAAAAAACCCAGAAAACAGCTAGAAAAATCTTAAAAACCAAAAAACCTATAAAAAAATAACTCTTAAAACCCTAAAAACCCCTAAAAACCATAAAACACATAAAACCCTAGAATTAAAACCCCCCATAAAAATAGTAAACCTCCACTAAAAACTCTAAAAACCATAAAACCCCTAAAAACAATCAAAAACATTAATAAAATTAAAATTTCTATAATACACAATAATTCTAAAACCCAAAAAACCATGAAACCCTATGAAACCTAAAAACACATAGAATCTCTAAAAACCCTGAAAGCCATAAATTCCATAAAAGGAACTAAAAATCCATAAAATATTAAAAGACCCTAAAAACCGTGAAAACCTTAATAAAACCTTAAAAACCTAAAAAACACTTAATGCACTTAAAATCATAAAAACTATAAATACCTTAAAAACCAAAAAAACACCAAAACCATAAATAATATAAAGAACCCTAAAATATCATAATACCTTAAAACGCACTAAAAACAATAAAAACCCTTTAAACCCCTATAGACATAAAAAATCTACAAAAACCTAAAACCCTGAAAATAAAAACCCTTAAAACCAATCAAACCATAAAACACATAAAAAATCTAAAAATCCCAAAAACCAATCAAAAATACAAAAAACCCCTAAGACCATACAATCCTAAAAATCGCTAAAAACCCCAAAAAACATAAAAACCCAAAAAAACCCCTAAGAAAACCTTAAAAACATAAAAAATTGAAACCCCAAAATCCGAAAGAGGTTAAAAACCTTAAAAAACATTACAACCATAAAAACTATAATAAAAACCCTAAATAAGCTAAAAACCCCTATAACATTCAAAAATTACACTAAAACATGAAAACCCACAAAAACCCAAAAAAACTAAAAAAACCCTCAAAATACGTAAAAACCCTAACAATTCATCAAAATCCTATAAAAGACCTAAAAATACCTAGAAATGTAAAATCCATAAAATATCCTTAAAACCCTTAGAAAAAATTAAAAACCTAGAAACAATTAAATACCCTACAAACATAAAAAATGTAAATAACTTAAAAAATTCCTAAAATCCATAAAAACCACAACAAACTCATAAAAACCATTAAAACCACTAAAAAATTAAAAACCCCCTTTAAAATCCTAAAAACATTAAAATCCTCTAAAAACCATAAAACCAAAATATCCTCAAAATAAGCGTAAATCCTAAAGATACCATAAAAACCCTGAAAATTCTTAAAACCCCTTGAAGACCCTAAAACCCATAAAACACATAAAAATCCTAAAAAATCACTAAAACCAAATAAAAGTGAAAAATCTGAAAAACCATGGAAAAACTAAGAAAACCTCAAAAATAAAAAATAATAAAAACCATTACAAACCTAAAAAATTCTAAATGGCCAAAAAAAACTAAAAACCCTTAAAACCATAAGAAACATAATACCCGCTAAAATAATAAAACCCCCTTATAACCCTAAACATCACTAAAAACTCAAAAAAAACCATTTAAAATCAAAATATGTAAAAAAACACTAAAATCCATTTTAAACCCTATGAAACTCAAAATACCATAAAAATGAAATAACCATAAAAACCTAAAAACCTTAAAATTCCTCAAAATCCATCAAAACCATAAAAATATTTTAAAAACAATAAAATTATTTAAAAATGTAAAAAATTATAAAAACAATATAAACACTATGAATATATTAAAACACTAAAAACCCAAAGAAAAAACTATAAACATTAAACCACATAAAACACAAAATACCCTAAAAATGATAAAAAAATCAAAATTCCTAAAAAACATAAAAACCCCGAAAATCATAAAATCACCTAAAAACATAAAAAACCAAAAAACCTCTAAAAACCACGAAAATTTAAAAATCCCTTCAAAATAGTAGAAATATTAAAAATTTATCAAAAATATTTAAAACACTAAAAAACTCAAAAAAAAAAACACTTGAAACACGCTAAATATAGATAAAACCCTAAAACAATAAAAAATCCATAAAAACTCACAAAAATATAAAATAATTACAAATACTTGAAAGCTCCCTAAAAATTGAAAAATCGTTAAAAACATAGAAAAATCCTAAGAAAACCTTAAAAAACTAAAACAATTAAACACCCCTAAAATCCTAAATATCTCAAAACCCATAAAACCCTAGAATCCCTAAAACCAAAAAAACCCATAAAACATATATAAGCCTTAAAACCCCATAAATACCCATAAATACCCTAAAACCCACTAAAATCACTTAAAATCCCCTAAAAATTATAAAAATCTATAAAAAACGCTTAAACCCCTAATAATTCAAAAAACCTCTAAAACCCAAACAAACATAAAAACAAAAAAACAATAAAAATCCTAAAACACCTAAAAGTCCCTAAAAAATTAAAGGGCATAAAAATCATAGAAAATACATAGAAATACATAAAAAATAACAAACCTAATAAACTGTAAGATAAACATAAAATCCTAAATTGATTAAAACGTATAAAAACCTAATTATTACTAATACACTTAAAAACCAAAATGAACCTGAAAACCCTAAAACCCTTAAAACTCATTAAACCAAAAAAACCCTAAAAACCACAAATACCCAAAAACCACTAGAAACTCAATAAATACTTCCAAAGCCTTTAATTACTCAAACCCCCTAAAAACCAAAAAAACCCAAAAAAACCCTAAAACCCTTCAAAATCCCTAAAATCCGAAAGAACCATAAAATTATTAAAATTCAATATAAAATTTTAAATAGTTAAAAAATGATTAAAAACCATGAAAACCCCTTGGAAAAAAATAAAAATCTAAAAACACCTAAATCCCATAAAAACATAAAAATCTCAAAAGACCCTAAAAACACTAAAAACTATAAAACCCAAAAAAACACTAAATCACTAAAAACCATAAATTCACAAAAACCCATAAAACCCTAAAAAACTAAAAACTATAAAACCCATTTATATAATTTATATGTTAAAAAAACTAAAAAATATTTTAAACCATAGAAAATTCAAAAATAAAAATAAATGAAAAGAAAAAAATAAAACTATAAAACCGCACAAAATCACTAAAGCCCCTAAAAATCATAAAATTTTTAAAAAACCAAAAAAATTTCTAAAAACGTGAAAACGACAAAAAACTATAAAAACTCTTATGAAAAAAACACTTAAAATGATTAAAAACCTAAAATATTATGAAAACCATAAAATACCCTAAAAACCACTAAAAACCTTAAAAACCCATAGAAATGAAATCCCACAAAAAACAATAGAAACACTTTAAATCCATAAATTTTATACATCTCTAAAAATGTTATAAACCTTTATAAACTCAATAAATTCTAAAAATTCTAAAACAATCATAAAAACCTAAAATACTCAAAATCCAACAAAATCCCCAAAAACAATAAAAATATTAAAAACCACTATAAATTCCTATGATTGTCAAAACTCCTAAAAATCTATAAAAAACACAACGAAAACCATAAAAACCTTAAAAACAATGAAAAACATAAAACAACGAAAAACTTAATTGACACTAAAACTCATTAATGACCCTAAAAACCCTAAAAACCCTAAAACCATAAAAACCCTAAAACCCATAAAAATGATAAACACCCAATAAAAACATTAAATACCATATAAATAGCTACAAACAAAAGAAACACTAAAAAATGTTAGAACCCATAAAAACCAAAAAAAACATACAATGCCAAAAAAATCATAATGACCCAAAAAACAAAAAAAACCATCAAATCCCAAAAAACATTAAAATATGTTAAATTCATAAATAATTCCTAATATCCCTAAAAATGTAAATAAAACCAAAAACACTGAAAATACCCTAATAATACAATAAAATCATACAAAAACAATAAACCACTAAAAATCTATAATGAATAAAAATAGTAAAAAACCCCAACACCAAGAAAAAACCCTATAAACCATAACCCCCCCCCCCCACAGAAAAAAATCCTAAAACCCCATAAAAATCACTAAAATCACTAAAAATATGTTAACCCCCTAAAAACATTTTACAAATCTAAATACCAATAAAACCCAAAAAAAATGACAAATAAACAATAAAAATAAATAACCATTAAAAATACTAAAACCTTTAAAAATCCCTAAACCCCTTAAACTCTTAAAACCCCTAAGACCATAAATATCCAAGAATTAACTAAAATCACTAAAATCATAAAAAACCAATAAATCCTTAAAACCCATAAAAAACTAAAAAAATATAAAAACCATAAAATTTCTAAAACACAAAAACCCAAAATCCCAAAAAACCATAAAACCCCCAAAAACCTATAATACACTAAAAACCACGAAAACTCACTAAAATTTTTAAAAACCCTTTGATGCCTAAAAACCTTTAAATACTCAAAAAAACATTAAACCCATAAAAACTAAAAATACCCTAAAAACCAAATGATACCATAGAACCCCTAAAGCCCCCTAAAATACCATAAAATCATAAAAATCATAAAAATTCATTAAAATACCTAAACACATAAAAAACTCTAAAAACATGAAAACAATAAGAATGACTTAAGAACCTAAAAAACAAAAACCCCCTAAAACCAATGAAAATGATGAAGACACTAGAAAACCCTAAAATCCATAAATTCCAAAAAATAATTACAAAATCCTAAGACCTTAAAAACCCATTAAACACTAAATCCCAATAAAACACTAGAAAACTGTAAAAATCAAAATCCATAAAACTCAATGAAAGCCCATATAATCACCAAAATTCCTAAAAACCATAAAATGACCTAAATTCCATCAATTTCCCTAAAACCCAAAAAAATGATAAAAATCATAATCCCTAAAAATCCATGAAACATAAATATCAAAAAAAAACAACATAGAAAACTAAAAAACTATAAAAAATTAATGACACTTTAAAACCCAAAAAATCTAAAAACATAAAAATCACTAAAAATCCCTAAAAAAAATAAAACCCCATAAGATAATTGAAAACCATTAAAATCGTTAAAAACCTAAAACAGCTAATAAATATAAAAACGATTTAAATATAATGTAATGTTAAAAATCTCTAAAAATTGTAAAAACCCTAAAAATTCCAAAAAAATCCCATAAAACCCCAAAAACCCCATTAAAACAATAAACACCTAAAACCCTCAAAATTAATAACAACCAAATAGACCCTAATAGTCCTAACAAATCTCAAAAAATCCCTAAAAATGTAAAAAATCATAAAACCTTGAAAAACTATAAGAAAACATTAAAAAACTAAAAACACTTTAAACCCCAAAAAACATTAAAAATTCAAAAAATGTCAAAAAACCATAAAAACACTAATGATCATAAAAAACCATAAAAACCCATAAAACCAATAAAAAATTAAAAAATAACTAAAACTAAAAAAACCCTTTAAATCCCCATAAATTTTAAAAAATTTAATAACCCTTAAAAACCATTAGAAACCCAGAAAAACCATAATACCCCAAGAAGACCATGAATCCCTAAACCCTATAAAACCCTTAAAAACTATAGAAATCTCTAATAACCATAAAAACGGATAAAAATAATAAAAAACCCCCAAACTCCCTAAAATGTAAAAAACCTATGATCCCGGAAAACCGCTAAAAACTATAAAAACACTTAAACCTCCCAAACCTAAAAACACTATAAACCCTAGAAAACCCTAAACCAATTAAACACCCCAAAACGACTCAGAATTCCTCAAAACCATAAAAATCATAAATATCGTAAAAATCCTTGCTAACATAAAAAACCCTAAACCCTAAAAATCCTTATGAAATCCTTTAAAAAATATAAAATTTTTAAAACCCTTTAAAAATCCTTAAAAATTCAAAAAATCCTATAAACCATAAAGGAAACTAAAACCCCTAAAAACCATAAAAATCCTAAAAATCGCCAAAAACACTAAAAATACTTTAATCCTCAAAAATGTTAAAAATCATTAAAAACTATAAAAACACTAAAAAACATAAAATAACCCTAAATTGACCAATAAAATTAAAAACTACATAACCCTAAAAACAATAAAAATTCATAAAAACCAAAAAAACCCATAAACCCAATAATTACTTAAAAATACCAAAAAACATGAAAACCCAAAAACCTGGGAAAACCCAAAGAAAACCTTAAAAAACACCTAAAACCCTTAAAAACCTAACAATTATAAAATCCACAAAATCATAAAAACCCTTAATTGCCTAAAAACCTTAAAAACCCAAAAACCCAAAACCGTTAAAAACTCAAAAAAAATTTAAAATCCAAAAAAATTAAATACTTTAAAAACATTAAAATCTCTAACAAACTCAAAAAACCAAAATGCATAAAAAAAACCCTAAAATCCTAGTAACCTAAAAATTCCAAAAACCACTACAAACCCATATAAATTATAAAATGTTGTTAAAGTTTTGTAAAAATATAAAAACCCTAAAACCCTAAAACCCCTTAGAAACATAAAAAACCTAAAACAACTTATTACTCCCAAAAATGTAAAAAAATGTCATAACCCTAAAAACATTAAAACCTGAAAAACCATAAAAAACCATAAAAATATAAAAATAGTCAAAATATATATAAACCCCATAAATACCATAATAAACTAAAAAAATCAAAAACAGAAACATACTCATAAAACACCAAACAACCCAAAGAAATTAAAATACTGTCAAACCCCTAAAAATAATCAAAATCACTAAAAATCCTAAAAATTTCTTTAAACCCCAAAAAAATCCCTAAAAGGGGAAAACCGTAAAACACTAAAAACCCTATAAAAACATTGAAACGCAAAATATTCTTAAAATTTCTAAAACCCTAAATAATTATAATAACCCTAAAAAACAATAAAACCTCTAATAATACTAAAGAAACCTAAAACCCCATAAAAACCCAAAAACACTAAAAACACTAAGACCCATTTAAACAACTAAATTTTTTGGAGTTTGGATGATGCATGGCTAGAAAATGGTGAAGATGATGTCTATTATTTTGGTGAAGGTGGTTCTATGTTTCTAGAAGTTTTTCTGACTGGAGAGGAGGTGATGAAGGCAGGAGATAGTGAAGTTGGATGATGGTTTCTGCTTGGATGTGTGGTGTGGAAGGTACTGATTTTGCATTACATTTGGTTACTATATCGTTGGTAGATTCTGTTGGAAATGCTTCTGTTTTTCTACTCTTTATGGTTTTCTGTGTATTTTAACTTTTTAGGGACTTTTGGGTTTTGCGGGGGTGTCTAGGGTTTTTAGGTGTGTGTTGATTGACCCCGCCCCTCCCTTGTCTGCGGTGTCTTTTTTTTCTAATAAATTTTGTGGGGCCAGGAATCGCTTGGCCTCACATCTTCCTTGACCGCAAATCCATAAAAACCATAAATCCATAAAAAACCTAAAAATACGCATAAAATCCATAAAAACATAAAAAACACCAAACACCCTAACAAAACCTTAAACCCAAAAAACACATACAACCTATACAAACTTAAAAAACAATAAAACTCATAATATCAAAAAAAATGTAAATACCATAAAAACTATTAAACTCCTAATACACTTAAAACCCCTAAAAAATAAAAAACACTAAAAACCTTAAAACCCCAAAACCCTAAAATCCTAAACCCCTAAAAACAATTAAAAACCCAAAAACACATATAAAACCTAAAAAACCATTGACAACTATAAAAACCCATTAGATCCCTGAAACGTTAAAAACTCTAAAAACCCATTAAAAAACTAATATCTAAAAAATCCATAAAATACTTAAAATCCCTAAAATGCCCAAAATCCTAACAAACCCTAAAAACCTAAAAATCAATTAAAACCATAAAAATGTAAAAAACCCTAGAAAACATAGTAACCCCTATGTAATGATTAAAAACCTAAAAAAATATATGAACTAAATTATCATACAAAATACTAAATCCCTAAAAATCATTAAAACCCACAAATCATAAAATCCCAAAAAAACCCAAAAACCCAAAAACCCACTAAAAACTCCAAAACCACATTAAATCCCGAATAATTTTTAAGAATTCTACAAATTTTAAAACCCTGAACAAATTAAAAAGAATACCTAACACCCCAGAAAACAAAAAAAATCCAAAAAAACCCTAAGAACATCCAATTATATATAACTCAAAAAACAATAAAAATCCCAAAAAATCCAAAGAGATCCATAGAAATGTAAAAATATATAAAAACCCAAATAACCCAATGAAAAAAAAATTTAAAATCCCAAAAAACACCTATAAGAGATAAAAATCTATGAACCCCCCAAAAAATCGTTTAAATCACAAAAAATCACTAAAACAATAAAAAAAACTGAATATCCTTTAAATTCAATAAAAATTTAAAAACCCAAAAAACCATGATATACCCTAGTGGGACATTTAAAACCTAAAAACACACAAATTACCTAAAAACCCAAAAACGCAATAAATCGTAAAATCCATAAAGCCCATAATGACCCTAAAAATCATAAAAACCCACAAAAAATAAGAATGACAAAAAAATAAAATACACTTTATACACATTATACATTTATAACCATAAAAACCCATAAATACCCTAAAAACTCAAAAATCCCAAAAATCCCAAAATAAAACCCTAAAACCTTAAAAACCCAAAAATCCCCACAAAACCCTAAAAATCGCTAAAACCAAAAAAAATTAAAAGAATCACATAAAATATATATAAATAATCCCTCAAAACATGATCAACCATAATAAAACTTTATAGATGTAAAATAAAACATAAAACCTTAAACCCCATAAAAATTACAATAACCCTACAAACCAAAAAAAATCCCTAGAAACATTAAAAACCATAAATATCCTAAAAATACCAAAGATACATCAAAACATAAAATCCCTAAATAACATGAAGAACCCTAATAAATCCGTAAAAACCTAAAACACTTAGAACCCCTAGATATCTAGAAAATGCTAAAAACACTAAAAGCCCCTAAAAACCCTAAAACCACTAAAACATTAAAAAACCCTACAAACCAATAAAACACATAAAATTCATAAAATCGTAAACAACTAAATACCATAGAAACCCTTGAATCCCCTAAAAAATAAAATAATATAAATTCAATTAAAAAACAAAAATCTCCAAAAAAACCTGAAACCCCATAAAAACCACAAATACCTAAATCCCACAAAACCCTGAAAACCCTTAAAAAATGAAAAAAAGATAATTCGCCTAAAAATCCCTAAATATCCAAAAAAACATAAAAAACCTTAAAACCTAAAAAATGATTAAACCCTAAGATCCCAAAATCCATAAAAATCCGTAAAATTATTTAAAACCCATATAAACATTAAAAATCCTAAAATCCCAAAAAACCACTAAATGCTCTGGAAACTATTTAAGCCACTAAGACCATGAGAAAACTAAAAAAACCATAAATACCCAAAAAAATATTACCAAAATAGAAAACTATTATATCCATAAAAATCATAATAATCGTAAAACAACACTAAGATTCCTTAAAACATAAAAAACTGTATATAACATGAAAACCCTATGAGAAACTGATAAACCTAAAAACACTTAAAACCCCTAAAAATCTTAAAAATTGATAATAACCCAAAAAACCCTCTAAAAACCTAAATCCCCCCAAACTCCCTCAAAATAAATAAATAGCCCAAAACGTTAAAAAGAACCAATAAAACCGAGAAAATCCCAAAAAAACATAAATAACATAAAATCCCTATAGAAACATTGATAAATAACATAAAATACATAAAAACCATAAACCCCTAAAAACATAAAAATCATAATACCCATACAACACTAAAACCCCAGAAAAATCTAAAATCTCTTTATACCCGTACAAATTATAAAAATTATAAAACCCTTAAAATCCCTAAAAACCCACCAAAAAAATAATACCGAAGAAAAACCATAAAAACCCTAAAAACCTAAGAATAATTAAAATCCCTAAAAAATTGAAATCATTAAAAACCCATAAAAACATGTTAAAACCCAAAAGAACGAAAAAAACACAAAAAATTACTAAGAACACTAAAAAATGTTTAATCACCTTTTTTTTAAAAAAAAACCCTAAAAACTAACTAATACCCCAAAATCCCAAAAAGACCATATAAACCCTTAAATTTAAAATAACCCTTAATATCCCTAAAACCCATAAAATCGATAAAATATTAAAAACAATAAAAATTAATAAAAACATAAAAACACCTAAGACCCCTTAAAACCACTAAGAAAACCTTAAAAATTTATATACTCTTAAATCCCTAAAAACCCTAAAAGCCTTAAAATCCCAAAACCACAAAAAATAATTGAAATCATTAAAAATACCTAAAAAATAACAACATAAAAAGCCCTAAAAACCCAGAAAATCCAATGGGAACATTAACCACCTAAAAAAATCCCTAAAACACTAAAAGGACCCAAAAACACCCAAACCCATTAAACCCACCAAAAACCACAAAACACCCTAAAACCCCAAAAAACCCATATAAACCAACCAAAAACACTAAAAAACACTTAATGAAATCAAAATTATAAACACCCTTCAAACCCCAAAAATATTTATAAACACAAAAAAAAAACACCAAATAATGTTAAAAAACCCTACCACCCCAAAAAAATCATAAAACACCAAAATAAATTAGAAGCCCTTAATTTAATTAAAAACCCTGAAAATTTAAAACCCTAAAAAATCCATAATAGCCCTAAAAATCAAAAAACACCATAAAAGATGAAAAAATTTATGAAACCCTTAAAAAATAAAAACACATAAAACCCATAAAACATAATAAATACTAAAACCCTAAAAACCATAAAACATTAATAAATTCATAAAAACCTTAAAAATTTATAAAAACCCATATAATTTGTAAATAAATAAATAAATATCCAAATAAAATATAAAATACAATAAAATATCAAAACACCCAAATGGAAACTAAAAAAATATAAAAACACATAAAACACCTAATAACATTAAAACGTTAAAAACCCTAAAACCACAAATCCCCTAAAAACACAAATATCATAAAAACCTCTAATAACATTAAAAACCATGAAAATGTAAAGAACCACTAAAATTTTAAAACACCATATATAGTTATAAATCCATAAAAACCATAAAACAGTAAAAAAATCAAAAAAACATTACAAACGAAGAAAAAATAAAACCCTTAAAACACCCTAAAACCAATAAAATCCACAATATCCTAAAAACCATAAAAATACAAAAATAATCACTAAACATCCCTAAAAACCTAAAAAACAGTAAAACCCATGAAAATGCCCGAAGAAAATCATTATACCCAAAAAAATAGATTCCATAAAAAACCTAAAAACTCTAAAACCCATATAAACACTAAAATAAATAAAAATTAAAAAATCCCTAAAAACTAAAAAACCCATAAAATATAAAATAAATCCAAAAGACACATAAAAAAAGAATAACCGCTTAAAAATTATGATAAAAAATATGAAAACATTAAAAATGAAAAAACACTAAAAACCATTATAAAACCAAAAAATGATAAAACCCCAAAAAAAATTAAATGGCCATAAACCCCTAAAACATCCTAAAAACGGAAAAAAACCTAAAAACCTACCCCCCCCCCCCCCAAAAACCAATAAAAACTACTAAAAACCTAAAAACCTTTTATACACATAAAAAACGTTAAAAAATATAAAAACTATGAAACCACTAAAAAAATAATTAAAACTATAAACCCATCAAAAAATCAAACATTCTTAAATGAAATAAATACGCTAAAAATCCCAAAATATCTCCACAAACATAAAGAATTCTGAAAACAATAAAAACATAAGAAAACCTTAAAACCCCAAAAAATGGATAACCCTTAAAACCTAAAAAACAAATAAAACCCTAAAAACCATAGAACCCTAAAAACCCCAAAAAACCCAACACTACTATAAAAATACAAAAAATTCCAAAAAATACTGAAAAACATAGAAAACCCAGAAATTCCCTATGAATCCCTTAAAAAATTAGAAAATCGTATGAACCCTAAAAAATCTAAAAAAGGTTAAAAACCAAAAAACCATGAAAAATATTGAACCCCCTAGAAACCATCAGAATCCTAAAAAACAAAAAAAACCTAAATCCTCCGAAAGAAATAAAAACCCTTTAAACCAACCTAAAAAGATAAAAAACTCAAACAAACATAAATAATAGAAAAATAAAAAACTCTAAAACCTTGAAAAACCAAAAATCACCTAAAACCCTTAAAATTCTCTAAAACACTAAAAATCCAAAAAAATCTGAAAACCCATATTTTCTTAAAAAACCAAAATCTCCCTAAAAATAGAAAAAACTCTCAAACCCTGAAAATCCAAAGAAAATATTTAAAACATAAAAACCATACAACCCATAAAATTCTAAAAAAACTATAAACCCTCAAAATATCTAAAAATAATATATATCCAAAAAACTCCTAAATATTCCTAAAAATGTCAAAACCCCTCAAATCTTGAAAACAATAAGAAAACATGAAATTCCAAAAAACACTTAAGACCCATAAAAAATATAAACACAATAAAAATACTGAAAAACCCTAAAAATACCCCAAGACCCCTAAAAAATCATTAAAAGCATTAATAACACTAATAACAGAAAAACAATAAAATCCCACAAAATTCCTAAAAATCACTAAAACCTCAAAAAACCCTTTAAACCACTAAAATTTTAGAAAATCTATTAACCATTAAAAACCATAAATTCCATAAAAACCAAAAACCCTTAAAAACCATAAAAATAATAAAAATCACTAGAACACTAAAAAATAAAAGAACTAAAAAACCCAAAAAAATTTAAAATTGTAAAAAAAACTAAAAACCCTATAAGTACATATGAAAACGATAAAATCCTAAAAAAATCCATATATCCCTAAAAACACAAAAAACCCTAAAAACCCATCAAAATAATAAATATATTTAGAAATACTAAAAATCATAAAAATCATTAAAATACAAAAAATCCCAAAATTCATAAAAAACATGAAAAACCAAAAGAAAACCATAAAAACATAAAAACTAATAAAACCCATAATTACCTAGAAATGCTAAAATCCCTAAAAAAATCCCAAAAAACCACTAAAACTACTAAAAACCCGTCACACCTCTAAAACATTAATGAAATCTAAAATACCTTTAATCACCTAAAAATATAAATGAACTAAAACACCAAGAAAGAAAAAACGAACCATTAAAACCGTCGAAAATATGTAAAAACCCTAAAACCATAAATATAATTAAAACCCCTAAAACGTTGAAAAAATTGTAAAAAAACCATAAAACACTGGAAAATCAAAAAAATAATTTAAAACAAAAACACTTAAATCCCATAAAAACCTATGAAATTCTAAAACCCCTAAAACCATTGAAATCACTGTGAGACATTAAAAACCCTCAAAATCCATCAAACCCTAAAAACCCTACGAATCCTAAAAAATTACTAAAATCCATAATAAAATAATAAAATCTAAACCCACTAAAAAATAAAAAAATAAAAATCAAATCATGAGAACACTTAAAATTCATAAATCCCCTAAAATTCTAAAAAGACCCTACAATCCCGTAAAACCCCTAAAAACCACACAAATTTATAAAAACTATAAAATGCCTAAAAAACCACTAAAAATATAAAAATCATTAATGAACATAAAAACACTAAAAAATTCTAAAAACCTTTAGTAACAATAAAAACCAAAAAAATTCAAATAAACCCCAAAAACTATAGAAACCATAAATTACCCCCAAAAACCCTCAAATTTTTAAAAATCTGAAAGAACCCTAAACATCCTAATAAAACCTAAAAACCTTGAATTATTCATGAAAAAAATTTTAATATGAAAGACACCTAAAACCCATATTAACTGAAAAACACAAAAATCCCTAAATCCCTTAAAACCCTCATAATCCCTCAAATACACTAAAAAACATAAAAATCCTAAAAATCCTTAAAAATCCCCAAAAAATATAAAATCACCAAAAACCCTAAATACCCATAATATAACCTTAGAAGCAAAAAAAACTCATACACCCCCCAAAAAACATACAAACTCAAAATAATCCAAAAAATACCCAAGAACCCAAAAACCCACCTTAAACTAATAAAAACTCTAAAACCCATACAAACATAAAAACCCACTGAAAACTATAAAAACTCATTAAACCCCAAAAAATATTAAATATTTAAAAAATATTAAAACTAAATAACTCTAAAAATCCATAGAGATCCAAAAAACCCATAGAAAACCCAAAAAACATTTAAAATCCACAAAAAATATAATAAATCTCTTAAAATTACTAAAAATTTATCAAACCATAAAACCCTTGAAAATCCTTAATTAAACCATAAAAAAAATAAAAATACATTAAACCCTTAAAAACCAAAATATGAAAACAGAACCCCTCATAATCCTTGGAAACCCAAAAAGAAATAAAAAGGACTACATAATCATTAAAAATCTATATAAACCCAAATAATCACTAAAAACCAATATGAAAACCATAAAAACATAAAAATACTTAAAAAAACTAAAAAAAACTCAATATAATAAAAAACCCTAAAAACCCTGAAAACCATAAATACTCATAAAACAGATAAAAATTCCTAAAGGCCTTAAAACCCTAAAACCCATAATGTCTAGGAAATTACACTAAAAACTCAAAAACCCTTTGATCCCATAAATAGGTTAAAAAATATATAAAACCCATTTAAGATACTAAAAAATTTAAAATATACCATAAAATCCCCAAACCCCACAAATCAAATAATAACCCAAAAAAACATAAAACCCTCAAAATCATTTAAACCCTAAAAATGATAAAACTCTAAAAAATCCCTAAAAATTTAAAGAGCCCTAAAACTCAAAAAAACCCATAATTAATCTATAGAAACCTCAATACACTAAAAACCCTAAACAGCTAAAATGCATTTAAAACACAAGAATTAATAAAAAGAATTAATATCCATAAAACCCTCAAAATCCATAAAAACACATAAAAATCCTAAAATCCATAAAATCCCTAAAAACATAAAAATTTACAAAAAAAACCCTTGTTGAACCTAGAGAAGACCATAAAATCAAAAATCACTTAAACCACCCAAATAACAAATAAATCGTTAGAAACACCAAAAAATCCCAAAAACCCAAAATTCCCCAAAAACAATAAAATCCCTAAAACCCATAATAACTCAAAAACACACTAAAACTCTAAAAACCATTTAAACCCATAAAGAATATATAAAAATCAAAAAAATTTAAAAAACCTAAACACTAAAAAAACCAAAATAATGCCATAAACACCTGAAATCCATAAAAACACTCAAAATCCTTACAACCAGTAAAAACCCATTAAAACATAAAAAATACCTAAAAATCAAAAAAGAAAAAAATAATAAAACCCCTAATACCCGTATGAAAACTATAAAAACATAAAAACAAATGAAACCACTGAAAATTAAAAATTGTAAAACCAAATAAATCCTAAAATTCTATATATCCCTAAAACACCTAAAAATCCCTAATAACCTTAAAAACCATAAAAATACTAAAAACTGCCTAAAACCCTTGAATCAAAAAAATCCAAAAAAACTCGAACAAAACATTTTAATTCAAAAAACATGATAATCCTAGAAAAACATAAAAAATGATAAAAACCACAAAAGACCCATAAACTCTATAAACACTAAAACCCATAAAATCTATAAAAACATAAAAACTCGTAAAAACCCCAAAAACCCACTAAAAACTCAAAAAACATTTCAAAAACCATACAACAGAAAAATCATAAAAATCATAAAAACACATAAATAACCAATAACCCAAATCCCAAATAACCTTAAAAATCATAAAAAACATAAAATTAAAAAAAAAGAACTAAAAGAACTAAAAATTTAAAAAACACAAAAGACCATAAAAAGCATAAGAGAACCGTACAATTCTAAAAACACTTAAAACCACTAAAAATGAAAAAAATATTATAAACCTAAATAATCATAAAACCCATAAAAGCACAAAAACCGAAAAAAAATAAAATTTCCTAAAGACCTAAAAATATATAAAAATACTCAAATCCCTAATAATAGATAAAATATAAAAACCAATAAAAACCATGAAACCCCAAATAAAATCTTAAATTTCTAAAAATACTTAAAGGCCCTAAATATATAAAAAATGTATAAACTCCAAGAAATCAATGAAACCCCAAAATACCCTAATAACCTTTAAAACCCCTAAAATAAATAATAATTATAAAAAACCACTAAAACCCTCTAAAACCCTTTAATTCCCTAAAATTTTAAAAACTGAATAAAACCATAAAAATCCAAAAAACTCAAATTAAAACCCATTAAAACTCCAATAATATATAAAAACACTAAACTAACTAAAACCCCCTTAAATCCCTAAAACCCATTAATGTTAAAAAATACCTATATATATATATAATCCAAAAAAACCCATAAAACCCATCAAAAACCTAAAAACCTAGGCGCATTTGAAACCCCAAAAAACCAAAAAAAATCAAAAAACTCCTAAATGCCTCAAAATCCCAAACACCCTAATTTTTTTAAAAATGACTGAAAATCTCTAAAAATTTAAAGAAACAATAAAAAACCAGAAAAACCTAATAAAATCTAAAAAACAAAAAAACACTTATAACCCATAACAAACCAAAAAATATTAGAAACCATAAAACCCCAAAAAAGACCCTAAAATCCATAAAACATCTAAAACCCAAAAATAACCCTAAAAACCTAAAAAAAATTGAAACCCAATAAAAAATAAAGATGATTTAAACCCCTAAAAACCTTTAAAAAATATACAAAAAATTAAAATATTTTAATACTAAAAAACACCAATAAAATCCATTAAAATCTCTAAAACTAAAAAAATAAAAAACCTAAAAAGCCCTAAAAATACCTCAATCTTTATAAAACCCTAAACCCTATGAAAATCATAAAAACCTAAAAGCACATAAAACACCATAAAAACCTAAATACACTATAAACCCTAAAAATCCCTAAACACCAAAAAAACGCAAATTTTCTGCAACCCGTAAAAGCCATAAAAATCCTAGAAAACCCTTAAAAATACCTAAAAATTTAAAAACTCTAAATTATATAAAAAACCAAAGAAAACCATCAAGACCTTAAAAACAATAAAACCCATAAAAACCATAAAAACACTAAAAACCCTAAATGATCATAAAACCCTAAAATATAATAAAGAGTTAAAACTCGTAAAACCGCATAAGAATCATAAAACAATTAAAAATATATAAAAACCCTTTAAACCCATAAAAACAATAAAACTCCTGAAAAACAAAAAAACATAAAACACAAAAAAATAACCTAAAACCCCCTAATAAACACTCAATATGTTTAAAAACACTTAAAACCAACAAAATTCATTAAAAATATTGAAATCCTTTAATTGTAAATAACCATAAAATCCCTAAATCCCATAAAAACACTAAGAAAAAATTAAAAATCATAAAAACACATAATACCCCTAAATAACTCTAAAAATTATAAAACCCTAAAACACATAAAACCCCTAAAAAATATAAAACTCTTAAAACCTCGTAGAACCCAAAAAACCAACAAATTACTCTAAAACCCCTATGAACAACTAAAAATGTTGAAAAAATATAAAAAACCTTAAAATCTTAAAAAACATAAAAGCACTAAATCCCCAAAAGCTATAAAAACCATAAACTCTCTAAAAACCCTAAAACCAATTAATATCACTCAAATCTAAAAAACTCATTTAAATCCAAAATACCCCCAAAATATCATTAGATTTTTACAACCCCAAAATAACACGAACATCCCTAATAAATCATTAAAAACTAAGAGCGAATACAAATTCTAAAACCTAAACCAGCTAAAAGCCGTAAAATCCCAAAAATCCATAAACACCCCAAAATCTATAAAACCTCTAAAACTGATAAAAAACATAAAAACCCCAAAAATCACAAAAATTATAAAATAACATAAATATACATAAAACCTTATTAAAACAATAAATATCATAAATCACATAAATCCCCAAAAAACATAAAAACCCTAAAAAGTCCCTAAAAACTGTAAAAAACTATAAAATCGCTAAAATCCCTAAAAAATAACTAAAAAGAAATAAGAACAATAATATCTCTAAAACCAATAAAATTGCATTAATCCCCTAAAAATGATAAAAGACTCTAAAAAGGAATAAAACCCAAAAAAGAAACAAAATTAATATAGAAAAACCATAAAAATCGTAAAAACCCAAAATACCTCAAATTCCTTAAAAAGTCTAATATCCAAAAAATTCAAAAAATAGCGCTAAAAATTCCATAAAATTTGAAACCCCCTTAGAACTCAAAATACCAAAAAAACTGTAAAAACAAAAAACACGTAAAACCCCTAAAAAATTTAAAAAATTTAAAAAACATAACCCACCTAGAGTCCCTAAAAACACCTAATACCCTAAAAACCGTAAAAACATAAAAAATCTCTAAAACCCCCAACAACGTAAAACACATTAAAATCCATATAGACCCCTAAAACCCTAAAAACCCGAAAGGGCCATAAAACCCCCTTAGAACAACTAAAAACCCTAAAAAACTTTACATAACTAAAAAACATTAAAAAAAATAAAAACATACAAAATTATAAAAACCCTAATAAACAATTGAAAACCTAAAAATTATAATAATACCCCATAAACCCATCAAAATCACTAAAAATAATAAATATCCTAAATGGACTTAAATCTCCAAAAATAAAAGTAAAAAATATCCAGAAAACCCCTATGAAAACCATAAACAGCTCAAAACACTTAAAATCATATAAAAGGAAAAAAAGATATATACCCTAAAAGATTCAAAATACCATAAAACCCTAAAAACACAAAAATACTAGAAAATACATAAAACTATGTAAAAATGTAAAAACACCAAAAACCTAAAAAATCCTTAATAAATAACCAAAACATAAAAATGCATAAAGCCTTAAAAAAACCTAAACATGAAAAAAATATCTTAAAACCCCAAAAAACCCTTAAAACCCATAAAAAACCCAAAAGACCTTAAAAAGTAAAAACCCACAAAACCCATAAAATAAATAAAACTATAGAAACCCATTAAACCCATAAAAATGATATTAAAGTAAAAAAAAACCTTAAAATTCTTAGAAACTCTTACAAACCAACAATTCCATAAAAACCCTAAATACATTTATTCCCTATAAACCCTAAAAATCAATAAAACCTATAAAGATCCTAAAAATTCCCAAAAAATCACAAAAAATATAAAAACCCAAAAATCCTTTAAAATCCCTAAGAAATACTTAAAAACCATTAAACACATAAACCCACTATAAAGTCATTAAAACCCATTAAAATATGAAAACACCACTAAAAAACTAAAAACTCTTTAAAACCCTAGATATATTAAAAACATTAATAATATATAAAACCATTAAAACAAAAAAAAAATTGATAAAAACATAAAATACTGAAAAAAACCTAAAAAAACTGATACCCTAAAAATTCATAAAAATAATAAAATCACATAAAAATACTAAAAAATACATAAAAATACCTAATTATGAAACAAACCCAAAAAATCTAGAAAACCCTCTGAAATCCTTAAAAAACTAAAAAATATAAAACCCATTGAAAACCCATAATCAATAAAACCCTAAATACCAAAAAACCCTCAAAAACCCTCAAAATATATTAGTATATAAAAATAAATAAAAATCATAGAAATATTTAAAATACTTTAAAAAATAAAACCCCAATAAAACACTGTGTAAACCACCAATAATGCAAAACACATAAACCCCAAAGAAAACCTAAAAATGCTAAAACCTCTAAATCCCAAAAAAAACAAAAAATATCTCAAATCATAAAAAAACTCTAGAAACCAAAAAAACCCTTGAGAACCACTAAAGATATTAAAAACCCTTTACACTAATAAAAACATTATAAAACATTAAAAAACTATAAAACCATAAAAACCTCAAAAAAAATCCATAAAATCAAATTAAACTATAAAAGTGATGAAACTCATATAATCCTAAAACCCTCAAAATCCTTAAAATTCCTAATACAAAAAAATCAAAATTAGGGCATAAAAATCCAAAAAAAAAAATGTAAACAAATTATAAAAACCCCTAATAAAGCCTTAATAACTTAAAAACACTTTAAACCCATATGACCATGAAAATAGATAAAGACCATATAATCCTTAAAAAGCATAAAACGCACAAAAATGATTTAAATCCATAAATACCCAAAACCACAAAAAACATTCAAAGACCACTATAACCATAAATATGATAAAATACTCTAAAATTCATTAATACCCATAAAAAATAAAAAATACACTAAAAACAAAAAACCATAAGAAACCTAAAAACCCATTAGAACCCTCTAAAATAAAAAAAAACCCTAAAACAACAAAAATCATAAAAAATCAACAAATAATAAATAAAATTAAAAAACTATAAACACCATGAAACCCCTTAAGAAAACATTAAAATAAAAAAACACATAAAACCCCTAAAAACTGAAAAACATAAAAAACCCGATAATTATAAAAACACCTAAAACCATAGAAAACCCCTATAAATAAATAAAACCTTAACACGACATAAAATATAAAAACTCCTTAACCCCATTAAAATTTTAGAAACATTAAAAACCAATAAAACTCATATGATCTCAAAAAAACCCCAAAGTATAAAAAACAAAGAAATATCGCAAAAACCATAAAAACCATAAATATCCCACAAATCCCTGAAAACATTAAAAAACCCCGAAAACCCCATAAACACCCAGAGAAATCCTTAAGCATAAAAAAATTAAAATTATGAGAATATTTTAAAAATAATAAAATTCCTAAAAAACCATAAAAACACTAAATAACATAGAATCAATAAAGACACCTAAAACATTGAAAACACTAAAATGCCATAAATACCCTAAAACCCAATCGAAACTCTAAAAAACCATTAAATCCGCAAAACCAATAAAAACACTAAAAACCAATAAAAACTCTTAAAATACAAAAAAAACATAAAAACACGAAAACCTCTAAAACCCCATAATAACCTTCTAAATACCCAATATCCCTAAATAACATAAAAACCCTAAAAATCTAGTAGAATCCCTAAAAACTCAGAAACTCTAAAATCACTAAATAAACCTAGGAAAACCTCAATACCAAAATAAATGATAAACCCATAAAAACATAAAATCATAAAAAACCTAAAACCCCTAAACAAAATCAATTGAATTTTTAAAAGCATCGGTAAACTATAAAAATCTAAAAAAATCACCAAAAATATATAAAACTGAATGATACCCTAAAAACCCTAAAAAACATAAGGAAAACTTAGAAACCAGAAAACAAATTAAACCAATAAGAAACAAAAAATCCCAAATAGCATAAAACACCAAAAAGTCCCTATAATCCTTAAAATTGGTAAAAACATTAAAAACCCATAAGCCCCTTAAAATAACTAAAAAAATGAAAACCCGTTAGACCATTAAAACATTATAAAACACTAAAAACATTAAAACCCCAAAGACTCAAAAAAAAATCCAAATCCAAGAAAACATTAAAACCCTAAAAACAATAAAATCCCTAAAACCATAAAAACTATAAAAATGAAAAAAACCTCTAAAAATACCAAAACAAATAAAAATGCAAAAAACACCTGAAAACCCACCAATGATACCCATAAAACCTAAATAAAATTAAAACCCTAAAAATCTAAAAATTTAAAAAACCATAAAAACCCTACAAATCCATAAAAACCCAAAAAACATAAAAACACTAAAAACCTTTCTACCCCTAACAACCCATAAAACCAAAAAAAATCATATATACACTATATAAAACCTCTAAATCACTTAAAACATTAAATATTATAATAACCTTAAAACCCACTAAAAATATAAAAAACCAAAAAAACACAAAAACCCAAAAAAACACAAAATAACATAAAAACTCTATAAACCCTCAAAATCCATAAATCACTAAATTTTCTAAATACATTTTTTTTAAATCTCTTAAAATTACTAAAACGTAAAAACCGAAATATCCCTCGGAAAATATTAAAAACCCAAAAGCACTAAAATCCACTAAAACTCTAAAAAAATGGTGAAAACCATAAAACCCATTAAATTTATTCAAAATAACTAAAAAACTAAAAACCATAAAAAATTTAAAACATCACTAAAAATTCACAAAAAAACATAAAAACCCATAAAAACCCTAAATACCACAATGAAAACCTTAAAACCACGAAAAACAATTAAATCCATTAAAACGGTTAAAACCTAATAAAACCCCCTAAAATATTTAAAAACCCATAAAAACCACAAAAACAACTAAAACTCTAAAAACCCTTAAAAACCCTAAATACATTAAAAATTATACAATACAATAAAACACTTAAGAACATATAAATCCCTAAAAACCTCCAAAAACCAAAAAACCCTAAGATCACCTAAAATCATAAAAACACTAAAAATACCAAAAAGGCCAAAATACATCTAAAATTTTGAAAAGAATCCATAAAATCAATAAAAATGTAAAAATACCTTAAAACCAGGAAAATATCAAAGAAAACCATAAAAACCAAAAACCACGTAAACCCCTAAAAATACTAAAACCCCTAAAAACATTAAAATGTTTTAAAACATAAAAAACTTTAAAAAAACACTCAACACTCTCTAAGAAAACAGTAAAACATTTAAAACACATAAAATATCTAAAACCCAAAAACGCTAAATCCCATTATTCCCTAAAGTACCCTAAAACCTCAATAAAAGATATAATAATTGTAAGAATCAACTAAAAATTCTAAAACCCCATTAAACACAAAAAATGGTAAAAAATAAAAAACATCTAAAACACAAATCAAAAAACACTAATAAAACATAATTCCTTGAAACCCTATAAAACCCTAATAACCCTAAAAATCCCAAAAAAACCCTTAAACCTTAAAAATAATCAAAAATCTCTAAATATCCATAAAATGTAAAAAACATCAATAACACTGAAAACCTCTATGAAAACCATAAAAACCAAAAAATAGTTAAAACCCCTAAAAACTAAATTTTTTTGAAAACCATAAAAATCACTAAATCCAAAAAAAACCCTAAGATCCCATAAAAAAAGATAACCCACTAATAACTCTAAATAACCTAATAAACTCCTAAACCCTTTAATAACATTAAAAACCATTTTAAACCCCTAAAAACACAAAAAAGCCACAAAACCGACTAAAATTCCATAAAAACACCTATAACCCCTCAAAATCTCTAAGTCCCTTAAAACCATAAAAATTCTAAAAAATTATTAAAATTAAAACAAAACCCCATAATAAAACCTTAAAAACCATAATAATCTTAAATCCCTGAAAAAAATCACAAGAAACCCCTAATTCCATAGAAAACGTAAAATCCTCAAAATCCGTATAAACCCTAAAAACCAATAAAAACATACAAAAATGACAATAAATTTATAAAAACATAAAAACATTAAAACCCCCAAAAAATCATAAGAGAAACATAATACATAAAAAAAATTAAAAACCAATAAAATACTAAAACACTCAAATTCCATGAAAACCAAAAAACCATAAAAACATAAAAACCCCTAAAAACTAAAATAATCCAACTAAAAACTCTTAAAAAATTTAAATCCCAATATTCATTAAAATAAACTCTAAAACACATTTAAAATCTTAAAAAAAACTAAAACCTTGAGAAATAAGAAAAATCACTTGAAGACCCTCAACATCTCTAGGAACCCTAAAACACGTATGAATCATAAATATTTCCAAAAAATACCTAAAAACATAAAAAATTCATAAAACCGTGAAAACCAATAATAAAAAAATAAAAACATATAAAAACCTAATACCCCTGAAAAATAAAAATACATTGAAGACCCTAAAACCCAGAAAAACCTAAAAACCCTCAAAATCACTGAAAACCCATAAAAATCTTAAAAAATCCCAAATAAATTTAATAAAATAATAAAAAGGCCCATAAAATCCCTAAGAAAAACATAAAAAACCTAAAACTCATAAATACCAAAAAAAAACATAAAAATTAAAAACAAAACTATAGGACACTAAGAACATTTTGAGCCTATAAAAAATTCTAATAACTCTAAAATCCATAAAAATCATAAAAAAATAAAACGTCCCCCAAAATACTCAAAAAGAACCATAAAAACCATAAAAACTTAAAAAACACTAAAACACCTCAAAATCCCTAAAAACATAACAAAATCCATAAAAATAATAAATAACGCATAAAAATCACTAAAAATAAAAAAACCTTGAAAACACTAAGAAAAACATAAAAACCATAAAACAATTAAAACCCCTAAATAATATAAATAATTATAAAAATCCTCAAAATCATAAAATCCATAAACCATTAAAACCCATAAATACCTTTAAAACCGTAATAACGCATAAAAGACAAAAACACCAATAAAACCACTATACTGTTAAAAATAATAAAAACTAAAAAATACCAAAAATAACACACACAAAAATACCCAACAAAACCCATTAAACCCTAAAATCCATACAAATTACTAAAAACCCAAAAACCCCATAAAAATATTATATACCCTAAATTTACCTACAAATATAAAATCCTAAAAAACATAAGAAAACACTAAAAACCTAAAATATTTAAAACATAAAAAAACTTATAAATGATAAACCCCTAAAAAGAATTAAACCCTAAATCCCTCAAAATCACTAAAAACCCTAAAACCCTAAAAAAATAAAAACATAATAAATAACAAAATATGCCAAAAAACATAAATACTCAAAAAATCCATACAAAAAACCGAAAACCCTATAAACATTTAAAAACCCAAAAAATGCTAATAACTCTAAAATACCATACAAACACCTTAGGACATTAAAACCTCTTAAAACCAAAGAACCTTAAAACCCCATAAAACCCACTAATTACTCAAAAAAATTATCCCCTAATTTTTTTTAAAAAAATAAAATACCTTTAAAAACCATAAAAACTCCAAAAACAGCTAAAATTTAAAAAATAACATAAAAACCCTTACAACCAAAAAATCACAAAAAATTCTAAAAACCATGAAAATCAATAAAATTCCTAAAACCAATTAATATCCAAAAAAATCTCTATATATCAATGAAATTTTAAAAAACCATGAAAATCCTAAAAACACATAAATCCCTAAAACACAAAAAACCCATAAAACCAAGAAATTTTAAAACTCACAAAAAACCCTAATAGTCCATAAAACCATATAAGAAATTAAAAATAATAAAACCGCTAAAACCTTTAAAAATCCAAAAAACCCTATAAACTAGTAAAATGCCTAAAAACCATTTATATTCCTAAAAATGATTAAATAAATCAAAAACACCTTTAAATCCCAAAAAACATAAAAAAACCTAAAACCCCAAGTAAATTTAAAAACCCTCAAAATATCAAAAAACCTAAAAAGGCATAAAAATCCTAAAAATCACTAAAAATATGTACAAACTTAAAAACTTACAAACCTAGAAAACCCTAACCAAAAATTAAAACCATAAAAAACTATGAATGTTAAAAACAATAAACGCACCTAAAATAATTGAAACACTTTATAAACTCCAAAATTTATATAACCCAATAAAAACAACAAACAATTAAAACCAATAAAAATATTTAAACACTCTAAAAATCATAAAACCTAAAAAAATCAAAAAACTATAAAACCTTAATAAAACCAATAAAAATGTAAAAAACCGCAAAACACTAAAAATCCCAAAAAAACCCTATAAACAAATAAATCATAAAAATCATAAAAATTTCAAAAATTTCAAAAAAACCATAAATAATATATATATAATAAAAATCCATAAGAAAACCCCAAATACCTCTAAAGACCCTAAAAAATCCATAAAATTATGAAAACACTTAATCCCCCTAAAAACCTAAAAAATTTATAAATCTATTAAAGACCCTAAAAACTATAAGCCCCACACCACATACCCTAAAATAATAAAAACTATAAAACCCTTTAAAAACATAAAACCTCATTAAAAACTATCATATCCAATAAAAATTCTAAATCCCTTCAAAAAATAAAAATATCTAAACCCTAAAACGCATAACAACCACACAAAATTCCTAAGAACCATAAAAAATTTAAACACTGAAAAAATATCAAAGAAAAATTTAAAAAACTAAAAACACATAAAAACATAAAAAAACCTAGAAAATGATAAACACTAAAAAACCCTAAAAAACTATAAAACCCTTAAACCCATAAAACAAAAAAATGTACTAAAAAACCTAAAAACTGATAATAACCATATAATCCTCTAAAATCACTTAATAACTCTTGAAATTTTTAAAAACACTAAAAACCACTAGAAAAATAAAAAACCACCCAAAAAATCATAAAAACCAAAAATCCCTAAAAACCTCAAAATCTTGAAAAACAGTAAAAACCCATAAAAACACAAAAAAACCAATAAAGATGCCTAAGAATATAAAAATAAAAAAACCCCAGAAAAACCCTATGAAAAATTTAAAATACGTAAAACACTCAAAACCCAAAAAACAAAAAAATACTACATCCCCTAAAATACCCTAAAACACATAAAAAAACCTAAAACAAAAAAAAAAATAAAAATCTTTTTAAACCGCTAAAACTTTTATAAAAAATATAAAAACCATAAAACCTAAAAAAACTCATAAAACCAAAAAAACCATAAAACTTATAAACCCAATAAACAATCAAAATTCCTAAGAACCGTCAAAATCCCTAAAAACCATAAAGTCCAAAAAAATCCAAAAAACCCTAAAAATATAAAAAATATTCCTAAAAACAAGATATCTGATAAAAAATCCTTCAAACCCAAAATACCATTACAACCCTTAAGCAACCTAAAAAATAATAATTACCCCAAAGACTCTAAATACCTATAAAATCCTAATAACTATAAAAATCACTAAAAAAAATAAAACCCATAAATAACATAATATCAAATCAAAAATATAAAAACCCATTTATCACATATAATAATTAAATAAGTGTAAAAACATTAATCCCCAAAAAAATTCACATACCCACTAAAAACACCAAAACAACCAAAAACCCTAAAAACATGTTAAAACTATCAAAATACCTAAAAATATAAAATAATAATAATGCTAAAAAAATCTAAAAATTCATAAAATTGTAAATAACCTTGAAACCCTTAAAACCCATATGAAATAATCAAAACTCAAAAAAAAAAAACCCATAAAATCCTAAAAATTGAAAAAACCCCTAAAAACTAGTAAAAACCCAAAAAACCCATAAAAACCTAAAAATTCCTCAAAACCATTAAAATCATTTAAAAACCTTAATATTCCTAAAATCATAAAACTATAAAAACCATAAAACACCTAATAAATCCATAGAACACTAAAAACCCGTAAAACGCTAGAATCCTAAAAAATTCTAATAACCTGAAGAAAACATAAAAACCAAAAAACCACTAAAAATAATAAAAAAACCCAAATAAACTATAAATCCCATAAAAACAAATAATTACCTAAAACCCATTAAAAATAATAAATACTCTTTAAACCTATAAAAAAATTAAAAACTCTAAAGCCCCTAAAAACCCTGAAAAAGTCAAAAATCTCTAAATACATATACAACCCCTGAAACTGTAAAAAACCATAAAACCCCTCAAAATCCCTTAAAATCCAATAATCCCTAAAAACCCGAAAATCATAGAAATCCTTAAAAACGTTATAAAACAAAAAACCAATAAAAACCAATAAAAACTCTAAGAACACTTTAAGTAACTAAACACGTTAAACACACTAAAACACCATAAAACTCCTAAAAACTCAAAAAAAAACCCTAACTTCGAAAAACCCATCAAAACCCTAAAAACCTAAGAGCCCCCAAAATCAGGAAAATCCCTCAAGGTAATAAAAATCCTACAATATTCATAAAAATTTCTAAAAAACTAAAAACCCAAATAAAATATTGACAACCAAAAAACACATACAATTCCATGGAAACCATAAAAATGAAAAAAAAAACCTTAAACCCCATGTAACCCTTAAAAAACAAAAAACACCTCAAAATACTATAAACTCCTGAAAACAATAAAAACCTAAAAAATCACTAAAAATATATTAAAAAATATATAAAACCCTATGAACATGGAAAAACAATAATAAAATCATAAAAACCTAAAAACACATAACACTAATAAAAACCCTAAAAATGGTAAAAAAAACCTTATTATAACAATATAAACACCTAAAAATCACAAACCCCCTATAACCCATAAAAACCCCTAAAAACATGATACCATAAAAACCTTAAAACACAATAAACCATTAAAAACATTAAAAACCAAAAAAAACTTTAAAACCCATAAAAATATAAAAAACACAAAAAACTCAAAAAAAAACCCAAAAAACCATAGAAACATTAAAAACCCTCAAAATACCTATAAAACCTAAAAACCATTTAAACCAAAAAAAAAGACTTAAAATGCCCAAAAATTCAGGTAAACCTAAAAACCCCTATAAAAAACCATATACCCCTAAAAACGCTTAAGTATACTAAAAACCTAAAAACATAAAAATCCCAAAAGACTAAAAAGGAATCAAAATCCCTAAATACCCTATGAACTATAAAATCCTAAAAAAATACATAAAATCCCTAAAACCCTAAAAAGTAAGAAAATTCTAAGGAATCATTGTAAACTTATAAAAACACTTAAAACCCTTTAAAATTTGAATAAAAACAAAAACCCCTAAAAGAACCTAAAACCCTTAAAAATCATAAAATCCAATAAAAACACAAAAAACCCTTAAAAACCATAAAACCCCTATAATATCACTAAAATCCATAAATAAAATTAAAAACATTAAAACATAAAAAAAATCTTCAAAAAGTAAAAAAACCTCTAAAAAAACCCCATAAAACCCCAAAAATACCATAACCCCATTTATATTCAAAAAAATCCTAAAACCCTTAAAAATACCTTAAAACCATTTAAATCAAAAAAATATCTAAAAATACCAAGAAATATAAAATACCCTAAGAACCATGAATACCCTAAGAAAAACATAGAAAACTGAAAATACTTAAAACCCCTAAAAATCTAAAAATGCTAAACATACTAAGACCCCGTAAAACCCTAAAAACCATTAAACTCCTCAAAATACAATAATACACTAAAAATAGATAAAAATACTAAAAAAGTAAATATATATCAAAACTTAAAAACCCCTAAATAACATTAAAACACCTATTAAAACATTAAAAACATAAAAAATATAAAAACCCTAAAATCCAAAATAATTGTTACAACCCTAAAACCCTTAAAGTCCCTAAAAACCTAAAACCCTTAAAACCATAAAAAATACAAAAAAATATAAAAACCCTTTATGCCCATAAAATCATTAATAAACCCTAAAAACCATTTAAAATACTAAAAAACTACAAAAAGCTAAAAAATCCAAAAAACCCTATAAAAGGATTACAATCCTAAAACCCAAAACAGCCGTACAACTCATCCAAATCCATAAAAACCCTAAATATCCCCAAAAAATGTGAAAAACTCTAAAAGCATGATAGAATATTGAAAAAATATAAAAACCTAAAAACAAAAAAACACGTAAATACTAAAAAAAATTATAAAACCCAATAAAAACACAAAATCCATAAAATCACTATAAACCCAAAAATATCAAAAATCCCATAAAATCCATTAAAATGAAAAAAAAACCCAAAACGCTTCAAAATACTATGAAATAATTAATGCCTAAAAACAATTGAAATAAATGAAAAATCATAAAAACAATAAACACCTAAAAACCCTAAAAAGAATAAAAACTCTAATACCCCAAAATACCACAAAAAATATTAAAACCCAAAAACCGCATAAGAACCATAAACCCAACAAAAGCTCTAAAAACACTTTAATACCCAAAAATGTAAAAAAATTCTAAAAAACATAAAAGCATAAAAACTCAAAAAACTATAACCCCCCCACCCCAATACATGAAACCCCTAAGAACAAAATAAACATAGAATGTATAAACCCATAAAAAGCCAAAAAAAATCCTAAAATTCAATAAAAATCACTAAAAATTTTAAAAATTCAAAAACCCCATAAATCCTTAATAAAACCATAAAATCAAAGAACACATAAAAGTCCTAGCGATCCTAAAATTGCTAAAAAACAGAAAAAACACTAAAACACCAAAACCCCCTAAAATCACTCAGCATCATTAAAATAAAAAAACATATAAATCCTTAAATTTTTTTAAATCCATAAGAAAACAACTAAAATCAAAAAAACACTTAAAGCCACTAACAACCTCAAAAATTCTAAAAACACTAAAAACTTTTAAATGACACTAAAATCCTCTTTAAACATTAAAACCCTTAAAACGTATTAAAACCCAAATACACACATAAAACTCTAAAAACCCTTTAATCCATGAAAAATTTCAAAAAACTCAACAAATATTTAAAAAACTATAAACATTTAAAAACCCATAAAAACCCAAAACCCCAAAAAAACCGTAAAACCCCTATAAAATTAAAATTTCAAAACATTCACTAAAAATCAAAAAAAAAATATAAATAACACCAAAACCCCTCAAAAATATAAGATACATGTAAAAAACTAAAAAATTAGAATGCAAAAAACCTTAAAATGTGAAAAACACTAAAAATTCTAAAATCCAATAAACCACAAAACCCGCAAAATCCCTAAAACCCTTAAAAACCCATAAAATCATAAAAAATCCAAAAAATTCTTAAAAACATGAAAACTTATAAACCCATAAAAATCAATAAGAAAACCTTAGTAACCTAAAACTACATAAATCACCTAAAAACCTTAAAATGACCTTAAACCCCTAAAACCAAAAAAATCACAAATCCCCTTAAAACAATTAAAAAATCCTAAACCATTACTAACCCTCTAAAACCCGTCAAAAAAAAAACATTAAAAAAAATCTAAAAACATTAATCATTACAAAGCAAAAAAAAATCCCTAAAACCCCAAAAAAACAATAAAACCCTAAAACCACAATATACCTAAAACCCCTAAAAACCATAAAACTACTAAAAAATACATTAAAATACCAGAAAATGTAAAATAACCATAAAACCCTTAAAAACACCTATGAAACCCTTAACAACATAAAAATACTTAAAACCCCTAAAATCCTAAAAATGATTAAACCCCTTAGAATCCTAAAAACACTAAGACCAATTAAATCCATCAAAATCCCTAAAACCCAAAAACCATAAAAATCCATAAAACCCTAAAAATCCCAAAAAGTGTAAAAAATATACAAACCCTGTAAACACAAAATAAAATAGTAATACCATAATGAAACTAAAAACCCCTTAAAACCGAAAAAAACTAAAAATCTACATATCTCAAAAATAAATTGAAATCCCCCAAAAACCATGAAATTCCCAAAAAGAATAATTTCCCTAAAAAACATAAAACCCTAAAAACCCACTATATATATTCAAAAAAAATTACCCCCTGTAAAAAATTAAAAAACTCTAAAAACCCTCAAAAACCCAAGAAAACTAAAAATCCCTAAAAATAATTGAATAACATAAAATATAAATATAAAACCTTAAAACCTAAAAATACCTAAAAAACCTAAAAATATAAATTCATAATAATCATTAAATCTGTAAAAACCCTAAAAACCCTAAAAACCATTAAATACTAATAAAAAACCCCTAAAATAAAAAGATAAACTTAAAACCATAAAAGCCATAAAAACCCTCTAAATCCACAAAACACCTAAAAACAATAAAATCTGTAGAAAATACTTCAAATCCCAAAATATTTAAAGAACCCTAAAACCCTAAAACCCTAGAATAAAAAATTAAAAACATAAAAATACATAAAACTCTAAAATTCTTAAAAACTCTTAAAACTATACAAACACATAAAAATACCATAAAACCCTAAAGAACCTTAAAACCCCAAAAAGAATGTAAAAATCTCAAAAAAACATTTAAACCAATTAAAATGGTTGAAAACTATAAAAACCCTTTTAAACCCTAAAAAACTCAAAACCCTCCACAATGACAAAAAAACAAAAAAAAAATTAAAACTCCCCAAAAAACCCTCCAAATATCTAAAAACCCAAAATATGATAAAATTTTAAAAAAAACCTTAATACCTATGAAATGTAAAAAAAACATAAACCCCTATGAAAATATTCAAATACTAAAAACACATGATACCTCTAAAATCTAAAAAATTCTTAAAAATAAATAACCTAAAAACTCTAAAATATTTTAAAATCACTAAAAATGCTTAAAATGACACAAATCCAAAAACAATAAAATAACTAAAAATATAAAATACCCCTAAAACCCTAAAAACCCCCTAACAAAAACATAAAAACCAAAAACACATAAAATCCCTAATAACACAAAAAATTGTTAACAACTCAAAAAACAACAACAATACCTTAAATCTAAAAATACTTAAAAACCCTTAAAATTTCAGAAAAACCTTTGAATCCAACTAAAAACTAGAAATTCATTTAAAACCCTAAAAACATTTAAAAACATTAAAAAATCAAAATAATCCTTACAACTAAAAAAAATCAATATAACCCAAAAAACTCCAGAAGACCCTAAAACCTCCAAAAATATTAAAAACTCATCAAATCCATATAAATTATAAAAAACAAAAATAAATCTAAAAAAACTAGAAAATCAAATAAAAAGTAAAAAACACCCTAAAATCACAAAAAACTACTATGAAAACATTAAAAACCTAAGTACACATAAAAAACAAAAAAATACTAAAACCCAAAAACCCATAAAACCGTTAAAACCATGAAAACCTCAAAATCCCTAAAAACAATAAACAACCAATGAAATCATAAAAATACAATAAAATAACTACAGACATAAAAACATAAAAAATTAAAAATCCCTAAGAAAACCCTCAAAACCAAATAACGCTTAGAACCCCCCCAAAAAATTCTAAATACAAAGAAACCCTAAAATCTCTAAAAGACCCTATAACCCCTAAAAACAATAAAAATACCAAAAACCATAAAAAATCGATAAACCCATCAAAACTGTAAAAAAACTAATGTCTCCAAAAATACTTTAAAACACTAAAAATTTTCAATGCCTCTAAAATCTATAATACCTGATAACAACTCAATATTACTCTAAAAACACAAAAAAAAAGAAATAAAGTCCCAAACAACTCTAAAAATACCTAACATTCCAAAAAACCCTCAAAATCCTATAACACCCAAAAAACCACTAAAATTTTAAAAACCTTTATAATAATTAAAATCCTTATAAAAACCTTGAAAATCTTAAAACATGAAAAAACCCTAAAAACCAAAAAAAAAATCTAAATGCCCTTAAAATCATAAAACACTTTGAAAACCCTAAACTCTCTTAAAGTCATAAACCCCTAAAAAAATTAAAAGGGTCCTAAAACTGATAAAAACCCTAAAACCCCTTTAAGAACTATAAAAAATCATTAAACCTATATATATGTTATAAACACTAAAAAACATCAAAACCCCTAAAAACCAGGAAAATTTAAAGATAACATTAATACCTAAAAAACAAAAAACCCCTAAAGTATTATAAAACACAAAAACCCCTAAATACCCAAAACACCGTCAAAATCCTTGAAAACCCAAAAAAACATAAAAATCCAAAAAAAAGAACAAGAAAACTATAAAAATGTAAAAACCCCTTAAACCCCTATAGAAACCATAAAAACCTTAAAAGATTAGACCCCTAAAAACCTAAATAATCTAAAACCCATAATAACCACAAATGTACCTTATATCCCTTAAAAACACAGGAACCCCTAAAAAATTAAAAATTTAAATTACCTATAAAACCATTAAAACCCACTAAAAACTCAAAAAAACCAATTAAAACACTAAAAATATTAATTATACAAAATAACCATAGAACCCCTAAAATAATACAAAAATATCTAAAACCTAAAAAATATCATAGATCCTTAAAAACCATAAAAACCCAAAACACACTAAAAATCCGTAAATCCCCTAAAATATAAAAATCCTAAAAAACATTAAATTTTCCTAAAAAATTAAAAACTCCAATAAATCTGAAACCCCATATGAAAACTGGGAAAACCTAAAATCACTTAAAACCCCTATAAACCCTAAAAAAAATAAAATCATAAAAAATCCTAACAAACCTAAAAATTACTAAAGACCCTAAAAATTATTAAAAACCCCAAAAAAAATAATTTTTTTGAAAAATCCTTTTAAATCCATAATGTGTAAAAACACATAAAAACCTAAAAATCATGAAAAACCCAACAAATACCTAAAAAACTTAAAACTCTTAAAAACCTAAAAAACCTATAAAAAACCTAAAAAACTAAGTGATGAAGGGGGGTTTTATGACTATGGTGATGCGCTTTGTTCTATCGTTGGGTGTTGTGGAGCAACTGCTTCGTTACGAAGTGATGAAGGGGGGTTTTATGACTATGGTGATGATGGTTCTGTGCTGATGTCGGTGGATAATCTTGGTGATATGGTGCTGGATGATGGTTTTTGTGATTTTGGGCACTGGGCTTTGGCTAGTTGTGAGCTGATGGTTACTAGTGAATGCTGGATAATGATGTTTCTTATGGCAGAGCTTCTTGGTGAGAAGGTGTTGGATGCTGGAAAATGTGAGACTGGACGTTGTTCACTGCTTGGCTATGAGTTTTTGATGCTCGTTTCTACTTGGATGAGAAGAGGTAAAGGGATCATGGATCCTCCTACTGTTGGAATTGGGTGAGATGGTGTTGAAGCTGTTGTGAGTTAGGTGTTGTGTCTTTTCTTCTTTTGATTTATCTTTTTTATGGTCTTTGGGGTGTGTTTGTTAAGGGTTTTTGGGTGTGGGTTAATTGACCCCGCCCCTCCCTTTTCACTAGTGTGTTCACATCATTTTTCTAATAAATTCTGGGGGAGATAGGAATAGCTAGGCTTCGAGCCTTCCTTGCCTTAAAAGGACCTAAATTTGAGAAACACCCAAAAAAATCATGATTAAAACTAATAAAACTATATAATACCAAAACACTAAAACTACTAAAAAAGCCAAAAAAAATAATAAAATCCCTAAAACCATAAAAGAACCTAAACCCCCTAAAACCCCCAAAAATTCATAAAAGCCTTAGAAACCTCAAAAACTAGTAAAAACCTAAAAAACATCAGTACTACCAATAAAAAGTCTAGAAATCTTTTACAACCCTAAACCATTAAAAACTCTAAAAAACCCTAAAACCCCTAAAAAATCCTTAAAAATTCTCATAATATATAAGAAACCAATATACAATAAAAAACCCAAATAATCCTTAAAAATATATAAAAAAATAAAAACCAATAAAAACATTGAAAACCCATAGGAACTCATTAAAAGCTAAAAACACTAAGAACTCCTATAACCAAAAAAATGTTAAAAACCTTAAAAAACGTAAAATGATAAACCCTTAATACCCTTAAACCCTATAAGAATATTAACATAATAATAATTCCCCAAAAATCCTAAAAAATTTAAAAATAGTAGAAAACCATTTGAAAAACATTAAAACCTTGAAATATGTTAGAGCCGTAGAAATCCTAAAAAATGAGAAAACCCTAGAAACCATAACTAACTCTAAAAATATTAAATACCTTAAAAACAATGAAAACCATAAAACCACTAAAATCATATAAAACCCACTAAATCCCTAAAAAACATTGAAATCTCTAAAAATCCTTAAAAACCCTAAAAAACACAAAAACATATAATAACACTAAAATCAATATAAACCATAGATTCTCTAAAAAAATTCAAAATCCCTAAAAACAATAAATCCCATAATTACATAAAACCCCGAAATATCCCTAAAATTTTTGAAATACTTGAAAACTGCAAATTAACCCTAAAAAACCATAAAACTCTTAAATTCCATAAAAACCTAAAAGATGCATAAGACCATAAAAACATTTAAAAATCCATGAAACCCTAAAAATATATAAGAATTATAAATAGCGTACAAAATCTATAAAATTATCTAAAATTGAAAAAAAAACATAAAAATACAAAAAAACAATAAAAAATTAAAAACACTAAAACTCCTAAAAACCTTCATATTCTAAAAACCATAAAAACTCTAAATATTCCCTTTAAAACCTAAAACCCCTTAAAAAATTAATGAAGAATAAAACCCCCTAAATACCCTCAAAACAACTTAAACATCTACATACACATTTAACACATAAAAAATTAAAATACCCTAAAACACAAAAAACCTGTAAAAAATTCAAAACCACTTAAAAAACCAAAAACCCAAAAACCCAAAAACCCTAAAAATCGATGAGAACCCATAAAAATCATTTAATTACCTAAAAGTCCCTAAAACCTAAAAAACCTAAAGAAATTGAAAAATCCAATGAATACCTTAAAACATAAAAATACATAAACCAATAAAAACCCTAAAATGCTAAAATACCAAAAAACCCACAAATATCCTCAAAATATTTAGAAACCCTAAAAAAATAAATATCATTTAAAATATCTTAAAATACCTAAAATAATTAAAACCACTAAAAACGAGTAAGAAAACCTAAAAACATTAAAAAAACATAAAACCCATAAAAAACCTAAAAAATTCTATATAATATAAAAACACTAAATACACTAAAACCATAAATCTCCTAAAACATTAAAAAACCCTAATACCCTAAAAATTATAAAAACCATTTGAGTCTTTAAAACATTAAAAAATATAAAAAACATTTTAAACCCTATAAAACTCCAAAAAACCATAAAACCCTAAAAACCATAAAAACCCTAAAAACCCTACAAACCCTCAAAATGCCTAAAAATCTTTAAAACACATAAAAATCATAAAAATGACCTAAAAATATCTAAAAAATAAAAAACCCTATAAATCCCTAAAAAAGACATTAAAATCGAAAAAAAACATAAATCCAATAAGAACCTAAAAACCCTAAAACCACAAGAAACCCTAAAATACCCTTATACCATAAAAATCTATCAAAAAAATAAAAAACCTAAAAATACTAAAACATCCATAAATTATCTAAAAAGATAAAAAAAACCAATAAACTCCAAAATTCATTATGGAAACATTAAAAATCCAAAAAACACTTAAAACTCTTAAACCCCAAAAATATGTTAAAAACCCTTATTTCACCCAAAAACCAAGTTGATGCAATGGATGATTAAATTGTCCTAGTTATTTAAATTTTTTTATTTTTTATTATGATGAAAACATTATTATTTTTTCACAAATGGTAATGTTTTCAATTGGTTCAATTTCAGGCGGTTAATTGGGGTGAAATCACTGGCATCCATTATAACATCTTATATGCTCTCCAACAGGTTTGATTACCAAGCCAAAAACACCAAACACCTATCACGTTCATTATTCATAGACCTTATTTCCAAATTCTTGAGTTCATTGGGTGATTTTCTCAATGACACATGACAACTCACATTCGTCGAGAGGATGGGAACTAAGGCTCATCTTACCCTTTTGGTGGAACTATTTCTTATTCATGGACTCTCTTATAGATTTAATATGTGTATATATGTTTCTAAAGACTTGATTTATTCCAAATCATGTTTCTGTGGAATACCCCTAGGGAAGTAGTTAGTCATGATTACGCCTAGTTTTGGAATCATCTAGATGTATTCAAGGCCCTTCATTTATAAAATGATATGTATGTATTTGAGGATCTCCATCAATGGTACCAGTTTATGGGTAAATTAAAAATGATTTGGTGATTCTCTAGGACAGTCCTAGTTTCATGCCATATAGGGTGGAAATCTAGAGTTTATCATCATTTAGGGGGGACAAGAGTCGTTTTGATTTCAGCATCAATCCCATAAGATGGGCTTCTTATGTATCATTGTGATAGAATCAGAACCAATTTAGTTCAGTGTCACTTAACTGGAAACATCACCTTTTAATTTCATGTAACAAGGACCCAACAATGAAGATTTAACATCCTGTGGAAAGGAAAAATGGGAGAAATTTTGTTTGGTTAATAGTGTTGTGGGACTTATGTCATAGCATTGTGAGGTACCCATATAGGGTATAGTCTCCTAGGTTGATTTAACCTTATGAGAGATATAGCATAAAAACACTAGGGTGATTTGAATGTCGGGTTCGAACCTGAAGGAGGCTTCCCACATATCCCTGCTAGTTAGGAATAAAATCCCTCATAGTTAGGTTTTATTTGAGACTTACACTTCAGAGGATACCTACTAAGGGAGAATTATTGGGGCTTAAGCATGGGAGATTCTCAATCAAGGGGATTTGGTTAGGGCTTACACCGTATGAGAGGCCCATTTAGATTGAAGTTGCGGCTTACATATATGGATATGGATCATTCTTTAGATTGATATTGGGGATTACATCTACGGAGAAGGATCATGATTTTGGACCATGTGGATGTCATGATCGCCACCAACCACTAAGCTCATGTGAGTCATACTCAGTGTGAGAAATAAGAAAAGGTAGTGGAATTGAAGATTGTATGCCCCACTTGATCTGCTGATAGATGGTATTAGTGCCCAAGGGTAGACAAAAAGTATTTGGGTGTTCTCATATCCACTTTTGTTTTTATATTTAAGATAGTCACATTAGGTGACCTATATAGAAATGTCCCATGTGAGGGTAGAGTGGGATTTGGGAGAAACCTCTAGTAAGAAAGGATATAAGAATACCCTAGTGGGAGTTCCCTAAATTTGGATTCATGCGGAAGGATCCCATTCCTTATCAAAAGGAAATATAAGTGTGATCCCATATATTCCTACCCGAAATAGAGAGGTACATGTGAATATCCCAAGGTTGGACATCACATTACCATGGGAATGTAAAATTATGTAAATTCTGGGGGTCTACATTACTAATGGGATAACCTACATGTATCTAACTAACATGGGTATGTGAACTCAAAAGGGCATGATGATGTGCCCTGTGGTTATATCATATGGTTCTAGAGGCTTTGTAAAAGTCCTTTCTTTAATGTTGTTGGACTCATTTACAGAGGAGTTTACATGGGGACTGATGAAGTAATGAAAGGGAATGATCATGAACAGAGAGTGGATATCCATAGGGTGCCCTCATTCACATAGAATGTTCTCATATGGTATAGGGGTTCTACAATGTATCATATTGTTACGTGGGCAAGGAGCTTATATGTGTACCATTATGGTACGCATAACTATGTGGAGTTCTAGTAGCATTCTTCCATGTGGGGCTAGGTTCCATCTGCATATCATATTTCAATGTGTGGATGAATTCTTCCTGCATAGTGAATTCATATGTGGTTAAGGGTTTCATTCATGTATAAAATTGATATGTGGGGTTCCAAGTTGTGAATGCGGAACTTCTTCTATACCACTCAAGGAGTATGGTTGTAAGGTATATTCAGTCTTTGGATTATTGATTTTAACTTATTCTCCATTTTAAAACTATGCAACAGTGTTTTTACCGATGAGGACTTATTGAAGGAGTTCAGGTTTTGCGGAGCTTTTGATTTCATCATTCGACCATTGATCATCCAAAATGATGATCCACTCATTGTCTCCCCTCATACTCAATTTATAGAGAATAGGTGAACTATGTACAGATGTAGTAAGTTCTTTATAACAAGATCGAAATTTCACTTTTGCATAAGCCCAGGGAAATTACGTAACAGATGGATGATTTAGTTAGTGGAGGACGTATGGTTACGATCAATGGTGGAAAAAATCACAACCTCAGTCCCAAAAATGACTTCATTTTATTCACAGGAATCCATTTGAAATGAATTTTCTTCATACCATTTCATTCCATGTTGGAGTATTGAACAAGGAAAATTTATTTTTCCTCACCCCACAAATGTTTTCTTTTGTGGATCTTTGTTTTTTGTATTCCTCCTGCAAATGGTTTTATTCACATGTGATTTTACACAGTAGATCACAATATGTAGAGGTGATCCACGAAGGGTTTACCTCTTCATAGTCTGACTTTTTTCATTTCTGAATTTTCTCTTTTAAACATTTTTCCTTCAAATATTCATTTGGTTTATTTTCCATCATTTTAAAATTTCATGGGATAACATCAATCTCCTTTGAAAATTTTTAGGACCCAGAAAAATTCCCCCATCAGGATGGGGTCCGATTATGGGGAAGTGGAGGCTATTTTGATGTTGGATGTTGTTCTGATTTGATTCGGTTTGTAGTATGAGGGTGTACCCTTAATAGGGGGACCATTCCTATATAAAGGGGTACCATGTCATTTGTACTTTATCATATTTCTTAGAGAACAAAATGATCTGGTGATTTGATCTTGATCTCCAGATCCTACGTAAAACAATCTTTTATGGACACCTTCATCCACGAACCAAACATTGTATCCCCTAATAGAAACATTGGACACGTGGTCATTGAGTTCAGATTTTTGTATAGTGGGGTTCGGTGTGTGGCTCACAAGTTACATGAACTGATAGTTCTTTGGCCAATGCTTCATGGGTCGGCGCCTTACAAGCATAAACGAACGATCTGTTCATAGATAGTGCCTTCCCTGGACCTTCCATTTATGGAACATCTAGTATGTAGACTCTATTATGTCCTTTTCCAATTCATATAGGCTAACTCTTTTTTGCATGACCATTTAATAATTAAATCAGATGAATCTAATTCCCACTTCAATGAATTCTACTGGGAGAAGGGTGGATATGGCTGATAATATTGAAGATGATCTTCATTCATACATTGTTCCTCAAGAGGGTATTTTGAAAGTCCTCATTTCACCCGAACTTATGGCATATCCAATGTCCATCCAACTTCCTCTTTACAACTTTGGACATCAAGATGATTCTATGCTGCCTCTCATTAACCAGAATATTCATATTGTCCGTTGAGAGATATATTGGGCTCATGATAATGAATATGCATCTAATACAGTGGAAATCATGAATGGATCAAGATAAAGAAACAAGTTTTTATGGCTCAATGTGAACTCATAGTAGTCATCATGGCAAAGACACATCATTGAATTCAATCAATCATAAATACATGTCCATTTTCAACCATTCACGAGGTAACCCCAATGGAGGGTGGAGTTTAAAATGGGATCTATGATCTATAGTATTTTTCTCTGATGAATGAGCCTGGGTGTTTTGGTTCATCAAAACAATTTGGAATCACATGATCTATTTGATGCTATCAACTTATACCAAGAAGTGTGGGTTTCCAAAATTTCCATTTATTCATCAGGTGATATACTACTTGAATTTCTCACATACTGATGTTCAAGTACTAAAACAAGACAATTGTCCCATGTTAAAGTGGGGATCAGTTTTCGGGATATCTATCTGGTAGGGTGACTTCACATCCTCAATAATATGCTTGACAAATTTTTACCCGTGTCCAACACCAAGGGAAATATTTTGAAAGTATCTCTATTGGGAGGAGAATTATTGATCATGGAAGAGATAATACTTGGTTATCCTCTTCATGCTCACTCACTCATATCATTTTTGGATTGGATGGGATTGTTATTTCTATTGAACAGACCAAGGCTAAGAGTTATCCATAGCCATATACATCCAACCTAATAGTCATGACATATTCCCATTTCTTAATGTGTTACCCTTAAATAGGGTCTATATACCACATGGGGATAATAAATTTAGTAAGACTTGTATTATAATCTCAAATTAGAAGGTATCATTGCCAAATTCATAAGTGGATGGATTTTCCATTCTTATTATGTTTACAATAGGTTCTGATTTCTCACTTTGATGATGGGAACCCCATTGGACGAAGGATTACCTATTAATCTAGTCATTCCCACCCTTTCCCAAATTTATAAGTTCTTAGAGAATATACCAGAGGGAATATCTATTCCTCATCTATCAGGTTGATGACCTATTCTAGGGTATCTGTTCTTCTCACCCAGCAGAAATCTTAAGAATCTTACATTTCTCCTCCTTCAATGGGGACCAATGGAGCAGTATTCTCCTCACTGTGAAAATAGTGAGCTGTGTGGTGTTGGAGATAACATCTTCTAGTAGGGGCCCTTGAATAGGGATCTTGTGCAGTAGGTAATAGTCATTGATGGAGATCTCATCTACTTCCCCAAATAAATAGAGGTACTCATTGTTACGTTCTAGGGATAGGAACCCGAAATTATTTGAGATGGCTAGTGGGAATGCCTTGTTCTAGAATGTCAGCAACTATTGAAGAGGTAGTTTTAATGATTTCTCTGGCTAGAGGGTCGGCCTTTCAACCTCCACTATGGGGAGAGTACCATTCTTGTGGTACTCCTGGAAGAGTGTGTTTGAAACAGAGCGTTGGATATTGCAGTTGGGTTAAAGAGTTCACTTCATTGTGGAAGACTCAACCGATCCGATGATTGATGTGCATGTTTTAAAGAACATTTAGGATGACATTGAATTTATGGTAGATTAGAAGACCTCTTGTATATGTTAAATGTACAGAAAATTAAAGCATCTTTTATATATAATCTCATGTACACATACATGATTGATGATTTATCATGACCCTCATTCTTTTTGGATGTGAAAGGGGATTTAGTGGGGTAATACCTCAGCCTTGTATGATGATTCACATTAGGTTTACCATTTTTGTTTCTCCAAAATAATGTTATGGATGTGCCGATGGATTAAAAGGCATTGGTATTATCATGTTATTTCATTTATGTTTCAAATGAAAAGGTTATAGTTTTTCTTGTTGGTGAATATGGTCCCTTGGATTGACAGTAGAAGGTTTTTTTGGAGTGAAATATCTAGTATCTTTTATAAAATACTCGATGTTCTCTAATGGGTTTCATTGCGGAGCTTGAAAAATAAAATATCTCTCACATACATTATTAATAGACCCACTTTCTAACAGAAGGTGTTCATTTGATCATTTTATAAATGATAATTAAACAATGGTAAACGGATGGGAAATTGGGCTCATGTCAACCTTTTGTGGGAAACTATTTCCTATTACTAGACTCTGTTATAGATTTATGCTATGTTCATATTTTTATGAATCCTTCCTTTATTCCAAAAAATGTGTCTGTTGTATATCCCTAGGGAAGTAGTTAATCATGAATACACTGGAGATTGGAATCTACTGGATGTAACTAATGTTCTCCATCAATGGAAGGATGTATATGTATTCTAGGTTCTCCATAGATGTTATCCTTTTATGGGTAAATCAGGAATTATTTGGTTGTTCTCTTACACAATGGTTGTTTCAAGACAAATGGGATGGCGCTCAATATTTTATCATCACCAAGGGGGTACGGGAGCAGTTTTGATATCAGGATCGATCCCATAAGATGAAATTCCTATATATCCTCAATAGAGGAATCAAAACCCATGTAGTTAAATGGATCTTTAATAGACACATCACTATTTAATGCCGTGTGGCAAGGACCCAACCATGTTTTTTTAACGTCATGCAGAAATGACATAGATGTGAAAGGATGTCTGGTTTAGGGTGGTGTGGGAATTTTTCCTAAGCCGCCCAAGGTTCCGATAAAGGATATGGTCTTATGTGTAGATGTGAACATATCACGGATAATTCCAAGAAAACATTAGTGTTATTTTTATGACAAGTTTGGACTTCAAGGAGGATTTCTAAGTATTCAAGTTAGTTTGGAATCAAAGACCTCCACGTTCCGTTTGAGCTAGGATGTAAACTTAAGATGAGGCCTCTTACGGGAAAATTATTGGGGTTAATGCATTAGAGAAACCCGATAGAGGGGATTTATTATGGGTATAAATTTTATGGGAGGAACATTTGGATTGATGTTGGGGATTACATATATGGAGAAGGATTATTTATAGGATTTATTTTGGGGATTACATCTATTGAGAAGGCACCTGCTTTGGGGCCATGTTGATTTAATGATCACCACTGAATTATAATGCCACACGAGTCTTTATTAGTGTGAGAAACAAGATTAGGTAGTGTATCTGAAGATCACACATCCCACATCATCTTTTGATAGATGTTACTATAGCCTAATGGGAGAGAGAAAGGGCTTTGGGTGTGAATGTATCCAATTTTTATTTCATTTTCTTTATAATCATATTTGGTGACCTACTTGGATATGTCCGGAGTGAGGTAAGATAAGAGAGTGGGTAAAACCTCATATAAGAAAGGATAGGGGATCACTGTAGTGGGAGTGACCTGAATTTGGTTATGGGAAGGGGGAGGGAGGATCCCATTCCTTATCAATATTTAATTAATGTGTGATCCCCTCTATTTTCTCTTGAAACATGGAGGTAAATGTATGTATCCTTAGTTTGGACCTCGTATTACCATGGAAATGTATTCTTATTGTCATTCAGGGGGTCTGATAATCTCTTGGGATTACCAACATGTCTCCTCTTACACAGTGTATGTGAACTCAAATGAAATGCTAGTGTTCCCAATGTTTTTATCATATAGGTCTGGTGGCTTTTGAAAACGCCTTGTTTTATCTTCATTGGACTGGTTTGTATAGAAGTCGACATGGGGACTACTTATGAAATGAAAGGGAATGATCGGGGCTATATAGTTGAATTCTATATGGTACCCCATTCACATGGTAAGTTATCATATAGAATAAGGGTTCTTTTACACAGCATGTTGCTATGCAGGCAAGGAGGCTCTCTGAGTACCGTTAAGGTACACGAACCACAGTAGATTCCTCGTAGCATTCCGATACTTGTGGCGATTTTGCATTCACTTAGAATATTCCTATACAGGGAAAACTTTCTACAATGTGGTGAATTTATATTTGGGGTATGGTTCAATCCACATATCATAATGCCATGTGCGGTTCCTCAATATGAATGGACATTGGTTATCGTCCTCTTTGGAAGTATTTCCATGAGGGATCTTCAGTCCATGGATTATGAATTTTAATTTATTCTCTTTCTCAACACTATGGAGAGGTGTTTTAATATGCAAGGAGTTATTAAATGAGTCTGGATTTTGTAGAGAATTCAATTTATTCCTTTGATCTTCAAACATCTAAAATGTTGATCCGCTATTTTTCTCTTATCGAACTCAATTTATAGTGAATTAGGGAACGGGGTACCAGTGTATCCGACTGCTCATAACGAGGCCATGATCCCCCCTTTTCAGAATCCCACAACCATTACCTATCCCATTAATGATTTAGATAGCATAGGTCATGGTTTTATGGTCCATAGATGAAAAAATCACCACCTCGGTCCTGCAAACTAATTTGTTATGTTCGAGAAGAGCTGTTTGCTTTTCCTTTCCCATAAACTCTATGAGTCCATGGGTGATGTGGTGCATGATGTGAATTTCTCTGCCCTAGTCCAACAAAATGATTGTGTTCATAAAGATGATGGTATCATTTTCCTCCCTTGAACAGTTTTATTTGTGAGTTTTTTTCATGAAGCGGGTCTCCTTGTGGAGGGGAGATCCATGAAGAGTTTCCCTCTTCATGGTATCACTTTTTTCCTTTGATGAATTTTTTCCTTTAATCATTTTCCTTCAATTATTTCATTAGGATTAGTTTCATCTTTCTCCACTTTCATCGGATAATTTCAATTCCCTGTGCAATGTTAACCAGACCCAACAGCCCTAAAAACCCTAAAATCCCCTAATAACCACTAAAACCACAAAATCATATAAGGACACTATAAAACCTACAAACCTGTAAAATCCGTATAAAATAACTAAAATGCAAAAACCCATTAATCAACTAAAAACATTTAAAAACTCTTCAAAACCCTAAAATCCCTTAGAATCAAAAGAAATCTCCAAAGAACCATAGACCCTAGATAACCCCCAAACCCTCAAAAAACCTATAAATCCTAAAAACCCATAAAAATATAAAAAATCAAGAAAAATACCTAAAAACATAAAAAATCACACAAACCCTGAATGCCCCTAAGAAAACTGTACAAAACCAAAAACACATAAAAATGATAAAACCCCTAATAAAATTCTATAACCCTAAAACCATAAAACCCCCAAAATACTGCCAAAATACTTAAACACATTGAAGACCATAAAAATCCTTAAAAACATAAAAAAACCCTGAAAACTATGAATCCCCTTAGAAAATCATAAAAACCATAAAACACATAAGGCCCTACAAAACCCTAAAAATGATAAAAGCCTAAATAATATTAAAAAGATCCTAAAACCCTTGAATACCATAATATCATAATACCTTTAGAAACTAAAACCCAATAAAAACCCAAATGACAATTGAAAACATTAAAAACCTTTCAAACCCATAAAAAATTACAATACACTAAAAAACATTAAAACCATAAAAAACTCAAAAGCTCCCCTTAAAAACTCCAAAAATCAACAAAACATCAAAAACCATAAAAACCTCAAATTACATAAAAACCTTGAAAACCCAAAGAAATCCTATAAAAACTATTAAAATCCCTAATAAATCGTAACAAATAAAAAACCTTCAGAAGCACTTAAAAACCTCAAAACACATAAACCATATAAAAATCTAAAAAACACTAAAAACCCTAAAAATCAAAAAATGCAAAAAATGATAAAACCCATCAGAATACACAGAAACCATAAAACCATAAATTTCCTAAAAATTCAATAAAACACACTAAAACCCTCTAAAACCATAAAACCACATAATAATATCTTATTCCACTAAAAACACTAAAAATTGAAAAAACCCATAAATCTCCCAAACACACTAAAAACCATAACCCCCATAAAAACTATAAACCATAAAAACCCATAATGCACTAAAAACTAAATAAAATTCTAAAAACTATTGAAAACCCGAAAAACCTCAAAATATACCCAAAAAATTCAAAAAAAACCATAAAACCCGTAAAAATACAGAAAACCATAAATATCCCAAAAAACCCAAAAAACCCATAAAAATCATAAAGAAATCATAAAAATAACTATAAAAATAAAAATTACTAAAAACCCTGAAAACCATTAGAAAAACATAAAAACCATAAAACACTTAAAACCTCTAAAAACCAAAAAAACGCTAAAAACATAAAAATTATTTAAAACCCCTAAAAATAAAAAAAACGTAAAAACCTAAAATTAACATAATCCCATAAACCCCAAAAACACATAAAAATTTCAAAACCCATTAATGCCCCAAAAATTCCATAAACAAACTAAAAACTCAAGAAACCTATTTAGGCCCCTAAAAATATTTACAAAATCAAAGCACCTTAAATCCCAAAAAATTCAAAAAACCCTAAAACCCCTAAAAACCACAAAACACATAAAATATAAAAACCTTAAAACCCCTTGAAATCACAAAAAAACTCTAAAGGCCATACAAACACTAAAATAAAAATTAAAATGAAAAAACCATAAAATACTATAAAATACAAAAGCAATCTCTTAAAAATAAAAACACATATATCCCCAAAAAACCTAAAAAATGGTAAAACCCCTAAAAACCACAAAAAATCTCCAAAAAATATAAAAACACTTTAAACCCTAAAAACATTTAAAAACTGGAAAACAATTTAAAGACCAAACATATCACAAAAAATCCCCAAAAACCCAAAAAAATCATATAAACACTAAAAGAACTGAAAATTATATAAAAAACATGAAAGCACTTAAAAATCATAACAATCCCTTAAAACATTAAAATCCCTTAAAAATGAAAACAAAATAAAACAAATGAAAACCTATAAGTATTTTGAAATCCTAAAAATCATAAAAACACTCGGAATCCTTAAAAATGATAAAAACCTGAGAACCTTAATAACCATAACCTCCTAAAAACATGAAATTTCATGAAACACTAAAACCCTAAAATCCCTGACATCCCTGAATCCCGTAAAAAAAAACTAAAGAAACATATAAAAACCCTAAAACCAACTAAAAAATCAAAACACTCTTTTAACCTCAAAAAACACTATAAAACTATAAAATCTTAAAAATTATTTAAATATGAAATAAATGGAAAAAATATATAGAGTCTAAAAAACATAAAACCCCCAAAATCCCTCAAAATACAAAGAGACTATAAAAATAATAATAATCCTAAAGAACCCTATAAATCCCTAAAAACTTTGAAAACCCCTACGAAATACTATAAAACTAAAAAAAATAAAAAAACCCCTTTAAAACGTAAATCTGATAAAAACCATAAAACAACTAAACACCATAATAACCCCTAAAATATCATAAAATTCATATAACCACTAAAAACCCTATAAACCCATTAAAACAGAAAAAATGTTAAAAACACCAAAAAAATATAAAAAACCTAAAAACTCAAAGAAAACATAAAATGAAAAAAATAATAAAACCATAAAAATCATAAAAACTCAAAATACCGCAAAATACCAAAAAATCTGTTAAACCATAAAATCATTAAAAAATACATAAATCCACATAAAATTTAAAAGACCCTAAATAACTAAGAACACTAAATGAATTCTTAAAATCAATAATCACTTAAAACCCCAAAAACCTACAACTATGAACCCCCTAAATTCCTTAGAACCCATAACAAAACAAAAAACCTTAAATCCCTAAAACCACAAATATACCTTAAAACATCAATGTACTCTAAAAAACATTAGACTTCATAAAACATTATAAAATTAAAAAATCCCTTAAAACCCTAAAAACATAAAAATAAACATAAAACCCCAAATAAACCATAAAAACATCAAAAATCCTAAAACACCTAAAACACCTCCAAATAATTAAAAACACTGAAAACCCATAAAAATAATAATGTTCAATAAAAATCCTAAAATATAAAAAACACAAAAAAATTCTTAAAAACACAAAAAAATATATTAAAACAACTAAAACCCACAATAAACATAATAACAGTAAAAACTCTAATAATACCTAAAAGGCACTAAAAACCTAGAAACCCTAAAACCCAATGAACCATAAACCCAAACAAAAACATTAAAAAATCGAAAAACCCAAATGAACCTATAAAAACAAAATACTCTTAAAAATATTTAAAACACTAAAAATGTTTAAAAATATTAAAAACATTAAGGACCCAAAAATCAAAAATAAAACATAGGACACAAAGTAAGCATAAAGTCTCAAAAAACATGAAAATATACTACAAACCCTCCAAATCCATATAAACCCTAAAAACTAATAAATATCATAAAAATCCAAGAATACACAAAATATTCCAAAACCCTATTAAACCTTTTGAAAATCGAAAAAACCTAAAAATACTTAGAACACTGAAGAACATAAAAAAATAAAAATCCCTCAGAATCTATAAAAAGAAACAAGAAAACCAAAACCCCCTAAAACAATAAATCCCATAAAATTTTTAAAAACCCATAAAAACCCTGAAACCACTGAAAACACAAAAACTACTTTAATCCCTTAAAAACATTGAGAGACCCTAGAAACCGTAACAACCCTAAAAACGCAAGAAAACAATGAAACATAAAAAATAAAAAATACACTAAAAACCCTAAAAAAACTTTTAAAACAACCAAAATCCCAAAACACACTAAAAACAATAAAAAATTCCTAAAAGCCTATATAAATCCAAAAAAAGTATAATAATTCCTAAAACACTCTTAACACTAACAAAAACATAAAAATATTAAATAACATAAAACCCCTAAAAACATAAAAAAACCCAAAATAATATAAAACACCAAAAAGTGAATAAATATGAAAAACCACTTAAAAATAAAACCCCACCAAATTTCCAAATAACTAAAATAAATGAAAACCCTTAATAACCACTATGAATATAAAAATTCATTAATCCACTAAAAAAATTATTAAACTCTAAAAAAACATTTAAAATCTTAATAAACTCAAAACAAACCAAAATACTCAAAAAACTATTCAAACCCAAAAACCCTCAAAATTCCTAAAAACCTTAAGAACCTTATAATTGAAAAAAAATCATAAAAATCAGTAATAAAGAAAAAAATACCCTAAAAGATTTAAGAAAACCAAAAAAACCTAAAAACACTTAAAACCCAAAAAAACATAAAAAAAATAAAAATTCTAAAAAATTTTAACCCCAAAAACCACCTTCAAACTCTCGAAATCCAGAAAAATAGTAAAAACCTAAAAAATCCCAAAAATCCAAAAAATCCAAAAAATCCCTAATTATATTAAAAACCATAAAAACCATGAAATCCTAATATAACCTTAAAAACTTAAAAACACTTATAACCACTACAAAAACATAAAATTTAATTTTTTTTGAACACTAAAACCCCCTAAATCCAAAAAAAACAAAAAAATCCATTAAAAACCATAAAGAACTAAAAAAACCCTAACAACCCAAAGCAAACTCTAAATAATCTTTATAACCAAAAAAATGTTTAAAAAAACATAAAACCCTTGAAAAATAATGAAAAATAAAAAAAACCCAAAAAATTTAATCAACCTGAAAAATCTAAAAACCATAAAAACTCGCCAAATACATAAATACTCTAAAAACCTATAGAAACCATAAAAATCATTAAATATACCTAAAATATAAAAACACTAAAAACATAATAAATTGTGTAAGAAAACCTTAAAACTAATAAACACTTAAACCCACTATGAACCTAAAAAACACAAATAACCAATAAAAATATAAAAACCATAAAAACCTTAAAATCTGTAATATCAACTTAAAATTTTAAAATACCTTAAGAACCCCAAAAAATAGGAATACCATAGAAAAATATAAAAACACTTTGAAGCTCTATGATCATTAGATAACTTAAAAACACCTTTAAACACTAATGAATTAAACAAACCTAAAATCATGAAAAATTAATAAAAACCCAAAAGACCTTAAAATCCCTAAAGTCTCTAAAAACCATATCTTTTAAAAACCATAAAAACCATAAACCCCTAAAAACCCCTATGAAAACCTTAAAACCCAAAAAAAAATTACGACCCTTAAAAAAATTGAAAATTTGAAAAAAAAAATCTAAAAACATAAAAATACCTAAAAACACTAAAAAACCTCAAAAATCAATAACCACCCTAAAAGACCATAAACATCATAATAAATACATGAATGTCATTAAAAATTTAACAACTAGAAAAAACACTATCAAATTTAAGGAAAACCTTAAAACAATAATAAAATAAAAATAAAACCCCCAAAAAACCAAAAAAATGCTAAAAAACTAAAAAACACTAAAAACAAAAATAAACCCTGAAAAACAATCAAAATTTCCAAAATACCTAAAAATTATTAAAATTATAAAAATCCCTAAAAATCCAAAAAAAATCCATAAAACCCTACAAACCCCTATGAAAACCATAAATATATATAAACACATAAAACCACAAAAACCCTAAAAACACAAAAACCCTAAAAACCACGAATAACATAAAAAACTACAATAATGATTAAAATCAATAAAAACCTTAAAAAATATTAATCATAACAATCCCAAAAAATCAATAAAACCATTAAAATACCCAAAACCTTTAAATACCCTGTGAAAACCTTAAAATCCTAAAACAGATAAAACCTCTAAAAAAATAAAATCACAAAAAACCATAAAATTCCTTAAAATATCAAAAAACCAAAAACATAAAAAACCATAAAAGCCCTAGAAACCCATAAATACCCTAGAAACCCACTAAAAATTCTAAATACCATTGAAACCCTATAAATGATTAAAAAACTCTAAAAATCCTGAAAATCCTAAAAACTAACAAAATATCTAAAAACCAAAAGAACCATAAAACCCCTAAATCCCTCTAAATACCAAGAAACCTTAAAAACCCATAAAATCATTAATAATCTAAAGAAATATCCAAATTGATGGAAACCCTAAAAACACTAACAAAACCTAAGAAAATAATAAAAAATAAATTAAAAACATAAAACAAATAAAAATCCTAAAAAATTCTAAAAACCCAAAATATACTAAAGGAACACAAAAGGGCCCTAAAAACATTAAGACCCCTTAAAACAACCAAAACGACTAAAATACATAAATACACTAGAAACCAAATAAATATACCAGAAATCCAATAAAAACTCTTGAAACACACTAAATCCCAACAAATGTTAAAAAACACTAAAAATGTGAAAAACCCGAAAAAACTAAAAAATCATAATCCCCCAAAAATCTATAGAAACCCTAAAAACACAAAAAACCCCTAAAAATCAAAATTCATAAAAATCAAAAAACCAAAAAAAACCTATAAATCCTAAAAGTCCCTAAAAATGAAAAAAATTCTAATACCCTTAAAACCCTATGAAAACGTTAAAAATATATTAAATGAAAAAACTCTTTAAAATATAAAAAATTCTAAGAACCATAACACCACCTAAAACCCATCAAAATACCTAAAAACACTAAAACCCATAAAAATCCAAAAAATTCACAAAAAATACATAATAGGTAACCCCCACCCCCTTAAAAAAATTAAAAATACTCCAAAAACCTTAAAAATAAAAATACATAAAAACCCATAAACCATTAAAAACCTAAAAATCAATAAATCACTAAAAACAATAAAAACCCCTATAAACCCTAAAAATAGTAAATCCCATTAAAAACCCTTCAACAGACTAAAAACTCTAATAAAATTTTAAACCATTAGAAATGATAAAAAACTATATAAACAATTAAAACCCATAGAATCTCAAAAAACCATAAAACCATAAAAACCATGGATCCTTAAGACCCTCAAAATCCATAAAACCCTATAAAATAAAAAACCTATAAGCCATATGAATCCTTATAATATTAAAAACCATAAAAATGAAAGAACCAAAAAAACCATAATCACCTAATAAAACATAAGACCAACAAAAAACCTAGAAATGATAAAAACCCTAAAAACCCTAAAAACCCTAAAACTCTTATAACCCCTAAAAACTGTAAAACTTTTCAAATCCCAAAAAAACTAAAAACCATGAAACATATAAATGTGCCATAAAAATACCTAAAAATTTTAAAATGCCTTAAAATTCTGGACACCCCAGATAAGACCTTAATTCCCTGAGAACACATAAAACAACTAAATAATGACAAAAACCCCAAAGGACCCTAAATACCCTATAACCCCATTAAAAACTTAAAAACCATTAAAACCATAAAAATCATAAAAACCCTAAACCCCACTAAAAAAAATCTAAAACCAATTTAAATGAATAAAAAATTCACAAATAATCTAAAAACCCTTCAAAACCTTGAAAAATATAAAAAACCAGAAAACCAATGAAACCCCTCAAAATCCCTAAAAACCCTAAAATCCTAAGAAACATAAAAGTCTTAAAAACCCCTAAAAAGAAAACAATATGTAAACACCTAAATCAACTTGAAAACCAATAAAAAACCTTACAAACTATAAAACACATAAAACCCATAAAAAACAAATAAATGATGAATTCCCTAAAAACCCTTAAAAGCCTTAAAACCCCTGAAAAACTATAATACCCTATAAACCAATAAAACCATAAAATCCACTAAAAATCAAAAGAAAATTTGCAACCCTAAATCCAATAAAAAATATAGAAAACCATAAAACCCATAATAACCTCAAAACAACAATAATGTAATAAAAACAAGAAAAACCGTAAAAGCATAAAAAGTTCAAAAAACACAAAGAAATGCCTAAATATAGTAAAAATTACCTTAAATACGAAAAATTGTAAAAACCTTAAAAACCATGAAAACCCAAAAGAAAAGCCTAAAACCCATGATACACATAACACACCTAAAAACCTAAAAAATGCTATAAATGCTAGAAACCCTATAAGAATCCTAAAACCCCCAAAACCCTTAAACATCATAAATACCCTAAAATATAAAAACCCCAAAACCCCATAAAAACCTATAAAACTTGTAAAATACATTAAAACCCTTTAAACGCATTTATGAGTTAAAAAACACTATAAACCCATTAAAATGAAAACAAACTCCAAGAAACCTTAAAATCCTAAATAAATCCATGAATTCCCTAAAGACTCTAAAAATCAAAAATAAACTATAAAAGCCAAAAAAAAATGTACAAACAACTAAGAAACCATAAAAAACCGTAAAAACTAGAAAACACATAAATCCCTTAATATCCCTAGAAAATTCAAAAAATCACTAAAATCGCAAGGAACCCCAAAAACCATAAAAACACCTAGAAATAAAAAAAACCTAAAACCCCCATAAACAAAAAAAAAAGCAAGATAAAAACTCTTAAAACTCTAAAAACCACTAAAAACACTAAAATCCTTATAACACCTTATACCCAAAAAATATAAAACAAAATCAATAAATAAACCTAAAAGCCCTAAAACATTAAAAACCTAAAAAATCCATGAAAACAATAAAAAACATAAAACCCCTAAACCCACCAAAAAACATAAAAACACTTAAATCCTAAAAAACTAAAAACCCGTTAAAATCCATGAAACTGTAAAAACCCATAAAAATCCATGAAATTGTAAAAAATCCCATGAAATCTGAAAGAAAACATTATAAACCTAAAATCACATTAAACGCATAATGACATATAAATGGTAAAAACAATAAAAACCCATAAAAATTTCATAAAACCCTTAAAAACTATAGAGAACCCGAAAACCACTAGAAACCATAAAAAGCCTAAATATAGATAATCTCAAAATAACTGAACAATCTAAAAACCCATAAAACCATTAAAAAAACAAAACCCTAACCCCCACCCCAAAAAAACATAAAAATTCAAAAAACAGTACAAATTCTTAAATACCTTTAAAATTCCAAAAAACCTAAAAACATTAAAAATATTGAAATTCATGAAAAAATCTCCCAATCATAAAAGAAACATTAAAAATCCCTAAAACATAAACAACAACCCAAGAAACCCCCTCATAAAACCATAAAAACCAAAAAACCCATAAACCCCGAAAAACATAGAAGCGTTAATACCTCATAAAATTGAACAAAACCCTAAAACCCATAAACCCCTAAAAACCATAAAGACTAAAAAACCCCACCAAAAACTCTAAAAACAACTTATTACAAATATATATATAAATTATTTAAGAAAATATAAAGACCATCAAAACTCAAAAAACCCATCTTAAACCAGAAATCCCCTAAAACACTAAAAAAATTAAAACCTATCAAAATCCCTAAAATCCCTAAAAACCAATGAAATCCATAACAAATCCATAAAAATATCTAAATTAAAATATCTAAAAACACTAAAAACACATAATAAAACCTAAAAACATAAAAATAATTGAATCCTTTAAAAACCCAACGAAGAAAAAAACCCTCAAAACCCTAAGTTCCCTAAAATTTATAAAACCCCTAAGAACCCCTAGAAACCCATTAAAACATTAAAACCCACTAATGACTCTTAGAACCCTTTAATCCACTAAAAAATTACAGACACTAAAAAATAAAAAAACACTAAAAAATACAAATATCTATAACAACTGAAAGTAACAAAAAAACCCTTAAGTACACTAATAACATATAAATCCCCTCAAAATACTTAAATCCAAAAAAATTCATATCATTTTTAAAAAATCAAAAAAATCCATAAAATGTAAAAACCATAAAAACCCACCACAACCTCTAAAAGAATTGAAAACATGGAAAAATATTAAACCCCAAAAATCTAAAAAAATAACCATAAAAACACAAAAGACCATAAAACCACAAAAAACCGAAAATTCCTAAAAATCATAAAAACCCATAAAACGTCAAAAAAACCTAAAGACCCATAAACCCTAATGAATCCACTAAAAACTCTAAAATATTGTTAAACCTATTAAATATTAAGAAAATTTAAAAAAACTAAAACCCCTAAAAAACTCAATAATCCCAAAAAACAAATAATTCCATAAAAAAATTAAAACCCCCAAAAAATTTGAAACGCATTAAAATCCATTAATATCCAAAAAACCCTAAAAACCATGCAATTCCTAAAAGATCAATAAATTACCTAAAAATGTTAAAAATGTTAAAAATCCTGAAACCCTCTATGAAAACATTAAAAACATAAAAACAATTCAATCCCCTAAATATACAGAAAACAAAAAACCTTAAAACCCCTTAAAAACCCCTAAATTTATAAAAAACATAAAACACCTTAAAACCTATTATACAATAAAAAAATTATAAACAAATAAAATACGTAAAACACATATAAAACTAAAAAAACCTAAACCCCTAAAAATAAAAAAACCCTAAAAACACTCAAAATCCATAAAATCCAAAAACACAAAAAATAATCTAAAAATGTATTAAAATATCAATGAAAAAGAAAAAACCCATAAAAACGATGAAATACCAAATGAAAACATTAAAATACTAAAAACACTTAAATAATATAAGAATCCTAAAAATTCTTAATAAAACTAAAAGACCCTAAAACCAACAAAAACCATAAATCCAAAAAATCCCCAAAAATTAAAAAACCTATAAACCTACTAAAAACCAACTAAAGAATCTGAAAACCCTTAAATCCCATAAAAATGTAAAAAAAAATTTAAAACCCTATTAACCTGAAATAACTCAAAAAACCCAAAAAAACCAATAATTCAAAAAACCCAGAAAACCCCAAAAAACCTTAAAACCCATCAAAATCTCTAAAATCCTAAAAACATAAAAAACATAAAAATTTCTAAAAAACATAAAATCATATAAAGACCCTAAGAGCACTATAAAAACCATAAATACCTAAAAACACTTAAAACCCGGAAATAGAAAAATATTTCTAAAGAACATAAAAAATAAAAAGCCCCTCAAAATCATTAAAAACCCAAAAAACTAATAAATATAAACAAAAAAATATCTAAACTCTCTTAAACCCTATAACCCCAAAATGAAAAAAAAATATCTATGAATATAAAAACTCTAAAATTTCAAAGATAACACTGAGAACCCAAAAAATAATAAAATTATAAAACCCAAAAAACCCTAAAACATTTCAAAATACCAAGAAACCATAAAAAACCATAAAAATCATAAAAATTAGTAAATATCATAAAACAAATCCTCTAAATATAATTAAAAACCCTATGAAAACATTAAAAAACGAAAAACACTTAAAACCTATAAAAATGAAATAACTCATAACCCCGAAAGCCCAAATAAAACCTTAAAAACATTAAAAAACCTAAAAATAATAAACACCCCATAAAACCCCTAACAAACACTAAAACCCCATAAAAACCTAATCCAATTAAAAATATTATAACCATTAAAAACCCTAATTTTTTAAAAAAAATCAATAGAAAAACATAATAGCCCTCATAACTCAAAAAACCCCTAAAACCACAAAAACCCAAAAAACCGAATAAATCCTAAAAACCCAAAATCCTAAAAAATACATGAAATTCATTAAAAACAATAAAAATCATACAAATTACCTAAAAATGTCTAAAATATAAAAACCCTAAAAAAATTTTAAATCCTAATAAAACATTAAAAACATAAAAATAGATAATATAATAAAAAATATAAAAAATGTTACAAACCCTTAAAATCCCTAAAAACTATATAAAGTGTAAAAACCCAAAAAAACCACAAACTCGCAACAAACCCTAAAAATAAATATACTAAAAATACCTAAAAATACATAAATATACATAAAAATACCTAAAAATATGAAACCCCCTAAAAACCTAGGAAAAATAGTAAAAATCATTTAAAACAAAAAATCTATAAAATCCCCTAAAAAACCAAAAAAAAACACAAATGATCCAAAATAAATCCAAAACCTCCAAAATACCATAAAACCCCAAAAAGAATTAATAACTCCAAAAAATCCATAAGATCCTTGAAACCCCATTAAAAAATCTATAAATCCTTCAAACCCGTAAACATACTAAAAAACTCTAAAAAAAATTAATAACCCTAAAAACACTAAAACCACAATTACAAAAATTACCATAAAAACCAAGAAAAATAACCCCCAAACTCTTTAAATTCCCATAAAAACCCCATAAAAATATAAAAATATCAATTAAAATCTTTAAAATTGTAGTGATTACTAAAACATTGAAAAACCACAGGAAAAACGTAAAAATCTATAAACACATTAAACCCTTAAAAAGTAAAAAACATTAAAAACCCTAAAAAGACCCCGTAGACCCCTAAAACCATTAAAAACAAGAAAACACATAAAGCCCTATAAAAATAACTAAAAACTCAAAAAACCCTTCATACCCCTAAAAGGAATGAAAACTCTAAAAAATTAAAAAACTAAAGACAGAAAAAATATCTGAATCATCATAATAACTTTAAAACCCAAAATTTCAGTAAAAAACATAAAAACCATAAAAGGCTAAAAAATACCTATTTATAAATAAAAACAAAATACCTCAAAAACCTGAAAATCATAAGAAAACCTAAATACACTAAAAACATTCAAAACTCCTAAAAAACACCACAAATTTAAAAAAAACCCAGAAAACCATAAATACCATAAAACCATAAACCCCTAAAAACAATAAAAAATATAAAAACCCATAAAGGCATTAATTACACTAAAACACTAAAAACCGTTTAAGCAACTAAAAATGATAAAAAATATAAATATATATTAATACATTTTAAAACTCAAAAAATCCCTAAAATCCCGAAAAACCATAAAAACAATAAAGCCACTCGAAATCCCAAAAACACCTAGAAACCATAAATATACAAAAATCCCCTAAAAAATTATTAAAAACCTACAATCCCTAAATAAACCTAAGAAATCTGTGAATCCAAAAAACACATAAAACAACTAAAAATGTTAAACCCCCCCACCCCATAAAAACCCTAAAACCACTAAAACCCATTTAAAATATAAAATATAAAAAAAATCCTAAAAACCACTAAAAGTCTAAATACCCTTTAACCCTTTAAAAACATAAAAACCTCTAAACTCCCTTAAAAACCCTAAAAATTAAAAATCACCTAAAACTATAAAAACCCATAAAAACATAAAACCATATAAAAACCCGAAAAACAGTCAATGTCAACCAAAATGCTAAAAATTTTAAAAATACTAAAAAATTAGTCAATCAATAAAAATGAAAAAACTCTAAGACCTTGAGAAAAAAGTTAAATACATTAAAAAAATATAAATAATTAAAACCAATAAAAAATTAATAAAATATTAAAACATTAAAAAACATTAAACACCCAAAAAACCAAAAAAATAACTAAAATTCTTAAAAACCTAAAACCATTAAAAACTACAATAAACTCACTAAAAAATCTAGAAACCCTTAAAAACACCTAAAAAAAATAAAAATCTCTATAATGCCTTAAAACCCCTAAAAACATAGAAAAATACCAAAACCCCCCAAAAAATAACTGATAAAAACCCTTAAAATCGCTAAATCCATAGAAAATCCATAGAAAATCCATAGAAATTTAAAAAAAGCCAAAAATACAGAAGAACATAAAAACTCATAAAATTCTGAAAACCTATAAGAAATCCTAATAACCAAAAAACATTAATACCCCTAAAGTCTCTAAAAATTAGAAGGCTTTTAAAAAAACTAAAACCCCCTAAAACCCAAAAAAATTAAAAAACCCCCAAAAACAGCTTTAAATTCATAAACAAAACTAAAATATCTAAAATCAAAATAAACATAAAAAACATGAAAAAATATAAAAAACTCTACAATCCCAACAAAACTCAAAAAAACATAAAATCCTTAAAACACATAAATCCCATAAATCCCATAAAAACCATAAAAACCATAAGAACCATAAAAACCCAAAAAATCCCCTAAAAAAATTAAAATTCCATAAAAATCATAAATGAGCCCCTACATTAAAAAAAGTAAAAATCATAAAACCATAAAACAATAATAAAAAATTAATACCCTAAATATCATTAACACTTCTAAAAACAATAAAAAACAATCTGACCCCAAAAAATCTCTCAAAACCCTAAAAACCCTAAAAACCATAAAACCCCATAAAGAAAAAAAACCCTAGAATCCATTAAAACCATAAAACCCCCTTAAGTATATAAAAAATATAAACCCATAATAATGTTAAAGAACACTAAAAAAATATAAAACCCCAAAAAACTCAAAAACCCGTAAAAACACAGAAAACACAAAAAAATTGAAGGACTAACAAATCCTTATAAAACCAAACAGCCATTGAAAACCAAAAAATCCATAAAACCCCAAAGAAATATAAAAAACTAAAACTCTAAAAAAATCTAAGAAAGTCTTAAAAGCCAAAATACTAAAAAACTCTCTTAAAATAAAATTTCAACACACCTTAAAAACCATAAAACCACTAAAACTCTAAAAAACCATTAAACCCTTGAAAATGTTAAAAAAATATAAAAACCCATAAATAAACTAAGGAAAATTTATTAACCTTAAAAATAAAAAAATAAATTAAAAAAAACCAAAAACCATAAAAAATACACAAAATCCCTAAAACCCCTTAAAATCATAAATTTCATTTTAAATCCTTAAACATCCTAAAAACATAAACCCCCTAAAAACTGAAAACACTATGAAATACATTAAAATTTAAAAGCATTTAAACCCTCTAAAAAATAAAAAAGAACAAAATCCATAAAAATAAAAAAAAACCAAATAAATACTGAATACCATCAAAAACAATAAAAACACTAAAAATAATCAAAAAATAAAAAAATATCAGAAATTCCCTATAAACATAACAAATATTAAATCCCTTAAAAACATTGAAAACCATAAGAAAACCATAAAATAAAAAACAAAAATCATAAATAAAATATATAAAAACAATAAAACCGTAAAAGACCATAAAACCCCTGAAACCACCTAAAAACAATAGTACCCCCTAAAATTGCACATACCCTAAAAATCCCCAAAAAACATATAAAGTCACCGAAAAATCTAAAAATGTTTCGAACCCTATAGACAATAAAAAATTTTAAAAACCATAAATACCCTAAAACCGAATGAACCCTGAAAACACAAAAAATTATAAAATTCCCAAACACATAAAAGAACCTAAAAAACCCTCAAAATCCATATAATTTCTAAAAACTATAAAGATAAAAAAAACCTAAAACCCTGAATTTTTTTTAAAAAGCCCTCAAAACAATAGAATCCACTATGAAAATTTGAAAACCCAAAAAAATTAAAAACCCATGAAACACATAAAAATTATAAAAAACATAATAAACCTAATAAGACCTTAAAACCCCAAAACTATACTAAAAACAATAAAACTCAAAAACCCAAAAACACCATAAAAATCTCCACAACCCCATAAAAACCTAATAAACCAGTTCAAAACTCTAAAAAACACATTAAAGCCAAAAAAAATCAAAACACAAATTAATTAAACATTAAAACTACGAAAAAAATGAAATCAAATCATAAAAAAAGAATAAGAAACACTAAAATACCTAAAAACCAATAAAACCTATCAAGATCATAAAAATCCCTAAAAACCCACCAAATACATGAAACCATTAATATCAAAAAAAACACCTAAAACATTATAATATAAAATTCTTTAAAATGATGAAAAACATATGAAAGTACTAAAAAACTAAAATCACTTAAACCCATAAAAAACATAAAAACCCCAAATCTCATAAAAACAAAAAAATCACAAAAAACTCTAAATAAACATAAATTTTTCAAAAAAAAAAATTAACAAAATCTTAAAAAGCTTATAAACAAAAAAAACCCAATAATCCCTATAAAATCCCAAAAAAAGTAAAAAGTAAAAACCCCAAAAAAACCCAAAAAAACATATAAAACCATCAAAATCCCTAAATATTGTGAATGGAACAAAATCCTAAAAGCCCCTAAAATCCATGAAAACAAAACAAACCGTAAAACATAGAAAAATACAAAGAACCCTTTAAGAACAAAAAATGTCTTAAAATGTAAAGACAAAAAAATTAAAAAAGTCTAAAACCCTAAAACCTTTAAAAACCATAAAAACCCCAAAAAACCATAAAACCCATAAAACCCATGAAATCCCTAAAGAACACTAAAAACTCATAAAACACTTTTACCCTTTAGATTTTTAAATACTCTAAAAACCTTAAATCACATAACAAATCAAAAAACAAAAAAATCCACAAAGAACTATAAAACACTAAACACAAAAAAACTAGAAAAATTCATAAAACAAAAAAATATTACAAATGAAATAAAATCTGTATAAATTAAAAAAACTGTAAAAACAATGAAATCCCTATGAAAATATAAAAAACCTAAATCCACTTAAATCCCCTGAAAATCCTAATAATGATAAAATCCATAAAAGACCCTAAAAACCATATAAATTAAAAAAACCATAAAAACAAATAAAAGCCCTTATCCCACTACAAACAGTAAAAATAATTTAAACATTTAAAATGTTAAAAAACTCTATACAACATTAAAAACCTAAAAAACCCAAAACCCCAAAAAAAATTAATAATCCTAAAACCCTTAATATACCAAAAAACAATAAAACCCCACAAAAAACCAAAAAATACATAAAAATTTTAAAACTCAAAACCTAAGAAACACACTAAGAAAACATTAAAAACCTAAAAACACTAAAACCCCTAAAACCCTAAAAATCACAAAAAACCCTTAAAATCTAAAGCCCCCTCAAATCCCGACAACATTAAAAACCATATTAATCATAAAAAGGAAAAAAATAACTTAAATTGGAAAAAATTATAAAAACACTAAAAACACCTATGAAAACCATAAAATCATTATATCACATAAAACCCCAAAAAAACCAAAAATGTTAAAACCAAAAATACCTCAAAAGATAAAAACTATAAAACAACTATGAACCTTTAAAACACATAAAAATAGAAAACATTATAAAAACAATAAAATACAATTAAAAAAATATAAATGAAAAAAATCCCAAAAAACTAAAAAAAAACCAAAAACGCAAAACCCCATAAAACCCCAATAACCCATGAAAATCACAAAAAAAATCCTAAAAAATCATTAAAAACTCATAGAAATTCATAAAAATATAGAAAAACCTAAAAACCATAAAATAACATCAGAACATTATATACATATAACCACTTAAAAACCCATAACAAGTCTGAGAATCTCTTAGGGTATGAACATTATGGTCACACATATATACAGGGAAGAGAACAAGGTGGCGGAAATACTCTCCAAGAAAGCAATTGAGGATGGATATTCCATGTGGTCATTTATTGCACCAGATTTCTGCACTCCTCTTGTGGACTCATACATGAAGGGTGAATTGCACACTCAGCTGTGCAAACCCTCCTTGTAATGCCTTGTACCTTTATTTTATGTTATTGAATATTGTGGGGCTGGGATCCGCCTGCCCACAAACCTGTTTTGCCTAATAACCCTAAAAACCTACAATCCCTAAAAATCCCAAAGATGATTAAAAATCATAAACACTCTTAAAATCCAAAAAATAAATAAAAAACTCTTAATACAGTGAAATCCCCTATGAAAACCGTATAAACCAAGAAACACATAAAACTGCTAAAATCCTAGTAAAACACTAAAAAATCTTAAATAACATAAAACCCATAAAACCCGAAAAACTATAAATCAAAATGAAATCAATAAAAAACCTAAAAATCCATTAAACAAAATAATACTACTAAAATCTATACAAACACTTTAAATACAAAATAATGATAAAAAATCTAAAAAAATTCAAAAAATCTAAAAATATCAAAAAACCGAAAAAAGAAACCTGAAACCCCTAATAAACCAAATACCCATCAAAATCCTTAAATTTGTTAAAACTCGAATAAAATCCATAAAATAACTAAAAATTCCTAATATTAAAAATGTACAAAAAATCAAGAAACAAATGAAGAAAACCATTAATACTTAAAACACATAAAGCCCATAAAAACCCTAAGAAATTCTAAAAACCATAAAAACCCTAAAACCCCTATAAATCATAAAAATCCCTAAAACCCATAAAACTAGTCAAAATATATATAAACCAAAAAAATACACAATAACTCTAAAAAAATTTCAATCCTTAAAACATTAAAAATTACTAAAAACCTTAAAATCATAAAAACACAAAATAACCCAAAAAATGCAAAAAAACAACATAACCACTATAATGCATAAAAACCATAAGACCCCTAAAAATACAAATAAATCCTAAAAGACCATAAATTTATTAAAAAATAACAAAATATTTCTAAATTTTTAAAAAACCTTGATAACACTAAAATACCCTACAAAATCATTAAAAACAAAAAAAACACTTAAAACAACAAAAAAAACGAAAAATACAAAAACTCTTAAAATCCTTGAACCCCACCGCCAAATCATAAAAAACAATAAAAACCCCTAAAAACATAAAAAATAATAAAATCCATAATATCCCTAAAAACATCTAAAAACACTAAATTCCCTATAAATCCCTAAACACATTAATAATTTTACAAAAAAAACCTCCCCCCAAAAAATAATAAAACCTCCAAAAATTCCAAAAAAAACTGTCAAAACCCTAAAAAAAATAAAGTACCAATAAGTCTATAAAAAATCTCAAAATACATAAAAATAACTAAAAACATAAAAACCATAAAAACCTTGAATACCTCTAATAAAACATTAAGAACATAAAAAATCATAAATTTTCTTAATATCTAAAAATTTCTAAAACCCATAAAATCCATCAAAATCCTAAAACCCTGAAAAACCTTAAAAATTCCAAAAATCCTAATATAACCCTAAAAACGCACTAAAAACTCATTAAACCCTTTAATACTCTATGAACATTATAAACATTAAACATCATAAAACCTCTAAAATCACAAAACAAATCCCAAAAACCCTGAAAAACAAAAATATCCTAAAAATGCAAAAAACTATCAAAATCTCTAAATACCATAAAACTATAAAAATCCTAAAAATTCCCTAGAAACGCCTAAAAATTTAAAAAATAACAAAACACATGAAAATACCTAATAAATTCATTAAAACATAAAAAACATAAAACCAACAAAAATTATAATTTTATTAATACTTTAAATAACCATTAAAACCTAAAAAACACTTAAAACAATAAAACCCCTAAAAATCATAAAAACCATAATAACCTATAAAAACACTATAAAAACACTAATATCCTTAAAACCCCTATAATTCCCAAAAATTAAAAAAACTCTAAAAAAAGTAAAACCCCAATAACAAAAAAACTGTAAAATATTGCAAAACCCACAAAAAGCTAAAAAAATAGTAAAAAACAATACACGTCCGAAAAACGCATAAAAATCATAAAAAAATATCAATATCATTAAAAAAATAAAAAATTTAATACTTGTAAAAACCCTATGGAATCCTTACAAACTAAAAAACACATAAAACCCCTAAAAACATAAAAAGATCTAAAACCCCATAAAACCATATACCCCCACAAGAAGCACATTTTTTACAATCTATATTAATTCAAAATAATCTGTAAAAAATAAAAACCCTTTGAACCAATAAATATAATAAAAAAACTAAAATCCTAAACAATAAAAAAACTCAAAACACCTAAAAAACCCCAAAAAACCCCAAAAAACCCTCAAAAACCATAAAACCCCTAAAATACCAAAAAACCCTAAAAACCAAAATATCCCATAAAACACTAAACAATCCATAAAAATACAAAAAAATATTAAAATCCTAGAAACACTAAAACATATGACAACCTTAAAAATATAAAAATTATTAAATCCCCTCAAAACCTTAAAACACTAAAAACCCAAAATAACCATGAAAACATTGAAAAACAATTTGAACCCCTAAAAACTACAAATACCATTAAACCCATAAAAAAACTAAAACGCATATGAAAATCATTAAATCCCCATTAAAACCCTAAAATTTTTGAAAACTATTTTATACCTTAATACTCAAATTAAAATCCTAAAATCCAAAAAAAACCATAAAAACCCTATAAAACCTAAAAAATCATCAAAATATATAAAAACCGTAAACAATATTTAAAATAATAAAAATCATTAAAATCCATAAAAATGTAAAATATCTATAAAGCCTTGAAAAATTCTATGAAAAACATATAAACCTAAAAAAACATAGAACCCCTAAAAACAAAAAAACTGCTAAAATCCTAAAAAACACTAAATCCCCCAAAACACCTAAAAACCATAAACAACTCTAAAATACTTAAAAATCATATAAACCCACTAAAAATATATAAATGCATTAAACACCAAAAAATGTTAATAAAACATGAAAAAATAATAAAAACTCTAAATAGTAAAAAAAATCCAAATAATACCAAATACAAAAAACACAAATGACCCTAAAACCCGTAAAAAGCAACAAAAAATAAAATCCCTAAAAACCATAAATATCCAAAAAACTCTAAAACTCCGTGAAATCATTAAAAACCCAAAAGGCCAATAAAATTCCTTAAAACCCCACAAACACATAGAACCCTAAAAAACATATAAACCATAAAATCCCTACAATTATTAAAAACCAATAAATCCCCTTAAAATCCCTACAACCACTAAAAATGTAAAAAACTCTTTAAACCGCTAAAAAGGCTTCAAAACTATAAAAAACCTTAAAACCATTAAAAACACAAAAAAACCTAAAATCCCTAAAAAATAATAAAACCCTCAAAATTCCTAAAAACTACAAAACCCCTAAAAATCCTAAAAATGCCTCACAAATTTATAAAAACATAAAAACCTATACCCCTGAAAAACTAAGAAAACCATAAAAACAAAAAACACATAAAATGCATGAAATACCCTAAAATGCTAAAAACACAAAAATACCACAACAAGACCCTAAAAACGTTATAAAATCTAAAATCGTGAAACCCCTCCTAAAAATAGAAATCCTCCAAACACCCTAAAAACCTAAATTCCCACTAAAAACAGTAAAACCACATTAAACCCATAAAAATGATTAGAAAACTAAAAAACATAACAAACCCAAAACCCCATAAAAACTAGAAACCCCATGAAATCCCTAAAAGCCTAAAAGCCCATAAAAATATTAAAAAACATAAAATGAATAAAAACATTAATACCGTTGAAAACCTAAAAAAACTTATAAAAACCATAAAAACCTAAAGACACATAAAACCTCTAAAAAAATAAAAAAAATCTAAAAACCCAAAAAACTGTAAAAACCCTAAGCTCACTAAAACCATAAAAACCATAAAAACTAAAAAAAATTCTAAAGAACTAAAAACCCTAAAAAATTCAAAAATACAACAAAAAAATTGTGAAAACACTTCAAATACCAATAAAATTAAAATACATATAAAACATTAAAATAATTTAAAACTATCCCCCGTAAAAACCCTAAAATCCATAAAAACCCAAAAACACCTTAAAAGCCCCTAAATCCCCCCTAAATCCCTAAAAAACTAAAAACCATAAAAATAAAAAAAAATACATAAACTCATCCCAATTTTTTTTACAAAAACTATAAATAACATAAAAACCCATAAAACCACTGAAATCTCTAAAATACATTAATCCCATAAAAACATTACATTACTATAAAAACATTAAGAACCAATAAAACCTCAGAAACCACTAAAAACAAATAAATGCATAAAAACACTAAAAAATCACAACATCCAAGAAACCCTTAACAACTAATGAAAATAATAAAAATACATAAAAATAACAAAAACATAAAACCCCAGAAGATCCTTAAGAACCAAAAAACAAATAACACCACTAATGACCATAATATTCTAAAAACCCTCAAACCCTGAAACCATAAAACCCATAAATTCCCTAAAAACTCAAAAAACTATAAAAACACTTTCTACCCCTAAAAAGACTAGAAATAAAAAATGTGTTTAAAAAATTTTAAAACCCGTAAAAATTAGTAAAAAATTCAAAAAACCCCTATAAAATCACAAAATCCCTAATCCATAAAAATAAGAAAAATAACAAAGTTGACCTAAAAACCAAAAAATGTAAACAATACTTTGAAAATTGTAATGAAATATTCCGAAACCTAAAAACCCTAAAACCACTAAATAAATAAAAAACATAAAAACCAATAAAAACCCTAAATAAAAATAAAAAAATCTAAAGACCATAAAACACCTAAATACTTACTAATCGATAAAGCCCTAAAATCCTCAAAAACTCTTAAATCCCTTTAAAATCTCTAAAAAACATTCAATATACCTAAAAACACATAAAAATAATTAAATTCCCCTTAATTCCCTAGAAATATAAAAAATATTAAAAAACTGAAAAACATATGTAAACCATTAAAACCAAAAATTGCTAATAAACTAAAAAACATAAAAAAACATAAAAAAAATTTAAACCCCTAAATACATTAAAAACCCAAATCCCTATAAAAATCCTTCAAACCCATTAAATCATAAAACAAAATTTAAAACCAATGAATTCTAAAAAACTCTACAAACAGTTAAACAACAAAAAACCTAAAAAAATAAAACCCTAGAAAACCCCCATAAAACCATAAAAACGTAAACCCCCTCAAAATTCCTATAGACACAAAAAATCATTAATATATAAAAAACCCTAAAAATACAAAAAAATGTAAAAACCATAAAAACCTTAAAAGCCATAAAAACCATAAAATCCTAGAAACAAATAAAACATTTAAATAACCTAAAAACACTAAAACCATAAAAACCCTAAATGCTCAAAAACCCCTAATACCATAAAATTTCATTAACCCCTAATACCCAAAAAAATTAAAACCCTTTAAACCCCAAAAATCAATTAACACTCAAAAACCTCAAAACCTTTAAAAAGTTAAAAAAAATATAGGAATCCAAAAGGCACTAAAATTCTAAATCCCCTAAAACCCCTAAAAACCCTAAAATTACAAAATACCATAAAAATTCTAAAACCATTAAAATCACATAAAAGATAAAAAACCTATAAATCCCTGAAAATCCCTAAGAAATTATCAAAACCCTAAAAAAAATTAAAACCCTCGAAAACCTTAATATGATAAAAACATAAAAAACCCTAAGAACCTGGATATACCTAAAACCGATAAAAACATAAAAACAATAAAAAACCTATAACTGATAAAAAACTATAAAACTACTTTAAACCCTTAAAATGTTAAAAATCTAAGAAATTATAAACACTAAAAAACTCAAAAATATCCCTAAATCCTAAAATAATGATAAAAATCCTAAAAAACCTAAAACCCATCAAAATACTTAAAAACCTTGACAACAATAAATAATCATAAAAACACCATCAAAATCCCATAAAACCTTAAACAACGAAAAAACCCTAAAACCCCAAAAAAATACCATACAATCCTTAAAACACTTAGAACCCATAAAGTCTAAAAAATGATAAAAAACCCAAAAAATCCCAAAAAATCCATAAAAACTGCAATAATTTAAAACCTAAAAATTAAAATAAATTCCCTAAAACCCAAAAACACTATGAACCATAAATCCCCCAAACACACTTAGATCTATCAAAATCCCAAAATCTCCTAAAACAATAAAATTACTAATAAAACTATAAAAATACCTAAAATAATGAAAACCGTAAAAACACTAATAATTCCTCAAAAACTAAAAACACTTAAAACCCCTAAAACCTAAAAATTATAAAAACCCTATAAAACCATTTAAATCCATAAAAACCAATAAAAACCATAAAACCCCTAAACTTCTAAAACACCAAAAAACACAATAAAAACCCTTTAAACACCTAAAAATATTACAAAAGTCTATAAACATTTTAAATCCTATAACAGTAAATAACTAAATATCCAATAAAACAATAATAATCGTAAAAACAATAAAAACCTATAACCCCCTAAAAATTCCTGAATACCCTAAAAACTATAAATATCATAATAAATCCAAAAAACCCTAAAAACATAAAAACCATTCAAAATCATAATAACCCCTAAGAAAACCATAAAAACCTAGAAACACTTAAATCCCCTAAAAACCGAAAAAAAATTAGAAAATCATTAAAAACCATAAAATCATAATAACCATAAAAACTAGTTAAACACAACCTAACCCATAAAGCACATAATAACAACAAATTAATATGAAACCCCTTTATACAAATAAATACATTAAAAAATTCCTAAAAACACAAAAAAACACAAAAAAACCTCAGAATTCAAAAAAACACTAAAAATCCTAAAAAACATAAAAAAGAAATAAAAATACAAAAAATGTTAAAAAACCTAAAAACCCTAAAAAACCTTAATAAATCATGAAAATAAAAAAAAACACTTAATAACCCTAAATCCCCTCAAAACCAGAACAAATATAAATACCCTAAAAACCCAAATAACCCTCAAAAACCCAAAATTCCCAAAAAACACTAATACAATATAAAAAACTAACAAACCATAAATATCCAAAAAATCAAAAAAAACCATAAAAATATAGAAAATCCTAAACCCCCCAAAAAATATTAGAAAATTGTAAAAATATAAAAACACTAAAAAGGCCATAAACACCTAAAAACAATAGAACCCCAAATAAAAAACTGAAAAGACCCTAAAATCCCTTAAAAACAATAAAAACCACAATAGAAACCAAAAAAACTACTACAAACTAATTAAAACAAAAAAAACCTCTAAAATGTTTAAAAAAACATTAAACCTATAAAAATGTGAAAAAAACAGTAAAAAACCTTAAAACCCATAAAAACATAAAATGAAACTAAATACCTAAAAACCCTAAAATTCCAAAATACATTAAAGCATCAATATAACTAATAATCCAAAACCAAATTCTAAAAAAATTCCCGAAAAATGTAAAAAATATAAAATCCATAATACCCCCTAAGAATACCTTTTATACCTAAAATAATAAATATATCAAAAAACATAAAAAACAACGAAAACCCTATAAAACTTAAAACCCAATAACTCCCTAAAGACACTCAAAATCCCTACAACTCTAAAATTCATAAAATACATAGAATATCCCTAAAAATTAAAAAAAATCTATAATTACCTATAAAAACTAAGGTAAATGTAAAAACCTAAAAATAATCAAACCCCTAAAAATTCTAAAATATTCTAAAAACACTAAACACCATAAAACACCCCAAACCCCTTAATTTCCATAAAAACAATGAAACACCTAAAAACCATAGAACCCTAAAAACCATAAAAACCATAAATAAATAAAAACATTAAATACACTCTAAACACCAAAAAATATTAAAAAAACCCAAATAAATACCAAATACATAAACACTAAAAAACCCAAAAAACACATAAAAACTATAAAAACCCCAAACCCCAAAAACCTTTCTGAATCCCATAAAATCATAAAGACAATAAAAAAATTCAAAGTTCATAAAAATACAAAAAAAACCTAAGAAAGCAAAAAAACCATGAAAAAACCTAAGAAAACAATAAAAGCCCAAATAACCCTAAAAACTAAGAACCATTAAAATCCAAAAAACCATAAAAAATATAAATAATCATAAAAATGTTCTAAAATACATAAAAATGTAAACTCCCCAAAACCCTAAAATTCCTTTAGAAATCATTAAAGACCTAAAAAACTCTTAAAACCCAATGAAACGTGAAAAATTCTAGAAAACTAAAAATCCATTAAATACCCTATATCCCCTAAAAACTACTAAATACCAAAATTCCTTAAAAACAATAAAAATCCCTAAAACGAAAAAGATCCCTCAAACCCCAAAAAACACTATAAACCATTTAAACCCCTGAAAAAATTATATTCTAAAAAAACATAAAACCCGATAAATCATGAGAACCCCAAAATCCCTCAAAATAACTAAAACCCAAAAAAGAATAAAATTCCTCAAAAACCAAATAAAATTCAAAAAAAATGAATAAATTATGAAAACCCATTGAAAACATCATGAACCCACTAAAAACCTAAAAACACATAAATGCTCTAAAAACCTAAAAAAACTAAAAATCCTAAAACAACCTAAAGACCTTAAATTCCATAAAAACGCCATAAAACCTTACAAATGCAACAAAACCATAAAATACACTGAAAAATATAAATACATTAATACAAAAAAATATTAAAAACTAATAAAATTTTAAAACACAATATAAACTAAAACCCCCTCCTAAAAACCCAAAAAAAACTATAAACCCGTAAAAACCCAAAAAACCTCAAAATCCATAAAACCCCAAAAAATCCCAAAAAATCCAAAAAACTCTATAAAACAACTCTAAAAATATAAAAACTCTAAAACCAGGTAAACCCTAAGAAAAAAATTAAATCAAAAAAACACATTAAATCCCTAAAAACATAAAACACTCTTAAATCCCTAAAAACATTAGACCATAAAAAACCCTAATACCCCTCAAAATCCAAAAAAATAACAAAATTCCAAAATAATACAAAAAATCCCAATAAATTTAAAATATTGTAAAAAAACCTTAAAACCCAAACAACCCATAAGAATAACTTCCAAATCTAAAAACATTCATTTCTCTCAAAAAACAATAAAATTAAAAAGTCTATAAACAACCATAACAATAATATAAACCCATAAAAACTCTAAAACCCTTATAAACTGTAAAACCCCATAAAACCTCTAAAACCATAAAAAATCAAAAATGCCGTTAAACGACGAAAAAAATATAAAAAACACAAAACAAATGAAGGCTCGATAAAATAATAAACCACAAAACCCAAAAAAACCATAAAACCCAAATGACCTCTTAAAACAAAAACAACCATCAAAATCCCTAAAATGCATAAAACTCATAAAAATACTAAAAAATACCACAAAATCAATAAAAACATAAAAAAAACTCTAAAAACCTAAGATAACATGAAAAAACTAGAAAAATTTAAAACCTTAAAAAAACTTAAATACATTAAATCCCTTAAAATTCATAGATCCGTAAAAAACAAAAAATTCATAAAAACACTATAAAAAATAAAAATAATTAAAAACCCAATAAAATCCAAAAAACCACTAAATAATCTAAAAACCATTTAAACACATTAAGATGTTAAAAAACTCAAAAAATATTTTAAAACCCCAAACACATCAAAAAACACCTAAAACACAAAAAACCAACCCCCCACCCCTAAACCACTCTAAATCCATAAAAACCTAAAAATAAAAAACCTAAAAGCCCTGAAAATCCCTAAAAAGGTAATGAATATATAAAAACTCATATAACCCCAAAGAAATTGAAAAAAACATAAAAATTAATAAAACACCTAAAAACCCAAAAAAGGACAAAAACCCTAAAATCTCTAAAATTCCCTAAAACAATAAAAAACAATAAAAATTCTAAAAAAACTTATATAACCCAAAAAATATAAAATTTCCACTAAAAAATTGAAAACCTCTACGAAAAAATTAGAACCTAAAAACACTTTAAACCAATTAAAAACATAAAAACACTAAAAATAGTTAAAACCTATAATCCCCTAAAAACCATAAAAACACAAAAACCCTAAAAACACTAATATCATAAAAACCCATTAAAACCCTAAAAATGTTAAAAAACATTAAATTTTTTAAATCCCCTATGAACTAAAAACCCCTCAAATACCATAAAAACATAAAAACCCTCAAAATGAAAAAAAAGTTTAAATTTAATAAGAAAAACTTAAAAATAACTAAAAATATAAAAAACCTAAAATCCAAATATTCCTTAAGAGAACCATAAAAACCAAAAAACACTTAAACTCTTAAAAATAAAAAAACGATAAAAACCCAAAAACAATAATATATCCAAAAACTCAAAAAACCTTCAAAATCATAACACCCCTAAAAACCATAGAAACAATAGAAAATAATAAAACCACTAAAAAATATATAAAATGTCTAAAAACAAATAAACCCCAAAAAATGTTAAATAAACATAAAACCATAAAACTCGTAAAAAATAAAAAAAATCCCAAAAAACCCAAAAAACCATAAAAAACAAAAAAAACCTCAAAATAATTAAATCACATAAAAACCATAAAATCTGAAAAGGCACATGAAGTATCTAAAAAGATAAAAACCCCTAAAAAACCATATAAAATATTAATATCCTAAATTTACTTAAAATCCTTAACTACCTAAAAATTTCTTAAAATAATAATAAAATCCCCAAAACTCTACAAATCCCAAAACACCACCAAAATCATAAAAACACAAAAAATAAAAAAAAATCTAAAATTTCCAAAACAAAATTACAAGAAAACATGAAAACCCCAAAAACTCTTAAAACCCACTGAAAAAAAATCCTACAACCAAAAAAAACCACAAAAAATATAAAAAATGTTAAAAACCCTAAAAACCCCTTAAATCCCTAAAACCCCCCCAAAACAATGAAAACCTCTAAAACCCCTAAAAACCTTAAAACCCCCCAAAACAAATAAAAACACTATAAAACTAATATCTATAAATCCTTTTAAAATATAAAAATGATTAAAAACTCTATAAACCCTTCAAGCACATAAAACTCAAAAAACAAAACAAAACAGCAAAACCCCAAAAACATCAAAATCCATGAAAACTCTAGAACCCATAAAAATCATAAGAATACTTAAAATCATACAATATCTAGAAAAAAACTAAGCACCCATAATAAATGATTAAATAACTATATATCCATGAATTCCATAAAAACCAAAAAAAATCTAAAAACACTATGAAAACCATAAAAGGACATGAAACCCTAAATGCCCATAAAACCCATAAAAGCCCCTCAACAACAAAAAACATGAAACCCCAGATAACCATAAAATTGTGAAAAATATAATTTTTTTAAACTTCTAAAATTTTCAAAAACCATAATGACCATAAAAAAAAGAAAAATCCAAAAACAATAAAAACACAAAGAACCACCGAAACACTAAAAATCATAAGAATCCATTAGACCCATAAAATACTATAAAAACATAAAACTGAAAAATCCTGAAATACAATAAAAATTCTCAAAAAAATAGAAATTCCTAAAATATCTTAAATCCCTTATAGAAACCATAAAAACATAAAAACACACAAACCCCCAAAAACATAAAAATGCCAAAAACCCCTAAAAACCCCTAAAACTCTTAAAAACCCTAAAAACCGAAAAATACCTAAAAACCTATAAAATTCATGAAACCAATAAAATCTCTACAGGACTTTTAAATACTTAAAGAAGATAAAATTCTGAAAATCCCATTAAACACTGAAAACCCCTCAATATCACTAAAACCCCTAAAAATCAATAAAAATTCTTAAATCCCTTACAACCAATAAAAATACCAAATTAAATCTATGAATCTCTAAATATGAATAAACCTTAAACCGCCTAGAGAACCCTAAGAAATCAATAAAAACATAAAAACAAATTGGAACCCTAGAAAAGTTAGAATACTAAAACCCTAAAAACCGTACAAACAATAATACCCCGTAGAAACCATAATGAACCCTAAAACCCCATAAAACCCATAAAAACACTTTCAAACACATATAATCTATTAAACCCCATAAAAATTAAATACTATAAAACCCTCTAAAACCCATAAAAACTCAGAAAATGCCCGAAAATACAAAACCCTAAAATACAAGGGAAAACCCGTAAAAACCCTAAAAACTCTCAATATACCTAAAAAATATAAAAACCATAAAAATCATAAAATCCCAAAAATAATCATTAAAAAAATCAAAACCAAAAAAAACTGAGAAAACACATAAAAACATTAAATACCGAAAATAATCTAAAACCCCTAAAAACATAAAAAATCTAAAACCCTAAAACTATTAAATAAATAAAATTCTAAAAAATCCACAACAAAATCCTAAAACCTTATAATTGAAAAAACCCATAAATGCCGTAAAGGCCAAATTAAAACTCCAACACACACTTTAATCACCTAAAAACAATAAACACCATAAAAAACCCAGAAAACCCCATAGAATTTAGAAAACCCTCAAAACCTTAAAAATCCCTAAAACCCTCAAAATACATTTATACCTTAAAAACATTAATAATCTTATAAATAACTAAAAGTCCCTAATAAAAAACCCTAAAACCCCTAAAAACTCAATGAAAATAGTTAAAACCCAAAAAACATAAAACCCCAAAAAACCATAAAAAATTGTATAATCCCTGAAAAACATAAAAAACCACAAAATCCCTAAAACCCATTAAAATCATAAAAATCCTAAAAATTCCAATATATCATAAAAAATCATTAAAACATTAAAAACCCTAAATTCATGTAAAAACCCTATGAAAACATTAAATCCCTATAATCAATTAAAATAACTAAAACCATATAAAATGCCAATAACATTAAACCCCTAGAAGACCCTAAAACATGAATCCCCTAAAAATTATGAGACCCCTAAAAACCATAAGAACCACTAAAACAAATAAAACCCCAAAAAACCTAAAAAAATATATAAACCATTTAATCCCTAAAATATGTTTAAATTATAAGAAACATTAAAAAACTTAAAAATCACAAAGAAACTATAAAACACAAAAAATACTTAAACCCCTCGAAAACCCTCAAAATCCATTAAAACTAAAAAATAAATTTCAAAATATACCTAAAATCCCAAAAAATACCTAAAATATAATAACCTTAAAATCCTAGAAAAAACAACATGAAAAACCTAACAACATAATACCCATAAAACCCTTAAAAACTAAATATTCTAAAAAACCTAAAAAAATGCCAAAACCCCTAAAACAACTGATACCCTAAAACCTCGTAAAACCTAAAACATCAAAAAACCCTAAAAACCATGTAACCTGACTAAAAATACATAACATATTGACCCCCAAAAATATTAAAAAGCTTTATAAAACCTTATAACCCCTAAAAATCAAAAAACTCATAAAACCATACACACCAAAAAAATCATAAAATCCAAAAAAACACCAAAATCCCTCAAAATCCCCAATAACATGAGAAATTAATTGCAATAGTAAAAATACCTTAATATTACTAAAAATTTAAAATTCTATAAAATCCTTAAATACTTTTATGAAAAACCTTCAAACCCTAAAAGACTTAAAACCCATAAAAAACTAAAAACACTAAAAGCCCTAAAAAATCCAAAATACCAAAATACCCAAAAACTAAAAAAATAAAAAATAAAAACCATTAAAAATCTTATACCACAATAAAAACCACTAAATATTTGAAATACCTGTTAAACAATTAAAATGTTAAAACACTATAAAAACATGAAACCTCTAAATAACTCTAAAAATCCCTAAAAACCAATAAAAACCTTAAACCCCCCCTAAACTCACAAATTAAAAAAGTACGTTGAATACTCATATAAATCCTAAAAATTAATAAAAACAATAAAACATCAAAACCCTAACAATGTTGAAGTCCCAAAAGAAAACCATTAAAAACTCAAAACATATAAAACACGAAAAAAAAACTAAAAAAATGCAAAAAACAACAAAAAATGATAAAAAGTGAATACAAACCATAAAACCCCTAAAATAAATAAAACCCATAAAAACATTAAAACCTCAAAAAAACCTGATAGACTCAAAAAAACGTAATAACAACTGAATACTCTAAAAGATAAAAAATATTGAATCCTTAGAAACACTAAAAATAAAAAAACTACATTAAAAATCTCAAAAAATGTAAAAAACCCTAAAAAACCTATATAAATCTTTAACAACCTAAAAATTAAAAAACAATCTCTAAATAACTAAAAAACCTAAAAACCATTCAAAACACTAAACACTAAAAAACTCCTAAAGTCCATAAAAACCCCTATAACCTTAAAAAACAATAAAACCCTCAAAACCTCAAAAAACTCTGAAACCTCTTAATACCAATAAAAAAACTATACAACACTAAAAACTATAAAAATATAAAAAACTATAATAACCCATAAAAACCCTTAAAAACATTTAAAAACCAAAAAAACATTCAAAAATATCTAATAACCTATAAATCTCATAAAATTCACTTAGATTTCCTAAAAACATAAACACACAAAAAACTGTAAAAACGTTGAAAACATTTAAGACATAAAAATTACTAAAAACCTAAACCCATAGAAACTATAAAAACTATAAAACCCCTAACTACCTTAAAAACCTAAAAACTCATAAAACCTCTAAAACCAAAAAAAGCTCTACGAAACTGATAATCCCCAAAAATGTAAAATTAATATGGAACACCTTTAAACCCCTAAATACTCAAAAAAATTAAAACCCTAGAACCCCCCAAACCATAAAAACCGAAACCCCCTCAAAATCCTTTGAACCACAAAAATTCCTAAAAATCTGAAAAATCCTTAAAAATAATAAAAATATGGAAAAACCATAAATACGATTAAAACCCTAAAAAACATAAAAACCAAGAAACACGTGAGACCCATAAATACTATAAAACGAACTAAAACCCTAAATACCCTAAATATTTAAAAAAACGTATAAGCATAAATCCCATAAAACCATTAAATCCCACACAAAACCCTTTAAACCAAAAAAATGATAAAAACTCAAAAAACATCAATACTCTAGAAAATTAAAAAAAACCATATGAATCCAAAAAACCCTAAAATTCTCAAAAACCCAAAAACCCCAAAAATCCCTAAAACCATACAATATCTTAATAATTATGAAAAAACAATTAAATCCCTATAAAGATAAAAACCATAAATCCCTAAAAACGATATGAAAACATTAATACCCTAAAAACAATTAAAAACCTTGAAAACCTAAAAATGAAAAAAAATAAAAAACGCTTCAATTCACTAAAAACCCTAAAATCCATAAAACTTATAAAACCATAAAAATCATAAATACCTTGAAAACTCATCAAACCCTTAGACACCACAAAAACACAAAAAATCCTTTAAAACCATAAAACGTTACAAAATATAAAAATTTATAAACACTAGAAAAGTCCAAAAATTTTAAATACCTAAAAGAATAAAAAAAAATTAAATACCCTAAAACCCCTCAATATACGTAAAATCCATGAAAACCCAAAATAAAAACTCCCTTAAAATCCCTAAAAATGTAAACACAAAAAACCTTAAAACCCCAGAAAAAACATACAATCCGAAAAACACTTAGAACCCCTAAAATCATAAAAATACTTCCCCCCCCAAAAACCCCTAAAAATATCAAAATCATGGAAAAATATAAAACCCCTAAAACCATAAAAACCTATAAAACCTCCAAAACGAACTAAAAACACTAAAACCTATACGTTCGTAAAAAAATTTACTCTAAAAAACCAATAAACCCCTAAAATCACTACAAAACCATATAAACCCCAAAAAACATTACATACTGTCAAACACATTAAGTAAAAATACCATAAAAACCCAAAAAAGTCCTAATAATTTATAAAAATATCTAATTCATAAAAAACATTGAATCCTTTAGAAAATTACTGAAACCCATCAAAACATAAAAACATATAAAAATCATAAAACAAAAAAATTCATAAAAATGATAAAAAAACCCCAAAACCCATATAAAGACACTAAAACCCATTAAAACTATATAGTCCTTTTAAACCCTTAAAAATATTAAAATCATAAAAAATCCATAAACCCCAATAATAATAATAAAATCCCTGAAACCCAAAAACACTATAAACCCTTAAATCCCCATAAAAACATAAAATCCCTCAAAATCCCTATAACCACTAAAGATGTAAAAGAAATAATAATCCTCTAAAATAAATAAAACAATGAAAAAACAAAAAAAAAACCATAAAATACACAAATAAAAACTTAAATACTAAAAACTCTTAAAACCCCTAAAAACCAAAAACTGCTAAAAACCCTAGAAACCAAAAACTCTAAAAACCATTTAATCCCCTAAAATCGTTAAAAAATCTAAAATTCCCAAATACCCTTGCAAATTCAAGAAAAAACCAAAAACTCTAAAAATACATTATAACCCAAAAAATACGAAAAAACCCTAAAAAGACCTTATTGGCTTTAAAAATATAAAAACAATAACCATTAAAACCTCTAAGAAAACATTAAAAACCTTAAAATCTTAAAAAACTAAAAATTTGTAAAAGACCTAAGAACCCATACAATGCATAAAACCATAAAACTATTAAAAAATATTAAGCACCCATAAAAATAATAAAACCCTAAAATCACTAGAAACTCATAAAACCATTAAACACTATAAAATTTTTAAAACTAAAAATACATAGAATCACTAAAAATGGAAAAACATACATAAAAATTCCACCAAAAACAAAAAAAACCTAAAAACCGGAAAAATCCCTTAAACCCCTAAAACCCAAAAAATATTAAAAAATACATAAAATCCCCTAAAATTGAAAAAATCCTATGAACCATAAAAATCCTAATAATACCTTAAATCCTAAATACACATAAAACCCCTACAAAATCTAAAACCCTAAAAACCTAAAAATCCCATAAATCTATAAAAATCACGAAAACCCCTAAACACCCTAAATATATAAAAACTAAAAACCCTGAAAAATATTAAGAAAACCTTAAAATCTAAAAATGATTCATACCCCAAAAAATATAACAACCCAAAAAATGAAAAAAAACCTTATTATAGCTTAAAAACTGAAAAAACCTCAAAATATATAAAAAAATTAAAAACCAAAATCAAATATCCACAATTCCCAAAAAAAATCCCCAAAAGCATAAAAAACATAAAAACCCTGATAAAACCATATAAAAACTTAAAAAATTAAATACTCTAAAAAATATAAAAACATGAAATACCTTAAAACACCTGAAATTCCATTAAACCCCAAAAAATAATAAAAATACCTAAACTATAAAGATGCTAAAATCCAATATAACCCTAAAAGAACACTAAAAACTCTAAAACCATTTAAACCCCTAAATACATTAAATAACTCTAAATATACTTAAAACCCCTGAAAATATAAAAACCTGACAAAATCCTAAGAAAAAATTAAAAACCCCAAAAAACATAAAACCAAAAAAACATGATAATGCTAAAAACCATAAAATCCATAAAATCCCTCAAAATCCGAAAAAACCCGGAGAACCAATAAAATCCTTAAATAATCCCCAAAAATACATAGTAATGTAAAAACCACTAAAATTCATATAAAACACTAACAAAACCCTAAAAACCTAAAAACACATAAAAACCACAAAAAACAAAGAAAACCTATAAACCGTAAGAACCCTACAATATCAAAAAACATAAAACCCATAAAATTCATAAAATCCCAAAATATATAATAAACCTAAAATCCCATAAAACCATAAAACCATGTAAAATCCTTAATAAAACATTAAAACCATAAAAATTGAATGAAACTCTAAAAACCCATAATAACTATAAAAAACTCAAAAATAAACCCCTAAACACCTAAAAAATAATAAAAAATATAATAAAACTAAAAAAATCCTCAGAATCCATAAAAGTCATCAAAAACTACAAAAATCATTGATAAACACCAAAAGATCCCTAAAAACATAAATAACACTAAAACCCCTCAAAATATTTAAAACAAAAAAACACATAAACACCATAAAAACCTAAAAATGTAAAAACCATAAAATCTATAAAATCTTTGAAACCCTAAAAATCCCTAAAAATAATTAGAAAATCCTAAAAACCCAAAAATACCTAAAATAGTAAAAAAAAACCATAATAACCCTCAAACCACTATGAAAACCATTGAAACCCAAATACAATTATAACCCCAAAAAAATTAAACACTCTAAAAATACTATAAACCCCTAAATTCTATGAAACGCATAAAAATAAAAAAACCACAAAAAACAAAAAAAAATATATATTAACACCCCTAAAAACAATTAAATCCCATAATAAATCCTAAAATACCTAAAAATTCCTAGAACCCATAAAACCATAAAATCCCCTAAAACCCCTTTAAATCACTAAAATCGTAATAATAATAAAATTCAGAAAACAAATACCTAAAAATTAAATATTATAAGAGAATATTAAAAACCAAAAAACAATTAAAATCCTTCAAATATTAAAAAAATTCTAAAACACTAAAATCCTAAAAAAGCCTCAAACAACTCAAAAACCCAAAAAACCACATACAAATCCAGAAAAAAGTACTAAAAATACAAAAAAACATTACAACCACAAACAATCCTGAGAACTCGTAGAATACCATTAAAACATAATAACACTTTAGACCCCTAAATTCCTAAACAACCATAACAATCCTAAAACTACAAAAAACCTATAAACCGTAAAAATACTAACAAAAACCAAATAATATTTAAATATGTAAATACCATAAAAACCAGAAACCCCTAATAAAACTCCATAATTATAAAAACACTTAAAACTTGTAAAATACAAAATAATTCTAAAACCTTAAAAGACCCCAAAACCCATAAAATCCCTAAAATCTGTAAAAACCAGTAAAAACCATTACAAAAATATAAAAAATAATAAAACACCTAAGAACGCCGAAAACCCGCAAAACCCAAAACACCCAAAACCCCCTTAAAAACCATAAACTACCTAAAAGACCCAATAGACCATAACAAACCTAAAAAATACCTAAAATACATAAAAACATAAAAATCCCAAAAAAACCAAATGAGGACTTTAATAACCTAAAAACAATTAAAACTCCATAAATATATAAAAAATTTCAAAAATCGTAAAACCCCTAAACCACTAGAAAACCCTAAAATACCTCAAACTACTAAAACCATAAAACCCCATTAAAATACAAAAAAATTATAAAAATCCCAAAAATAATATAAAAATACCTAAATCCTTGAGAAACATATTAAAATCTAAAAAATATAAAAACACATTAAACCCCAAAAAAGCATAAAATTCCTAAAACCACTACAAGATCCTAAAAATCCTAAATCCCCTACAACCCATAAAAACATTAAAAATAATAAACACTCATAAAACCCATTAAAATAGTAAAACCTCTATAAAATTAAAACCCCATTAAACCACTATAAATGTATAAAACTATAAAAACACTACACAACCTAAAAATTATAAAATTCCCTAACCCCTGAAAAAACAAAAAACACCTTAAAAACCACGAAAACCACAAACCCCCCAAAATCCCTAGAAACCTAAAACACTCTAAAAAAATAAAAAATTCCCTAAAAATCATGAAAATAATAAAAAACACTAAAAACCCTGAAAAAATAAAAGAAAAAATTACAATCATAACAACACTTAAAATCCCTAAAATCCTAAAAATTTTAAATCTAAAATCCATAAAAATCTCTAAAACCCCAAAAAATATTAAAAAAACCTAAATCCCCATAAAAACTCTTAATAACACTAAAAATTATAAAAACCATTTACACCCCTAAAAATGTAAAATTTCTAAAAATTCTTAATAACACTAAAAAATCCTAAAACCCCAAAAACAAGAAAACACCTAAAAACCCAAAAATCCAAAAACCCCCTAAAAATTCACAAAATCCCTATAAATATAAAAAACTTGACAAAATAATGAAATTCTATAAGATGTAAAAAAACCCAAAAAAACCATGAAAACCCCTAAGAAACCATTAAAAACCTAAAACACTTAAAACCCATTAAATCCCTAAAAACTCAAAAAATCCTAAAAACCCTAAAACCCCTAAAACACTCAAAATCCCATAAATCCCTAAAAAAATAACGTTAATTAAAATCAATAATGATCACTAAAAATTTAAAACTCCCTGAAGACAATAATAAATCATAAAAAACATAAAAACAGTTAATACCCCAAAAAACCTAAAAATGGAAAAACCCCAAAAGACCCTAAAACCCTAAAAACTCCTTTAACCATAAAAAATTATCAAAATCTGTAAAAATTTTAAAACTCAAAAACCCCTAATAAACAAAAAATTATAAAAACACTAAAACCATAAACACCCAAATAATGTAAAAACCATAAAAACACTGAAATACAAAAATAAATCATTACATAACTAAAAAATATATAAACCATAAAATCTCGTAAAACCCCATAAAAACACTAAAAATTCATAGAATCCCAAAACCTATAAAAATTCTAAAAAAGTCCTATAAATACCTGAAAACAAAAAAAGTCCAAAAATAGTAAAACCCCCAAGAAACCCTAAAAACCTAGAAAACCTAAACACAACTATAAACCTAAAAATGAACATCCGAAAAAGACATTAAAAATAAAAAAAACCATAGGAAACCTAAAAATTATTAAAACCAATAAAATCAAAAAATATACTAAAACTATAAAAACCTGTAAATCCCCAAAGATATTAAAAACTCAGAAATACCTAAAACCCCCTTAAAAATCAATGAAAAGGTGTGGAGATAGCAGCATTCTCTCCTGGTGGATCTCTCCCATCGCGGCACTCATCTGGGCATGGAGGTTATTGATGCACATAGCGAGCATTTCATCTTGGTGGAGCGGACGATTTAGAGAATAAGTTTGGACATTCTATCTAGAAATGATGTCAGAAACTCTTTCATTCTCTCAGTTCTTGTAGTTCATGAGATCATTGACTGTTTTCTTAGGCAATTTCGAACTGAACTAGAAGAGAGACTATTTTTGAAGGTCCTCGCAGCCTATTATTGAGTTATATGGAAAGCTAGTATACAATACAAAGGTTGAACCATACAAGGTTCGCATGAATCAAGTGAGTTATATCTCTTATTGTTGCTCCTAAGTTCCCATCTTGGGATCAAAATAAGAGGCATATTGCATCAGATGTTTTTTCAGGTCTCCCAACCCATTAATCATTGGGAACACATGGTTTCTAAAGATTGGAGGTTGCGTAATGTCACTCACCCAATTAGGGTTGTGTTTGAAGTCTAATTATATCAGTGTGTGCCACCCCTCTATGGATTCTAGTCAGAATGTTAGTTTTTTACGGTATTTAAGAGATCATGATGCATATCCTGTTAGGCTTGAGCTTGGTTGGGTGCAGTAGTGGCCTGAGCTGGATGTTCATGTGCTACTGGAAATTGTGGTGGATACCTTGTCAAGGATATACATTGTTGGTTAACAGAAATTTATTTGGTTGCATTTCAAGCATGGGGAAGTATTGATGTCCTTTTGGGGTAAGATTTTAGTAGGTTGATGGTCCATGTGTTGGTTTGGATAGTCATCCAAGCATGAATTCATTACCTGAGTGAGTGCCAGTGGTAGGGGCACCTATTCTAGGAATACATTTTGATATTCCTTAAAGGGAACAAATCTGAAAATATTGAACCCATGACACAACTCAACATTAATTTTTCTGAGCTCTTTCACTTCTTTATCCTTTTTGATGAACCTTTCGTTGAGAGGGGTGAAACTTTCATAGGATGAGGAGGAGGTGGGTCATAGATAAACTAGGATTTATTATTCTTCTTATTGGGGATTCATGAGGGAGGTGGTGATGGAATAAATGTGGGCAACTAAATTTAGGACTTCTCTCTAGTTCCGGGTATGCTCACCATCATTCATAGTGTAGGATTTCTATGGGAGCGAACCATCTTCTCTTACATCATATTTCTTGGAAACATTTTCAATGAGATTCGTGGGGTTGAATTTCACCACGTTCACTAATTTATACCGCATTAGGGGTGGTGTTCCCAGTTCCAAATGGTAGGATGGATTTCTGTGTCTTTTTTTTGACTTTCTTCTTCCATTCTACAGTTTTTTTTGGGGTTCTTGGTGAATATTGACTTGAAGGGATCCCTAATATGACCTCGTATTGTGTATTCATCTCAGAGGGTATAAATCGTGAGATGGGGTGGAACGAGTGACTTCTCTAATCATTATTCTTCCTAGATGGGAGAATAAAGAAGTTGGTTGTGTGGTAAAATGATGTAAAAATTACCCTCACCATGTGGGTTGGTGTTTCTCCCATTCTTCCTTTGATGCGCTAAGACCTAGATTTGATGGTCTTATGGGGGCATCTAGAGTAAAAAATTCCCACAGCTCTGTTGGCTGGGGAAGTTCTTGTATTTTGGAAGTAGCTTCAACTATTTCCATCTTTTTGGTTTTATGCAATCCTGCGTGGGTGTGAGCTTAGTATCAAATTGGACCCATATTAGATTTATGTGATTTTGAAGAAATGAGCACTACTTATTGGTTGAAATCCTTTAGGCGGGAAGACTACTAGCTGTTCTTGGTTTATTTTCTCAGAAACTTTTCTATGGATTGATCTCTTCAGTCCTGATGATTTTGAGACTTACTATGGGCCTGTTTTTGTTGACTATTCCATATATCATGAGAAGGTTTTTCATTTGATTACTACCTTTGTGTAATGACGTTGCAAGATGTCATTTCAAATGGGGTTTGTGAGATGGTACATAGGGTGAAGTGTAGAGCTCCATGTTATCTACATCACTGAATATGAATGCTATTCAGGGAATCTCCAAGTAGGAAACAAAACTTATGCAGTGCATGGATGCATGCCAGTTCAATGTTTTTATATCTCCTTCCTGATCGTGGTTGCCGTGCAGACAAGGGGTCTAACAGGTTGATTAGATGGTGAAGCTCTCCTAACATGTTGACATGTTCAATATACCCTTAATTGGGAAAAAAAATCAATTCATTTATCTTGAGAAGATTCATACACATATTGTGGTTAATGTGATACATACATTCCATAGACGACTCCCTTGGTATGTTGAAGTGAGAAGTGGTTGAAGGCCAATACATCACTGGTATGTTGTCCTTATATTGTTATCTTATCATGATAAATATATCCAGCTATTTTTCTTTCAGGGAATCCTCTACTTGATATTCTGATCTTGACTAATTATTAATAATTTTGTTCCAAGCAGTTAAGCTAGTGGGAGCCTCATTAATATGTGAACGGCGCAACGATGTCTTAAAAGATGGGTGTGGTACCAAAATATCCTCTAGTTGAGAATGGATATCAATCATCATATACGGAGTGCTTAATATGTATGAATCCATGTTTCTAAGCACCTTACTGTCAGTGGGCTTTCTCACATTTGATCTATCATGGGGAGGACCTTCTTGATAGTAGGAATTTTGATTTCACGGAGGACCACTACAATCAGTGACGCAATGGTGATGGATACAATTGTAACTTTATGATCAACCATGGGAAGTGTCCCTATAGAATTTACCCTATAGGGACCTTCATGATGGGCTACGGTGAGGGGAGAACCCTCTTCATGATTGAAATCACTATGGAGAGGAACTTCTCGATGACTGCTATGATAGAGAGGACTACTATCATAGCTTGATACCCTACTGTAGGGAGAATTTCTGCTGTGTAAATACTACAGAGGTCCTTCTGGTTGTACTAAAATTTTGGTAGGACCTTCTCATTGATTGATGTTACTATGAGGAAGGAATTCATAACAACTACCATTTTGGGGAGGGAATTATGAATGACTATCATCATGGAGAGGAATACCATCATGACTCGACATCCGACTATAGGGGGAAGCATATCAACAGTGTATACCTTAGGGAGGGCCATCATGGTGGTCGATAGTAAGGAGTGGACCTTCTTTCTATGTGATCTTCAAGTCAAGGGGAGGGGTTCCCCGACATTCATCAAGAGATTGTATCTCGTGGTCGATCATTCATGGCCCATGGAGTAAGCCCCCATGAGTGCTTTGTAGAGGACCTTCAGAGTTGTTGGTACCGACATTGTGGGTAGGGACATTGCAATTTCTACATCCACATCTATAATTTGGTAATGGGTTGATATTTTCTTGATCCTTTATTGATATATGTTTGAGGGCATCAAGAACCCCAACTTCTTGCAAAACAGAATCATGTATGTTCTCTTCATCTTTAGGTTTCCATTGCGGTATTTCATTTTTTGGAACTCTCTTGTGGGTAACTGAGGCCGCCTGCTATTGGTAACAACCTTAATATATGGGTCCCTATCTTCTTGAGTCTTGTGATGCCTCTAGGATACACCGAAGGGTATCTTGATTTCAGGAAGGGATGTATGCATGCCCTGGAGTGGCCACTGCATTGGACCAGCGTCCCCTAGTTGGAACGAGTATTTATTCATGATTCTATTGTCTATATATCACGGTATATTGTCATTGACCCTTCGATACTAGAGTAGGGATGCATAACTTCCCTGGATTGGCTCACCCATTTTTCAAATAAGTCATTTTGTTCAATGAATCTAAGTTGTTGGCTGGTTTCTCCCCTTTTCCACTAATACAATGATATCTTAGAATGTTTAGATGATATGATCTTGAATCAACATCTGATATTCCATAATTTCCATGATGTAAAGAGATACATATTTGGATATAACGGGTATGAAGGCCAATTTCGATGATGGAGTAGTATTTTTTTCCTTCTCTGGTCCCCCATGGGTTTCCATTAGATACTGGCAGTTCTCTTGTGCCAGGATAAAGGAATGAGCCTGCCACCATTTTTATACTCTGGTTTCCACCATATTTGACTAGGGGGATTCATATTAATGGGTGACAATATTCATCTACTCTCTTGTTACTATATTTGTCTCACTGTATTTTTATTAATCCATAAAAATTTGTCTTTTCACATATTTTATATTCCCCCTATTTGGATGGAGAGCTTGGTATGCATTAGTAGGTATTTCTCCTACATGTTGCTAGATGGCACCCTATTTGGATGGCGGGATTGATATGAATCAATAGGTAATTGACTAAACTCATATTTTCTTATCAGCCTATTTGGATGGAGGGCTTGGTATGCATCAGTATATTTTTTTCCTGCATATAGCTAGATGCCACCGTATTGAATAACGAGATTCTTATGCATCGGCAGATATCTGCATTTGCCTGTATTTTGTCGCTCTGTCTGCATGGCGGGACCGACGAGAACTAGATATAATGTGCATGTGCTCGTAAATTACCACCATATTTCTATGGCGGGATTGAGAAGAAAGGGTAGAGTTTTATGTCTTCCCATTGAATGTCATTGCGTTTGTATGTAAGAGAATCTCTATAGAAACTAGGGTGATGTAGTCTTCCTAATTATATATTTTATTCCCTTGGCGGGTAGCATGAGGGGCCTGGGTCTTCTGGAATTCAGTAGGTGCCCTCAGCATAAGGTCCTCTTCAACGTTATGAGACATTGTCCCCCGGTGTCGGTGGAGACGCTCTCTGTTAGGGGCCCATGATTTGGATCCCTCTCCAGTTGAGATGAAGTTCTCAGTATCGACATCATATGCCACCCTATGATAAGGGAGGTACTCATTGTCACGTTCCAGGGACCGGATCTCGAAACAGTTTGAGATAACCACTGAGGACAACATGTGTTGGGGGTGCTGACCGTAGTTGAGAAAGAAAAAGGTGAAATTTTTGAGACTAGAGGCCTTATCTCACAACCTCCCTCATAGAGAGAGTACCATATTGGTGGTACTATTTGATTAGCATGTTGGATACCCTGTATTAAAGATACTAGTTAGGGGAGGGAATCCTACTCTTCATTGGGCCCCCGACCACATGAGGGATCGTTGAGGCACATATATTCATTTGTTTTCAGGATGTAATTTTGATCAATTATTGCTCTATGTGAACATGCAATATTCATATATGACATATACAAACCAAAAAATCCCATAAATGTAGCAATATCTTATGCATATGCATTTTGGAAAATTTAGCTTGGCCTCCTTTCCCCTTTTATGTGAAGAGAAGTGGATTTAGTGGGGTAAGACAACCACCTTTGTTAAAGATTCAATTTAGGTCCCCCAATTTTGTTTTCCTCTATGTTCATACGAGTGTGGGGTTGAGAAAAATACAAAATGGTCTAATGGGTGACCATTTTTTGTCGATTATTATAGAAACATTCATGTCACCAACATTATTTCAACCCAATATGCATCATAATAATTTAAAGGAGGATTAGATTAATCCCATTGGGATTGGGTAGTTTATCCCTTCTATATTGCGAAAGTGGTTCCATAGTCAAATATTCCCAACAAGAGATTGCAAGGGGGTCAAGTATTTGTGAAATCGGTCCTCTCAGGATATAACTTCTTCAGAAGGTCTTCAGTGGGTTTATATGGGGATCTAGAAACAACCATTGGCCAAGTATCCATGATTCATGGACCTTCTTTCTAGTCCAAGGAGGTCATTGGATAATGATTTGGCCAATGACACTTACAAACTCTATTGGTTGAGTGGATGGAAGGTAGACACCACCGCACCCTTTGGGAGGATTATTTCCTAATCTAGGACTCTATTATAGGTTTATGTAATGTTTCTATGTAGGGTAATCCTTGGTTAATTCCTGGTGATTGTGTCCATGATATACCCCTAGTTTGCAGGATCATAATAGGCATTCATGAATTTGATGCTACGGAGGCCATGTTGACTTAAACCATGCAATAAGGCACTCTAAAGATTATCATCATCCAGGGGGAGGAAGGTGATTTGATGTCAGGATCAAACCCAAAAAATGGGCTTCCTACGTATCCTATAGAGAGTATTCAGATTACACCTAGTTTGGGAAACATGGGGTATACACACAGGAGATTCCCATTTTAGGGGATATGGTTGGGTGGACATTTTTGGAAGGGAACCCCTTTTGTGGTCAGGACTTCACGTAGGCGTCCTATATGTCCTGGTTCAACCATAAATAATGGTTCTTGTAGTTCAGAATAAGATTTTCTGTGTGGAAGTAGGGATCCTCACAAATCTGTAAGCCCAAATGATTCATAATAGTTGTGAGAAACAAGAGGATGTGAGAGATCCGACCAACCACACACCTCATATCCCGTAGATGGGAGAGATCAAGCCTTTGGTAGAAGAAACAGTGGAGACCAAGGAATAGGGTTCAAAGCGATGAACCTTTTAATGTGGGATGGAATTGGAGGTCCTACGGATCTACCCTCATATGATTGGGAAATTACCTCATTGGGAGTTCCCCGAAACGTGTTCTAGGAAAGGGGAGGGATGTTGACTCCCATTAAAAGGAGAAGTGAAAATAATTCCATCTACTGATAACCATTCATCATTGAATGGAAATGAAAATGATCACCCATAGTACCATTAATGGAGAGGTTCACATCAGCATCCCATGTTTGGACTCTAGGTTACCACGAGAATATACACATACAGACATCCCTGGAGTGTTATCTTTTGTGGGAAGAGACTTCATGATTCCTCTTACCATGGGTATGTAGACTCAAAGGGTCATGTTGATGCACCTGATGATCTGATCAATAGGGTCTAGTGGCTTTGGAGGATGCTTTGGCATGATGTCGGGAGACTGATTTCACAAAGGGGAAAATGAGGACTAGACAGTAAAGGAGGGGGAGATTGGAGATGGGGGAAAGAATACCCAAAGGCTCTTCATTACGTGTATTGTTTTGTTATGCAGGATGGAGGGGCGGCATTGCATACAATAGTAGTATAGGGGTATAGGGCTCATCCACATACTGAAGAGGTATATGGGCATCAAAATGAATCATTGCACACCACAATGTTACATGGTTAGGTATGTGGTTCATCACGTCTCTTCATGTTCCATCTACATACTAATATAGTACGTGGCACCAGGTTACACCCACATATTAATACACTATGAAGAACACCATATTGAAGGAGGGTCCATGGGACTATAATTCTAGGGAGTTCATCAGCGAAGAATTTGTGGTTCATGATATAAAAAATTAGGATTGTGGTTGTTCCATCATTATTAAGTTCCATAATTTTATGGTTCATTAATGATTATACCTACGAAAATGTGGTTCAAAATTTTGGATTCATAGATTATTCAGGACTGAAGCTAAAATCCTCCCTGAATTCTTACTTCCAACCTTTAGGGTCTCCTTAGTTCTTTCTTCGTCTATCTGATATCAATTCCTTAAGTGATTGTTTTATAGATTAATGGGGCAATCATATCTTTGGGCATGAAGAACCATTTACAGAAGCCCGTGATGAGATATCTTGATCCGTAGAAGAGTCTGTCAATCGGGGTTTGCGTGGTCTATGGTTCGCGGGTCATGGTTCGTACAACCATGCAAATTTTCATAGTCTGTGAACTTTTGAGTTTGCAAAACATAATTTCGATGGCCTTCACATGCTTTATTCTTCTAGTGATGTAGTTTTTGGGAGCCTGGGTCTGCTGGCTATCGCTTCACAGGCCAGAGACATGTGGGTTGTTCTGCGTACTGGTGGTTCATGGTACATACAGTCTGTGAACCATTCCCAATGATGGTACACAGGCCTCTTAAAAAATCTATGAGAAATTTAATTCTATCAAGTTTCTTCCGAAGTTTGAAACTCAATTTTATACCATTCACATTATTAGGCCTATAAGAATTCTTAATTCCTTCTAAAAAGTTACTTTGGGAGTATTTTCTTCCCATTGAGAAGTTTTTAAGAACCTACAAACCCCAAAAAACATTCAAAATTCCTAAAATCATAAATAAAAATAAGAACTCAAAATAACAAATTAAACCCCAAAAAACCTTAGAAACACTAAAAAACATAAAAACCCTAAAAACTGAAAGAACCATAAAACCACTAAAGAATGTAAAAACTCACAAAAAAACCAAAAAAGATACTAAACACACCCTAATGATCCCAACAAATACTGAGAAAATCATAAAAACCCAAAAACCCATAAAACCAAAAAAACAACCAAAAATATAAAAACCCTTTTCAGACCAAAAACTACTAAAAACTATAAAATCCATAAAACCCCTAAAAACTCAATAAAACTTTAATACAACAAAAATTCTAAAAAACCCCTAAAAATACATAAAAACATAAAAATAACAATAAACCTTATGAAAAACATAAAAAGTCTAAAGACACTTAAAACCCCTAAAACAATAAAAAATACCTAAAAACCCTAGAAACCATAAATACCAAAAAACCTTTAAATTCCTAAAAACACATAAAGAATGATAAAACCCCATAATACCCATAAAAACCACTGAAAATCCGAGAAACACTTTGATCACAAGAAAAATTAAAAACAATTACTAACCATTAAATCTTAAAAACTCAATAAACCGTAAAACCCCAAAAAAAACCAAAAATACCAAAAACCCCTCAAATTCCCTAAGAACATGAAAAACAATAAAAATCAAAATTAAATCACTATGAATCCATAAAAAATGTAGAAACCCCTCAAAACAATGAAAACCCCAAAGAAAATTTGAAAGACCTAAAAACACATAAAACCCCTAGAAAACGATAAAAATTCTAAAACCACAGAAACCCAAAAAAACATCTAAAAAACCTAAAATCCCGAAAAACCCTAAAAAACATAAAATTGATTAAAAATTCCCAAAAACGCCTAAAAACCATAAAAACCTTTAAAACCACTAAAATAATCTAAAAACCATTTATAACCCAAAAAATTAACTCCAAAAAACAATAAAAACCACTAAAAAACCCCTAAAAACTAAAAAAACCCTAAAAAACTAAAAAACCCCATAGTAAGCCTAAAAACACAAAAACACCATCAAAATCCAGATAAAATCCATAAAATAATAAAAATACGACAAATTCACTAAAAATTCATGAATACATAAAAACCCAAAAAAACCATGAAATCCCATAATAAACCCTTAAAAACAATAAACACATAAAACACCTAAAATGATAAAAACTATAAAACCCCCTAAAACCCCTAAAACCCATAAAAATCTAAAAACCCATAAAATCCTAAAAAACTAAAAATTATAAAAACCCTTTGAACCCCCAAAAACCGTCAAAAAATATAAAAACATTAAAACCCCTAAAAAAACTCAAAAAAATAATAATATTACAAAAGATCATAAAAACCGAAAAAAAACCCTAAACCCCCTAAAAATCCCTAAAACCCCTAATAAGCGAAAATTATTCACAAAAAACCTCTAAAATCGGTAAAAATGTAAAAACCTATCAAAAAATAAATAAAACCCATAACGAAACCATAAAAACCTCAAAACACATAGAACATCTAATAGCGTAAAAATGCTAAAATCCATAAAACACCCTAAAACCCCTAAAAACTATAAAACCATAAAAATATGTAAAAATCCATTAAACTCCAAAAAACCTATTCAAATGGCTAAAAACATTTTGAAAACCGAAAAATGTTAAAAACTCTAAAAATCATTAAAAACCATAAAAACAAAAAAAAACTCTAAACCCCCCAAAAAATAATAAAAACCCTAAAAATACATAAAACTCCTACGAACCCTCAATATCACTAAAAACACTCAAAATAATAAACATCCTAAAAATCCCTAAAAATCCTTAAAAATGTAAAAACCCATAAAAACTCTAAAAACCTTATGAAATCCATGAAAACCAAAAAACACTTAAAACCCCTAAAAACCAAAAAATATTCTAAAAACCTTAAAAATAATAATATCTATAAAAACCCCTAAATATATTTAAAAACCCAAAAAAGTCCCTAAATGCCACTAAAATTTATAAAATATCCTTTAAACCCTTCAAAATGTTTGAAAACTCTAAAAACCGTTTATAAACCTAAAAACTGACAAAAAACACCATAAATACCCAAAAAACCCCCAAAAACCCATAAACCCCCTAAAAACATTTAAAAACCATGAAAACCATAAACTCCCTTAAAATACTAAAATCCATAAAAATTACTTAAATTTAAAAAATACTAAAAATCCAAATAATACCCTAATAAAACTATAAAAACCTAAAAACACTTAAAACCCGTAAGAACCGAAAATCCTAAAAAACCCTTAAAACACCAAAAACCATAAGATCCCCTAAAAACACGTAAAATGCATCAAACCCACTAAAAACACTAAAAACAAAATAAACCCATAATTTTATTCAAAAACTCTAAAATTCAATAAAAACCCTAATAAACTCAAAAAAACCTAAAACCATAAAAAAAATAAAAAAATTCATAAAACCCCTTAAAAATATGAAAATAAAAAATTAATCCTTAGAACCTCTAAAAACTATAAAATTAAAGAAACCTAACAACCATAAAAACCACAAAGAAAAAATTTAAACAAAAAAAAAATAAAGCCTATTGAAATCTTAAAATAACTAAAACCACTAAAAACCCTAAAAAACCTAAAAACCATGAATACTACAAAATAACTAAAATACATTAAAAACTCTAAAAAGAATAAAAACCCTAAAAAAGATTAAAGACTCTAAGGAACCAATATACCCTAAAAATATTATGAAATCTCAAAACATTAAAAACCCTAAACCCCCAAAAAAACCCCCCAAAAACCCTACAAACACTAAAAATCATCAAAACCCACAAAAAACATAAAAATATATTAAAATAACTAAAAAATAAATACGCCAAAAAATCATAAAAACACCTTTGTATTCCCTAGAAACCTAAAAAAACATAAAACCCCTAAAAAAACCTAAAAGGCATCTAAAAATCCTAAAACTCATAAAAGGCCCTACAACCCCTAAAATCATACAAACCCATAAAACCTAAAAACCACTAAAAACCCATAAACGAACACCAATGAAAATACTAAAGAACCATTAATCCCAAAAAATTTAAAAAATATCTACAAACCATTAAAAACCCTAAAACATAAAAAACCCTCAAAACCTAAAAAATAATAAATACTAAAAAATTCCTCAATTTCCAATGAATCCCTAAAAATCCTAATAATCCCGAAAGTCCTAAAAAGGCCGAAAAAACTATAAAAAAAGTAATAAAACATTAAAATCCTAAAAACACATAAAACACCTAAAAACCTAAAAAATGCAAAAAACCCCAAAAAATGTAAAAAAACCATTAAACCATTAAATCCTTATAAAGACATAAAAAACATTAAAAAATTATAAAACCCCGTTAAACCCCCAAAAACACAAAAAAACAAAAATAATGAAACCCTAAAAAACTAAAAACCCTATACAATACAAACCCAAAAAGTCTTAAAAAGTCCCTATAAATCCCTAAAAACATAATAACCTCTAAAAACCCAGAAACGCCAAAATAAAACCTTAAAAAACTAAAAACACTTAAACCCCAAAAAACTAAAAATCTAAATATCCTAGAAAATAAAAGCACCCACAAAACCACTAAAAAAACTAGAATCAGTTAAAAAACTAAAAATGTTAAAAAAAACTCTAAAAACCTTAAAAACCCTAAATACTAAAAAAACCCAAAAGAAGAATAAAGACCCAAAAAACTCCAAAACCCACTAAAAATCTCTAAAATCCCTAAAAGTCCTAAACTTTCCTAAATATCCCTAACAATACATAAAATTTTAAATACTCCAAAAAATAGTGAAAACCACTATGAAATTTTTATAAATCAAAAAACACTTAATCCCCATAAAACCTAAAAAACAAAAAAATCAAAAAAAAAAACCAAAACCATCAAAAAAACCTAAAATCCATAAACCCATTAAGCACCATAAAAACCAAACACCCCTTAAAAACACTAAATACACTAAATACACTAGAACCCTTTAATCCCCTAAAATGGTTAAGAGATTAAAATTTCCATAAAACCACAAAAAACTCAAAAAATACCCTAAACCCCCAAAAAAACATAACAACCCTAAAACCCAAAAAACCCATCATAATCTAAAAACACACTAAAATGAATAAAATTCAAAAATAATCCCTAAAAACTATGATAATGTAAATAACTCAAAAACGCCTAAAACCCTAAGAAAAAAATAAATTCCTAAGTATACATAAAACCCCTAAAGAACATAACAAATGATAAAATCTCTGATAGACCCTAAAAGCATCAAAACCCATAAATCCCCAACCAAACATAAAAACACTAAAAATAAAAAAACCCAAAAATATCATGAAAATCATTAAAAACGATTTAAACCTCTAAGATAATAAAAACATTAAAAAACCATAAAATCCATAAAAATTAAAAAATACTTAATATCCCAAAAAACAATAAAAATACAAAAACCTAAAAAAATGCCTAAACCCAAAAATATCCATCAATAACAAAAAAATCCTAAAAATATTAAATAACCCACTTAACCGCTAAATTTTTTAATACTCTAAAAAATCCCTAAAATTACTAAAACATAAAAAAATCACCTCGACCCAAAAAAAATAATAACCACAAAAACCATTAAATCACCAAACCCCTAAAAATCCCAAAACACCAAAAAAATAAAAATTCCCTAAAAATCCTTTAAAACTTTAAATACCCTAAAAAAATAAAAAATCACTATGAAAAGTCTAAAAACCCAAAATCTTTTAAAACCAATAAAAAAAAAATGCTAAAACCCCTAAATTCCTTAAAACCCCTAAAACAATAAAACCCAAAAAAACCATTTAAATATAAAAAAAAACCACTAAAAACCCATTAAAAAAATAATTTTTTTTAAAAAAACTAGAAAATAATAATACCCTACAACCCTCAAAAAACTCCAAAAACCCATAAAACCTAGAAAACCCCATAAAAACTCAATAAAAACACAATAAACCAACAAAATCTCTTTAAAAAAACAGATAAAAATTCTTTAAAAGACCAAAAAATACCAAAAAACATAAAACCCTAAAAACCCAAATAAAATTTTAAAATCCAAAAGTCACTTAAAACCCCATAAAACCTAAAAATACTAAAAACACTAAAAAACCCAAAATCCATAAAAACCCTTTATACAATTAAAACCTATAAAAACCCAAAAACAACACAAAACACCCTAAATGAATTTAAACAACTTAAAATGATAAAATAACTCTAAAACCATTGAAATCCTAAAATTCTCAAAAACCCCAAAACCCCCATAAAAACCATAAAACCACTAAAGACCGTAAAAACACTCAAAAGACTTAAACCCCCAAAAACCCATAAAAATTTAAAAAATACCAAAAAAATACCTAAAAATTTATTGACAACTAAAAATCTAAAAACCCCCTAATAAATCCATAAAAACCCTAAATTCACTTAAGGCTCCTAAAAACCTAAAAAACATTATGAACCCAAAAAACCATAAAAATTCCTAATAACCATAAATCCCCTAAAATCTTTAAAACCCAATAAAATAATAAAAAACTCTAGAAATCATAAAAACCCAAAAACAAAAAAAACACTAAAAACTAAAAAAACACTGAAAAACCAAAAAATAATAAAAAATAAATTAAAACCCAAAAAATAATAAAAAACATTAGAAATCCATAAAAACCCTAAAAACTAAAAAAACGCTAAACACCCAAAAAAACATCAAATCCCTAAAAACCCAAAAACCCACAAAATCCCTAAACCCCTCAAAATCCATATAAAACCTAAAAACCAATAAAATCTTCATAAAGCCCTAAAATACCAATAGATGTAAAACAGGCTAAAAATATTGATCACCGAAAAGAAATATTTAAAAATATAAAAATAGTAAAACCTCTAATAATATAAACATACTAAAAACTCTAAAATGCTAAAAACCCTAAAACCCCAAAAAACCCCTAAACCTAAAAAACCCTAAAACATAATAAAAACTCTAAAAACCCTATATACCAAAAATCATTATGATATTCTAAAAAACAATAAACCCCTTAAAACTCAAAAAACATCTAACAACCCAAAAACAATATAAAAACACCTAAACCCCTCAATGACACCAAAAAACCCTAAATCTTCTAAAAAATACATATAATTTCCTAAAAATATAAAAACCACTAAAATTCATGAATAAAAGTAATAAATCCTTAAAAACATTCAAATAAAAAAAAACTATAAACCAAAAAACACAAAAACCCCAAAGACCCAAAAGACCATAAAACCCACTAGAAACATTAAAACACTCTAAACACCCAAAAACCACTCAAATTTATAAAATCCCATCAAACCCATAAAAACGTTTAAAACCAAAAAAACAAAACAAAAACACTAAAACCCCAAAAAACCATAAAATCCATAAAAACTATTAAACCCCTAAAAACATCTAAACCTCTAAAACCCCTCAAAAGCCCTAAAACCCCATAATGATCATAAAAAATACATAATCCTTATAAAAACATAAAAACCCTTAAAAACCTTATGAAATCCATCAAAAACTAAAATAACATAAAATAAAAAATAAACATAAAATCTAACTGAAACACTAAAACCCCTAAATACAAAAACAACCATAAAAACCAAAAACACCCATTAAACCTTAAAACCCTAAAAACCCATAAAAATACTAAAAACACATGAAACTCTAAAATCCACAAAATCCTAAAAAACCAGAAAACCCCTAACAACCCAAAAATTTCCTTAATACACTATAAATCCCGAAAAACCCCAAAATTGTAATATTTATTAAAAAACACCAAAAATCACTAAAATCATAAAAAACTCTAAAAACTGTGAAAATCCATAAGATAACCTTGAAAACATTAAAACATTTAAAACACAAAAAAAATCATAGAAACCATAAATACCATAACAACACTTAAAACCAATAAAACCCCTAAAAGCTAATAAAAACCTAAAACCACAAAAAAACATCTAAAACTCTTTTAAACACAAAAAATGTTAAAAAATCTACAAAACCATAAAACCCCAAAAACACAAAATAATATCATAAAACCCCCTAAAAACATAAAAACGATAAAAATACCTAAACACCCTAAAAATATTAAACATGCAAAAATACCTAAAAAGTTTAAATCCCTAAACCCCCCCCCCCCCATGAAAACCATAAACCAATAAAAACCCAAAAACCATAAACCCCATTAAAAACTCCAAAATCTTATAAAAACCCACTAAAACTCTAAAACCCCTTTAAACAACTATCAAAATTTAAAAAATATAATTAAAATTAAACCCCCTAATAAAATCTCAAACCCCGCCCCCAAACCCCCCAAAACCCTAAAAATCCCTAAAAATCCCTAAATCTCTAAAAACCATAAATACCATAAATACCTTTAAAAAATTTAGAATGTAGAAAAAACACTAAAAACATAGAAGAAACACTATGAAAGCCTTAAATACATAGAAACACCAAAAACTTTTAAAAGCTGTAATATAATAAAATCAATAAAAACCTGAAAACCCTGAAACCATAAAAACTATAAAACCCTAAAAACTATAAAACCCCTAAAAACAATAAAAACACTAAAACCAATAAAATATCTACAACCATTCAAACCCCTAATAATATTAATAAATAATTTAAAAACCGTTGAAACACTAAATAATTTAGAAAACCCCCCTAAATACACATAAACCACAAAAAACTCTAAAAACCCCTACAAACCTCTAAAAACTAAGAAAACCCCTTAGTATCTCTAAAAACCTTGAAAACTCACAAAATTCCATTAAATTTCCTAAATCCCCTAAAAATGATAAAACCCATAAAATCCCATAACACCCCTAAGAAAACAAAAAACAAAAAACACTTAAAACCCCATCAAAAACTAAAAACATGAAAAACATTAATCATCAAAAAAACCACAAAATCCTTAAATACCATAAAACCCCTAAAACCATTAAATAACCCAAAAACCCAGAAAAATCATATAAAATATGGAAACGCTAAAAACACTCAAAAGAAATAATACCTGTAAAATTTCAAAAACCCAGAAAATCCCAAAAAACCATAAAAACCACAAAACACGCAAAAACACTCAAAATCCATATAAATAATAAGAATATACAAAATCCATAAAAACATAAAAACCCCTAAAAACAATTAAAATCAATAAGAAAACATTTATAACTAAAAAAACATTAAACATCAAAAAATCTAAAAAGGCTAAAACACATAACAATTCATAAAATCCTAAATCCCAAAAAACAATATAACCCCCTAAAAAATTAAAAACCCAAAAACACTCATAAAAACCCAAACAACTAAAAACTATAAAATCCATTTAAATGTCTAAAAATGTGGAAAATCTCTAAAAACCTTAAAACACAAAAAAAATCCCAAAAAACGCCAAAATCTATAAAATCCATAAATAACCTAAAACTACTCAAAATCTGAAAACCCCTAAAATAATAAAATATCAAAAAATTCATAAAAACATAAGAAATATTAAAACCCTGAAAACCCTTTGGAAGATCGTAAAAATATAAAAGTCTTAAGACAACAAAAAACATAAATACATAAAAATGGAAAAACCTCTTAAATCCCTAAAAAACCTCAAAACCTAAAATAAAACCCCTGAAAATCCTTAAAAACATAAAAACTCGTGAAAAATCTAAAAACTATAAATTAATAAAAAACATTTAAACCCTTAAAATTGTTAAAAAACTATATAAACATAAAAACAAAAAAAACTCAAAAAACCCCTAACCCAAAAAACCAATAAAACCCCTAAAAACGTCAAAATCTATAAAGACCTAAAAATATCAAAATAAATCCAAAAAACACCCTAAATATCCCTATAAATGTTTAAAAAACCTTAAAAAAAGAAACCCACAAAAAAACATCCAAAAAACACTTAAATCCTCTAAAAACAAAAAAAAGATAAAAACATTAAAAACCATTAAAACTGTTAAAACCATAAAACCATAAAACCCATAAAATCACATAAAACAATAAAACCATAAAAACCCATAAAATCCAAAAAAACACATAAATTCAAAAAAAAACACTAAAAACATTAAAAACCCTTTAAGTCCATAATAATATATAAAAACTCTAAAACCAGTAAAAACCATAGAAAAAAAACCAAAATCCATAAAACCCATATATCCTTTAAAACCGATAAAAACATAAAAATCCTAAAAAATTCACTAAAAGTGTGAAAATACATAAAAAAAATAATAATTGAAAACTCCAAGTAATACTTTAATTACCCTAAAACAAATAAATGCCCAAAAAACCAAAAAAAATGCTAAAACCCTATAAAACCATAAAAACTCCAAAAAACCATAAAAATTCCAAAAACCCTTAAAACCCCTTAAAATCCAAATAACCCACTAAAAACCATAAGAATCCATAAAACACCTAGATACATTAAAAAATATAATTAGTATTATAAACTATAAAATTCTTAAAAAAATCCCTAAAAACCAAAAAAATAATAAAAACCCTATGAATCACTAAAAACCCTAAAAACATAAAAACATTAATTAAGAAACACTAAAAATATATAAAACATAAACACCCTAAACACTCTGAAAATATCAAAGATAACTTTAAAAATATAAAAACACGTAATACACTTAAGAACCTAAAAAGCAGTAAAACATTAAAAACCTTCAAAAGACCCTTAACCCCAAAAAATCATAAAACCGCTATAAACAAAAATACCCGAAAACTGACAATGAACTCTAAAAACCCTTTAATCTCGAAAAAATTGGAAAACTCTTCAAATAATTAACAACCCTTAAAACTCAAAAAATCACTAAAAACTAAAACAAAAATTAATTACTCTAAAACACTAAGAACCCCCAAAACACCTCATAATCCAAAAAATCCGTAAAAATAATAAAAAATTAATAAAAATTATTAAATACCTAAAAACCATAAAGACCCTAAAAAACCATAAAAATAACATAAAACCCAAAAATCTCTTAAAATACCTAAAAAACCTATGGATATCTAAAAACCATAAAACCCCTAACAACTATAAAAATTCTAAAAACCATAATACCCACTAAAAACCATAAAACTCCATTAAACCGTAACAACCGACTAAAAATCTAAAAACCTGTATACCACGAAAAGAGTTAAAAACACTAAAAAATATAAAATCCCTAAAAACTCAAAAAACACTTAATACCCAAAAAATCCATACAATCACAAAAAACAATGAAAACCCTAAAAAGATTCGAATTCCTTAAAAACGTAAAATACAAATAAAAATCTAAAAACATCCCTAAAAATCCCAACATATGTAAAAAATACTAAAACCCTAAAAAACCCTATGAAAACAACAATAAAATAAAAAAACTTAAAACCCATAAAAACCAAAAAAATGAAAAAAAAACATAACACCCCTAAAAACCCCAAAAAACCAAAGCCCCTAAAAATAATGAAAACCGATGAAACCACTAAAAACTCTAATAACCCTTACACCCCTAGAATTGATAAAATCTCTAAAAATCCATTAAAACACACACAAAAACTCAATAAAATCAATAAAATCAATAATAATAAAATTAACTATAAAACCTCTCAAAATCCACAAAACCACTTAAAATATTAAAAATCCTAAAAATTCCAAAAATTACCTAAAAATGAAAAAAAACCCTAAAACCCCTAAAAACCTTAAAATCATAAAAAAATTAAAATCCCCAAAAAATTAAAAATCTATAATAATCATAAACCCATAAAACGTTCTAAATATATTAAAAACCCTTAAAACCCATAAAGAACCTAAAAACCATTAAAAACTATAAAAACCCTAAAAACACAAAAAATAATAAAACCTTGAAAATAATTTATAAACACTACAAATATTCAAAATACATAAAACCCCAAAAACCATGAATATCCTACAAAATCACTGAGTACCTAAAAAATTAAAAACACCTATAACCCCAAACAAAACATTAAAAATCTAAAGTCCCCTTAAACCCCTAAAAATAAAAAATTGGAAAAACACCAAAAAACGCTACAAACAAGAAAACCCCCTAAAAACATTAAAAACCCCTAAAACATATAAAAACTAAAAAAAATAAAAACACTAAAAGAATTTAAACCCTTAAAAAGTTAAAAACCTCTAAAACCCCTTAAATCAATAAAACACTCAAAAACCCCCCTAAAACACCCAAAAAATCATAAAACCCCCAAAACCCCAAAAAATCCCAAAAACATAAAAAACATAAAATATCTCAAAATCCCAAAAAACCTATGAACTATAAAAATCCTAAAAAATCCCAAAAAATTAAAACATAATAACCCCAAAAAATTTGAAAACAATTACAAATTATAAAAACATAAAAACAATTAAATCATTAGAAAAACATAAAAACACCCAAATCCCAGAAAAAAATAAAACTCCTAAAACCCAAAAAACCCTAAAATGTCTAAATATAATAAAAATCATTTAAACCTCTAAAAACAGTTAAAAACTAAACAAAACAACATAACCCCCCTAAAACTCAGAAAAACCCTAAAAACCCAAAACATAAAAAATTTTCTAAAAACCCCAAAAAACTACATAAACCCCCAAAATCCATAATACCGTTAAAAACCGAAAAAATTATCAAATTTTTAAAAAATCCATGAAAACATAAAAAACACAAATAACCCATAAAACTGATATGAAAACCATAGAAACCGTAAAACACTAAAAACAATAAAAACCAAAAAGAATGATAAAAATATATAAAATTTTTTTAAACCCCTTAAAATCCCAAAAAACTATAAAATCTTAAAAAAATCCCTAAAAATTCAAAAAAACATAAAAAACCATGAAAACCCCAAAGAAAACCATGAAAAACTAAAAACACTTAGAACCCTGAAAACCTTAAAATGATGACTACCATACAAATACGAAATACCCTAGAGAACCATAAAAACTATTAAAAAACATTAAAAAAATTATATTAAAACCCCATAATAACCCTAAATCCCTCTAAAAAATCAAAATCCATTTTAACCCCTTAAATTTTGAAAAACTGTAAAGAACCTTAAAACAACTAAAAAATAAAAAAAATCCCATAGAAACCATAAAAACCCCAAACCCCTAAAAAACATAAAAATCCCTAAATGCCATAAAAATCATAAAAATAGCACAAAAATCCATAAAATGAGAAAAAACCCCGTAAACCCTAATAGACCCCTACAATCCTAAAGACTCTTTAAACCCCAAAAACATAAAAAAAATACTAAATACCATAGAAAAACACAAAAACCCCAACAATAACCCTAAATCCTTCTAAAAACACTATAAACAATTTAATTCTTGAAAAAAGTTAAAAGCATTAAAAAACATTAAAAACCTAAAAACAAAAAAAAAAATTAAAACCCAAAAAAACATAAATCCATAAAAACAAAAATAACCCTGTAAAAACACTAAATTCCCTAAATCCCCTAAAACATCAAACCCCATAAAACCTTAAAACCTCACTAAAGACTCTAAAATCAATTTAAACCTATAAAAACCATAAAAAACTCTAAATCCCCTTCAAACACCTTAATTGCTCAAAAACCCTAAACCCCCCATAAAACCAAATAACTCCATAAAAACCATAAAAATCATCAAATCTCTAAATATCCTAAAAACCTTAAAAATTATAAAAATCACTAGAAATCCATAAAAATATAAAAACATCCTAACACCCTAGAAAACCCCCTATGAAATCCTTAAAAACTAATATCACTTAAAACCCATTAAAACATAAGAAACTATAAGCACACTAAAAATCCTAAAACCCATAAAAACCAATAAAATCCATTAAAACCATAAAAACCATAAAACCACTAAAACCACTAAAAACTATAAAAACAAATTAAAACCATAAAATAAAAAAAACTATAGAAAAACATTAAAAACATAAAAAAATTAAAAAACCCTAAAAATCCAGAAAAAAACTTAAAATCCTTAAAACCCCTAAAAAACCAAAAATCCACTCAAAATCCATAATAACTATAAAACCCCATAAAAATACTAAAAATTCCCTAAAATCCCATAAATCTATAAAATGATATAAACCCAAAAACAACTAAAAAATATTAAAAAAAATAAAAACACTTAAAACCCCAAAATACATAAAATTACTAAAACCCATAAAAAAAGAAAAAACCCTAAAATACGATAATCTTCCTTAAAACCATAAAAACCCTAAAACCCACAAAAAATTCCAAAATGAGTTTTAAACATCTAAAATCATTATAATCTCTAAAAAAAATTAAAGAACATAGTAATCAAAAACCCCCAAAACACCATGAAAACTCCTAAAATCCTCGAAAATTCCTAAAAAAAATAAAAATCATACAAAATACAAAAAATCACCAAAAAATTCCTAAAAATGTAAAAACCACTAAAAATATTTGAAAACTATAAGAGAACATACAACATAAAAAATACTAAAAAATCCTAGAAACATAACAGTGGAAAAAACTCAAACACACTAAAGAGACCAAAAAACCATAAAATGCCCTAAAACATCTAAAAATAACTAAAACCTCTAAAACCCCATTAAACTCCTAAAAACATTAAAATATCTTTAAAATAATTTAAAAAACAAAAAACTCAACAAAAACCCAAAAATCACTAAAAACATAAAATCCCTAAAACCATAAAAACCTAAAACCCCTCAAAGTCAATAAATAACATAAAAACCCATAAAATCCTAAAAAATTATTACAAATCCCTAAAAATGAATAATAAAACCTTAAAACCATAAACACCCCTAAGAAAATCATAAAAACCAAAAAGCACATAAAATGTTTAATAAACCAGAAAGCCGGTAAAACGATTAAACCACTGTAAAAACCAAAAAATCATTAAAACCCATAAAATATTAAAATACCCTAAAACCCCACAAATTCTAAAACCCATTAAAAACTCCAAAATCCCAATAAACCCCTAAAAAATTTAAAACTCAAAAATATATTGAAAACACTAAAAAACTAAAAAACCACTAAAATCCCAACAAAAACATAAATCCCCTAACAACCCTAAAACCCCATTAAATCATTAAGAACACCTAAAACCCCAAAAATCCATGAGAATCTGTAAAAATCCACAAAAATCCCTAAAAAATAAAAAAACGCTAAAAAACCTGAAAACCCCTTAAGAATACATCAAAACCAAAGAACATATAAAACCCAAAAAAATTATCAAAAGCCGTAAGAAACCATGAAACCCAAAAAACCAAAAAACATATAAAACCCTTCAAAACACTAAAATACAATAAAAACCCTGAAACACTAAAAACTGTTAAAACCATTTAAACCCCAAAAAATGAAAAAAACACAAAAAACCCCTAAAACTCAAAAAAAAACTCAAAAAACCCATAAAAACCCAAAAAATAAAAACCATAAAAATCACAAAACACCCTAAAAATAATAAAAATCTTTTAATATACCTAAAAATGTAAAAAATGAAAAAAAACCCTAAAACACCTTATGAAAACTCGAAACCCCTAAAAACCCCAAAACCCTTAAACACTCTAAAAATAATTAAAACCCATAAAACCCACTAAAAACTCAAAAAACCATCCAAACCCTTAAAAACATCAAAATTTAAAATAAAAATTAAAAAAAATAAAAAATAAAAAACCATAAAACCCCCTCAAAATCCTTAAAAACACTAAAAACCAATAAAATCCTAAAAACCATAAAAGTCATGAAAAACATAAAAAGTACTGAAAACCCCAAATAACCCTAAGAAACCTTAAAAAATAAATGAACACAAAACCCCTAAAACCAATAAAAACTTTAAATACCCTAAAATCAATAAAAACCCTAAAAAATACAAAAATCCTAAAAACCACTAAAAATGCTAAAAACCTGTTAAACCTCAAAAAATGTTAAATGATTTTAAAAACCCAAAAACCCCCTTAAAATCGAAAATACAATAAAACTCTAAAAATCCCTAAATCCCACTAAAAACCCTAGAATTCTCTAAATACAATGAAAAACCTAACTGACTCTTAAAATTCCCTAAAATCATCAAAAACATAAGAAATAAAAAACCCTGAAAACCCCTAAAAAACCTAAAAACCCTAAAAACACTTAAAAGCACTACAAAACCTAAAGAACTAAAAAACCTAAAAACATTAAAAGCCATAAAACCCCCTAAAATTATTAAAGAAACCTAAAACTATTGAAAACTCTAAAAACCATATAGTACATTAGAAATGATAAATCAATCTCTAAAAAACATAAAACACCTAAAAACTAAGAAAACCCAAACCCCCCCCCCCCCCAAAAAAATCACAAAGACCATAAAAATACTAAAGACACTAAAAACCCTTAAATATAGTTAAGATCTAAAAACCCCATTAAAATCACTAAAAACATTTAAAAAAACATGAAACCAAAAATATACATAAGAAACTATTGAAATCCTAAATGAACTTATATTCCTAAAAACCCTAAAAGGTTTAACATCCCTAACAATTCTAAAAAAATAAAAACCATAAAAACCATAAAACCCCTAAAAACCATAAAACCCCTAAAAACCATAAAACTATAAAACTACTAAAAACATTAAAATCCCTTTAAAACCTTAAAATGTTAAAAATCACTAAAAAACCTTGAAAACTCAAAAACCCCCAAAAAAAAATTTCTATAAAAACCGTAAAACCCCTAAAACCTCTAAAAATCCCAAAAAATGATATAATCTAAAATATTACAAAAAAAATCCCTTAAAATGTAAGAAACCATTAAATACCTAAAAACCCATAACAATACCTTAAAAACCTAAAAACAATTATAACCCCTAAGTACATAAACTTTTATAACACCACCTCAAAATCCACAAAAAAACCATAAAGCCATAAAAACCTAAAATCCACTAAAAAACACTTAATCCCCAAAGAATATTAAAAAACTATAAAAAACATAAAAACCTAAAAATCTCAAAAAAACCCAAAAATTCAAAAATCAATAAAACCCCTAAAACTCCCAAAATCCATACAGACCCTAATAAATCAAAATAATCCTAAAAACATACAAAATATCCCAATAATTGTTAAATCCCTTTAAAAACATGAAAAAACTAACAAAAATTAAGAAAAAAAATTTAAAACCAATAAAACCCTAAAAATAGTAAAAACTGTAAAACCCCTAAAGACCACTATAACCCTTAAAAAGCCAAAAAAGCCCAAAAACCCTATAAAAATTCTAAAAACAACTAAACACTCTAAATACCATTTAAATCCCTAAAGGCATTAAAAACACTAAAAAACATTAAATCCCATTGAAAACTAAAAATACCAAAAACCCATATAACCCTAAAAAACCATAAAACCCTAATAACTATAAAATAAAAATAAATTCCATAAATTCCCTAAACCCCATAAAAATCTATATAAATTCCCTAAAAATCATAAAAATGTAAAAAACCCAAAAACCCATGAAAATTTCCTATAAAACCATTGAAACCTAAAAACACATAAAACCCCAAATAACCTAAAAATGATAAAAAAATCATAAATTTCCCTATAACTAGAGAGGTTGGGGAGGTTTCATCAGGTGAAATTTTATAGGATGTTCCACTGGTTGTAGAAATGAAATTTAAGGATGCGATGGAACAACTGACCAGGGTAGTTGAGGTATCTGGGACAGTTGCATCCACCTCAACAAAGCTACAAGGGGAGGCCGAGGCTTTATCCAATAGTGAAGAGGTTGGTGAGGAACTTTTCCATGGTATGGTTCTCAAACTACTCATGCCCAAATTCCTAATCCTAGAGTATCTAGATGATAACATATTTGTGTTCTTTCCTCCATATAATCCTACATCACCCGAAGAATTTGAATATTCCAGCTTTAAGGTTGCTGAGGAGAATCGAATTAGGTTTCTCAAGGAATGGATGTATGTGTGGAATTTCATCTCCCATGTTCGGATAGACAAAATTCCATAGTGGATACCATCTCACCCTTATTTTTTATTTAGCTTGGGGACTGGTGGGATGAACTACAACAACCTTCACATGCTCTATTGAGATTTCTTCATCAAGAAGGGTCATGTAGAGTAGTAGAATTTCGACCTAGCTTGGAAGAGGTATATGGATAAGGTCTCCAAGGAACTTAAGGAAGCTAAGGAAGATATTTGATAGAGGTAGGGGCGGGAATATGAGCATGTGGCAGAATCTACTAACCAAGATGGGATCTTTAATAATCTGAAAGATCAATTCGTAGCAGCCGAAGCCACAGATGTCGTAGTGACATCCCTAGTCACTGAGTGCTGGACTGAGTAGAACCAGTACTATATTAGGGCAGAAAATGTCGTATCCATAATGATTGAGGGTAAATAATACATGGAAGAGTGGCAGCAGATCTTGGAGGCCACTCAATTTAGATTGGTTGAGCTTAGGTCCTCAATCACCAAGGTCAATATCTATGGGAAAATTTTTCAATGAAGAGGCTCCAATATATAGCTGAACCACTAAAACATTTTTTTCAACATCTATTTTCATAACAAAAATACCTTGTTTTATTATCTCACTTCGATCATATTTATGATACATACCGAAATCAGTCCTAAGATCACCAAAGTTACGATCAGTGTGAGAAACAAGGGGCGACCATGAGATTTATCATTTATATGAGAGTCTCAAACAATTATCTAGTAGTTTTGGTCTACTACTACTTACTGACCACCAAGAGTGTCTAGGATGAGGGGTTATCTATCTAGATAATGGGGTTGTCTAAACAACCTACTTTCTTTTCCAATGTTCTCTGGTGCTTGAATGGGATAACTCCAAGGGTTTTGATTGCTTCTTGAAGGGTAATGAAGAGTGTGAATAACAATTCCCAAATTCTTCAATACAAGGAGGATGGCATAATGATATATGATAACTACTGAACATGTTCGAAACAGATCATCCATACCGCTAGTCTGGAATAGATATAAGAAATGACTCTCAACTGATGAACATATTCGAAAAACATAACATGTCTCATAATATCATCTAAATTAATTCGGGGCGTGGACCCAAGAATGGTATGTGATAAAAATTTGGAAACCATTCTATTATGGGGTTCCCTTAGGAAATTGAACAATATGATGACCCAAATAGGGGCATGAAAAGTGTGGAGATGATGTGATGGAATGTTAGAATTTTTTTCAACAATCCTAGAATTACACTGCCATGACATAGAGCATGTTATGGTGGGAATATCAGTCTATGAAAAGTACATACTCATCATCCAGGGGAGAATCATATCAAATGTCAATTGATGGTTGAATGAACAATGGGGTATATGACCAACACTAGAGGAAAGAGACTATTGTGTGAGGTACTATGATTAAATACAGTTTTACATCATTTATTAAGGGTGTTTTTCACATAGTTTAACATCATTTAGTGAGGATGTGGAATTTTACGTTTTAAACTAATGTGATCAGGATGCATCCCATTGTTTCACATCATGTGATAGAAATGTAGAGTGTATGGTGATTATATGATGAGCTTCCCACTATGTATTCCTCATGTCATGTTTATAGGGAATATTATTTCCATTTCATAAGATAAAGGCATAGTTTGTAATCATGAAAAATATTATGTAGGGAACCATTTTGAATGATACCTAACCAACCTTAAGAGTGATGGTGAAGGAGGTTAGAACAATGGGAGACCCTACGCTGAGAAATAGAATCTTGGGTGGGTCACATGAAATATAATGGTCATGGTGAATGAACTATAGTTTTCAGTTTAAGGTCATAAATCATAGACAATAGTTTAAGGTCATGTCATTTGGACCATGCTCTTAGTTTAAGGCCATAGTGTTTATACCATGTGTTTCCCCATATGGATTGGTGTAGCACATAGGAGTGATAAACCTAACATAAATGAGATCCATGGAGGAATGACACCACACAATACAATCCTAAGAATATTTTCACATAGTTCAGAGTCCTGATTCTTATATATGGAACATAGGAATGGTAGAAGATCAATTACAATAATGGGACACCCTCTCGAATTATATAATCAAATATTATCATACATGGATATGAGGCATCAAAAATTCATATTGGGTAAGGGTGTTGTTTAGTGTCATGCAATGAGGAAGTTATGGTTTTTCTCATCCAACATTTTTCATATGCGAAATAATGGTTTGATACATGGTATGTTCGTCTCTTATTTAGAGGAATCTTGAACCATTTTGGGGTAAGAATGTAGTTTAACATCATGAAATGAGGATTTTCTTTCCAAATATTAGGATATGATGGAATTACATCCCGTTGAAGGTTCAAGATAATTGAATGGGGATTAAACCTAGATGGATTCCCATGGGGTATTTTGATGTGATTAAACCATAGATAATGGATGGTTTTGAATTTAATCTATATATGTGCATGGAAATGAGAATTATAGGTTTCATTACATATCCTATGAGGATGGGAATCAAGAAACACATAGTTTAGGAGGTGATACACCCTATTTGAGGTAATATGGTTTATAACATGGGATGATTGGAGGATTAAGAATATTTTTGTGGTGAACGAGTTAAAACACAATGTGAATGATAAAAAGATTCCCTACTCCATGTTAAATGATCCTATATCTATTTTCATGAAGTTTAAGGTCATAATGTCTAGACCATGGAAAATATTTTATAGTCATGCCACTTAAACTATGGGAAATCAGTTTAAAGTTGTGATATGTGTATTGTAAAAGTGTTTGTCTCGAGGGTGATTATGCAGTGAGAAATAGGTATGACACAATGTAAATGAGATCCTAGAGGCCCATGCACCACACATGTGTCAAAAGGTAAACAAAATATAGTTTATGGTTTTAATATTTGAACCAGGAGAGTCTCTTAGTTTAAGGTCGTAAAGCATTGATCATGAGATCTTAGTTTTAGTTCATTGAGTTTAAACCATATGTTGGGCATATAAAATGGATATGTGTTGTGTAGTTCCATGAAAACTCAATTTAAATGAGGTATAAGGATTCACAATACCGCAATACAAATTCTTGAGAGATCTCACACATAGTTTAATGTCATGATGCTTGAAATATAAGATCTTATTTTATGGTAATAGAGTTTGGACGTGGGATAGTGGCTTCTCAAATTAAGATATATAAGGTGGAGGATTAAAAAACCCAAAATAAATGAGGGACATGGAGGCCCATTTCCACAATAAATTTTCATAAAGAGACTTTTATATAGTTTATAGTCATCCTACATGGAGTTAGAATCCTTGTTCAAGGTCATATTTATTGAAACATAGTGTATTGTGCATATCGAGCATGTAAGTATACATGCTACAATGAATCATAATCCCATGTGAGTCGTGATCTATGTGTGAAACAAGGAGTGGTTAGAGGATTTACATGACCCATTTAAGTGCTCATTATTGGAGAGGAGATACTATTTTTATTACTTCCCAATGACACTAACCTATCTACTTGATGTGTGCAGATACATGGAGGGGATACACAAAGGTTATTGTAATTCCACCAAGTCATATGATGGTGGGAAGGAGGTAATCAAATAATGATGAAATTTTGATAAGGGGGAGTGATGGGAAGGAGTAAACTATAGACCATTTTTGAAACACAGGGACCACAATCGTGCCAGTCAAGAATGGGGTGATCAGATGTCGGATCAACTACTTATCATGTTTAAAACATAGGATCCTATATCTACTGTAAGATATCAATTAGTGAATTAGCCCTAGATGAAAGGTGGGACATTTTTTCCATCCACCATAACCATTTGGGTGACCATTTGTATTTTAATGATGGTGGAAATCCAAATTGATAAAGATTCGAAGTATGGAAATTGATTGAAGAAATATATCTGTGGGATTAAACAAACAATGTTCCCTCAAACACAATATTTGGGAATAATAATGGGAAATATTCAGAATTATCATTCAAAAATGAGTTTTGAAAATAGATTAAGTTCATATTGAATGGACCATAAGGCAGATATCAATTTATGGTCTTTAATCGTCGACTATGATGGATACAAGGGGGTGTGGGATTTGATGAATTAGTTGTTGGGCCTAGAGATAAGAAGTATTGAAATCTCTATGTTTCCCATGAGGGTGGTAATCAAGTCATATATAGTAATGGAATATGGAACACGTGGTTTATAGTTGTATGTTCGGCACCAGGTGAAATAGTTTTTAGCCATGTTTCATGGACTATGAGGGGGTTTATGCTCCAAGGGTATATGTATGGAACACAAGCAGTAAAACCCAACCTGAATGGATCCATAAAGGCTCACATACAATATACACACTATACTAAGAATTTAATATGGTTTAAGTTGTTAACACATGGACCATAACGAAGGACATGGGGTCAATGATTTAATGAATTTTTTTCTTGTCTAGGTGATGAGAATTCTGGGATTCGCTACATATCCCTTAAATATGGGAATCAAGCAACTGTAGTTCTGAAACATGGCATTGTAATATACCAACATTGATAGGTTTTATCCTCTCTGGTGAAGAAAGTAAGACATCCCAATGTCATGAGGCATCCCATGATTAGATTATATGGTAACGCTCATCTATTATTCATTGGAACCCTAGATTAAGACAGGGTAACTCTGCAATTTTATGTCATACATCAAGGATGTCCGTTTATCACGTGTTTATTAAAATGAGAATCCCAAAATTTTCTTAGGTAAGACTATAGTTTAGTTTCATGTACTAAGGATGTTGAGAATCCCAAGAAGAAATATGTGGTCTGATAAAGATTATTGTGGGCCATGGAAGCCCAATTCCACCCCAAATATTCATAAGGGTAAATTTGAATAGTTTAATGTTTTGACTCTTGGACTTGATCTCCTAGTTTATGGTCATAGAGTTCAGACCCTGGGCTCTTATTTTATGTTCATAGAGTTAGGATCAATAAAATATTTTGAAATCATGTGGACTGGACATAGAAATTTAGTTTAACATTTTATAGTGAAAATTAAATTATATTGTTTAACATCATGTGATCAGGATGTATCCCACCATTTGAAATCATTTGACCAATATGTGAAGAATAAGATTAATGTCTCATGATGAGGATGGGAATCGTACAATTTAATGTAATTATATCATGATGTTTACTTTAATTTTAACATCATGCGACCAAGTTGATGCTATTTTTTCTGTTTGGCATCATGAAACTAGGACAGTAGAAGATCCTCATGAAAAATATTGGTTGAGAAACATTGAATTTGTGAGATGTGTGAAACACTCTCTATAACGACCCAAAATTTAATTAATGAAAATTCCTCTTGATCTAATTAAATGTATTATTATGAGAAATGGTTATATAATATATGAAAATCCTTGGTTTAATGTTTTTGGATTTGAAAACAATGTTATGAATTTTGATCGTTTCTAATATAGCTATTGAACAAAAATCTTATGATTATTATAAATATAGGGCTTTAGCAAATCCATTTTACCCAGACAACGAAAGTGATGGCCGCATCCAGTATAATTTCTATATATAAATCCATTTTTTCAAAACATGGAAAGTATTTGGCATCATTGGTATTCAATATTGACCATGCCCAAGCTGACTTCAACACATTAAGCTCGAACAGAACCACCTATGAGAGATGTGGAAGTTGATAGTTATTACCACTCGAGAGATGCTATCGAAGCCTCCCCAAGAGTATGTCACAATCTCACACCATACCATTTAGTTATATGTGAGTGTTATAAGGGGTTATGTGACAATACCCTATCACTATGATTATGTACATTATTTTTGTATAGAGAATATTCATTCATTTTATTATTGTTACTTTTAAAATAGTTTTTAAACCACAAATAGTTTTTTTAGTTGATATTCAATTAAGAAATCTATTTTGACGATTTAATGGATGTTTAAATGTAATAATATTTTAACAAAATGTTATTAATAAATTACATTTATTAAATATAAATGATCTTATTATTTTAATGAATACAATTGTAATTTTTATTATGGTTTGAAAGTCGTATTTTTCAAAACCCATGAATTTTTTATAAAGGATGTTTTTTGTTTTAAAAGTAAAAAATCACATATTTAGAAAATTATTTATACAAAATATATATTATTTTTGTAATTTGGATGTTAAAATTATCCAATGGTGAATTTTTTATATTTTTCCGAGAGAGTCGAATTTTTGTGTAAAAATTAATTACAATTTAAATATATAATGTGTTTTATGACATCATAATGACCCAATAGTGATATAATAAAATACTATAAACATGATTTTCGGACAATATATATTTTACCTTTAAAATAATGTGATTTTATATTTGTTTCATTAATTTTATGGTGCCTTAGTGGACCCTCAAAAACATATAATACATTTTAACTTTTAAAATAATTGTCTTGAGAGTGTGACTCACCTATACATATAAAAGCCTAATATTTTAAGAAATTAGGCCATTTTCCTTATTGAATAATTTTTTCAATCCCCTTTTTCAAAAACCATGGGATAAATTGGTTGGTTTGGGATTTTGATTTTTTTAATGTGGGGTGTCCAAAACCAAAATAATAATGAATTCCCTCTCTTTCCATATATAATGCCACTGAAGCTCCCACTTCATCTTCACTAAAATTTTTTTTATCTCAATTAAAATCGTCCCTCACATCTCTAGAAACCTCCCATGGCGCCCCAATCTCCCTAGAAGCCTCTCTCAAGCTTCTCCCAATCCTTTGGGATCACATTTCCAATTTTGGGATTTCATCCCTTCTCATATTTGTCTAATTTTATTTATATTTATATATGCTATTAATTTAAATTAAAAATAATTGGGTATGATTTTTCACCTCCCCTATACTTCCCTACTTATTTTTTTAATGATTAGATACCCCTTTATCTCTCATTAATTCATCCCATGTACACCCGTTACCATGCTAAAATTCCCTAAAGGGATTTCTCTCTCCTCATTTACATTCAAGAATTTATATTATATTATGCATCTAAATTTCATTAAATTTTTTGGAAAATGTATATATATTTTTCCCTTTATATCAATTTCATGTAGATATGATGAGATACCTCTTTCTCTCTCATCAACCATTTTTATGAATTCTTATGTCATGTCGTTATTCTGTCAAAATTGCACCTTGAATTTCCAAGCCAATGTCATTATTTAGTGAATAACATGGCTATTTCCCTATAAATATTAGTCACCTCTATGAAAATTTACCTATTGATTATATATTCTCATGTATTTATTCCAAATTTTTTTAACATGGAATAAATGATGATGTTGAATGATTCCATTTTGTATGATCCTTGTGCACACTTATGCATGAAATGAAATGTTTATTAAGGGTGCGCCCTGATTGCTCTCCAATGCATTGGGTAAATATTATTGTCCTAATACATCAAGTGAAATGAGGTTCTACTCATGATAATTGAAGTTAAATTAGGGTTTACTCATTCTCCAGGTGCAATGAGCCTTGGCTCTTTCTAATATCATGTAAAATGTTGTTTCCACATTTCCATGTTATGATAACCCTGCTATAACAGGTTTTTATGTTCATGTTCCCTTGTGATCCATTGATATGCCTATTTCCTAACATGTACTATATTATTCATTTTATGACTTTTTTACTCCCTTACTATTGTTTATAGCTCACCCTTTTCTTATGCATGTTCTCAAGTTATCCCATGCAATGCAAAGTTTGAAGGAATGTGTGTGGTAAAGTAAATGAAGTTTTCACTAAAATGTGTATTTATTTTTTTAATTTTTTATGTAATACTTCTAATCCCCAAAGACACTAGACCTATCGATATTTAATGTTGTATCATGTGAAGGCTTTATGTAATAATATATTTTTATGAATGAAATAATTATAGGATTGTTATAGTTGGTTTGAGAGGATATGTTAAGTTATTTTTGGGATTAGGATTAGAAGACCCCAATGAAAGCCTTAGGGATATGTCTCAATATAAACAAACATCACTAAATTTTGGTGAGTATTGACTAACTATTTTATCAAGAAAATACATCCCAATCTGGATACGAGCATGTAGAGGTGGCTCTTGCACCGATGTATCTTGGGGTAAAACCTGAAAACACATCTTTGAGCTAGACTTAAATAGGAACTGGTGCACGACAACTAGTCTTTATGCACTCTTGGTTACGACACTCTCACAGTATATACTTTGGTAAATTCACAAACATTGTATGAATCATGTTTAAAGGAATAATAAATAACCCTTAAGAATATAATTTGGGAATTAAATCATGGATAACATAAATTGCAGCCTAGGAATTCATAAGTTAAGGAAATAAGTGTAATTTATATGTTATCCATTTTTTCTTTGGATTACCCTTTATGTGATAGCCATAACGTTCCTTTTATTCCATCCAGTGGCTGGTAATAGGAGTACATGAGCAAACAAATGATGAGAAGATCGATGTGATGACTATTCTAAGGAGATTCCCAATCCGATGGGAGCATGAATCATGAACATTGTCATGATACTCTATCAGTTTAATAATGTTTTTAATAAAAACATGGGTCAAGAGGATCATTTAACCCCCCCCCCCCTAATAGAGAAAAAGTTGCAATTGAGAGCTTAATGATACAAAGGAAACGTACTTTTAATGGATCATCTAATCACTCAATTTTTGAACAATGGATCAACTCAATTGAAAGGATCTTCTCCATCCTTAAATGTTCCAAACAAGAGAAGGTTCTTCCATCTTCTTATCATATGGATGGTCAAGCTTATCAATGGTGTACATAGATAAAAAATAAAAACCCTAATAAGTATATCGAGGCATTGTAATGGAAGGATTTCAAAAAAAAATGACAAATATTTTCCTCACACCCTCCGACATAAGATAGAGAGGGACTTCCTTTCCATCAAGAAAAAAGATAAATAATCGGTCACATTGTACAAGAAAAACTTCACAAGGCTTGCATGATATGACTCCAACTTTTCCTTTAACCCAAAATTCAGGTTTGACCACTTATTTGGTGGGATGAATCCTAGCCTACGGAATGCTCTAGAGATCTCTGACTTTGAGAACTACATGGAAATTGTCTGATATGACCTCAAATTAAAAATGTAGATTACAGAATCTTAGTGGTATCATGGGGATTAGAAGCGTAAGGTGGACATTAATTCTGGAGGTCCGATGGATATGTCCAATGGTGTAAAGAAAACCCATCACCCCACTTTCCAAAGGTGAGGAAAAAAGTGCCCTAGAAATTTCATCAATTGGATGAGGATGTGATTTAGGTGTGGAAGAGAAGGGCACCTAGCCATTAACTGGTGACAAGAAAACCCAACGGCTACAGCAAAGAAGAGGAACGCTCCGTTCGACCCAGGACAGGTTGTCCATTACATCATCTAAAAATAAACAAGGGACTTTGCAATCCAATTCTCTATGAAAATGGTTTTTGGAGGCAACCCACAACATCCAAGGCAGTAAGGGTGAGCATTTGTCATTACTACCGCTGAATTGAAACCCGGGCAACAAAGTGGTGATAGGTACTCTAGTTATTCATACATGAATTGCAATCAGAATTTTTTATTCCTTTTATACTCATTCTTTTATATCTCGAAAGGTTAAGAGGACAATCCCAAGACCGCCAAAAATCATGGAAGTAAGTATGTTGTTGAGTATAGAAAATGGGGAAATTATTGCACCCCATGAATATAACTTCTCCCCTATTAAAATTTGAGGTATGAACTTCCCGAAAAACCTCTTTATACTCCCTATAGTGTAATTTTATGATATTCTTGGCATTTATGGGATTTCCTTATATAGAACCAACATAAATTTCCATGAGAGGGAAATCACTATCCATATGGCGAATCAACCCCTAATTCTGTACAAGTGCAAGGATGAGGATGAATCTTATTTAGCAACATCATCTGAAGCATGGATATTATGTCCCTATGATCACACATACATTTCTCAAATGACTCAGTCTATGAAAGTAACAATCTTTTAATACATTCCATTGTGAAGGAATTCACTAAAGTGTTTCCTGAGGAATCGGTTGGACTTACTCCTAGAATAGATATTGAGTTCTCAATTGATTTGATACCTGGGGAATTTTTAATATCAAATAATCCATATAGAATGAATATTTTGGATCTTGATAAGTCGAATAAAGAACTAAAATAGAATCTGGATAATGGTTTTATATTCCCAAGTGCTTCACCATGGGGTGCAACAATCCTTTTTTCATGAAGAAGGATGGGTCAATGCACCTTTTCATTTATTGTATTGATCTTAACAACAACACAATAATGAACAAATATCTTCTTCACTGAATTGATGACTTGTAATATTAGTTATGTGGATTAAAATACATCTCCAAGGTGGATTTTTTGTTTGGATATTATCATGTAAGCTTGAAGAAGGAGGACATCCCAATGATTGCTTTTCGTACAAGGTGTGGGCACTATGAATTCATAGTAGTGCCTTTCAGACTCACTAATGATCCAACAATCTTCATGGAATTGATAAATAGATTTTTTAGAGATTACCACATCAAATTTTTGGTAGTCCTTATAGATGATCTTCTAATATACTTTAAAACCAAGGAGGAACATGAGGAGCATCTAAGCACTGTACTAGAGAACTTGAGAAAGGAGATGCTCTATGAAAAGTATAGAAAGTGTAATTTTTGGTTGATGGAGGTCTCATTATAGTGTCATATCATCATAATAAATGTGATATCTATCGATCCCTCCAAGATTGATGTAATTGTGGGATGGATGAGGCCAACATCGGTAATGAATATCAAAAAATTCTTAGGGTTAGATAGGTATTATTGATGATTTGTGATAAATTCATCACTATTTTCATACCATGTTACAATCATAACTCAATAGATAGTCATGTTTGATAAGAGTGATGAATGTGAAGATATAATCACGGAATTGAAAATGAGGCTTATCATTATGCATGTGCCCACATTACCCAAAAATGTATAACATTTTGTGGTATTTAGTGATGCTGCAAAGATAGTTCTAGGTATGTGCTGATGAAAAATGTCAAAGACAATGATTATGATTCAATGAAATTGAATTTTAATGAGAAAAACAATCCAACACATGATCTGGAGTTGGATGCAGTAATATTTTATGTGGAAATTTGTAGGCATTACCTATTTGGGGAAAGTGTGAAATAAAAACGGATCACAAAATCCTCAAGTATATATTCACACAGAAAGAGTTGAACATGAGCCAACAATGATGGTTTGAGCTGATCAAAGTCCATGACTTCTCAATCCATTTCCACCATCGGAAAGCAAACAAGGTGGAAGACACTCTATGTAGAAAGGACCCAGTGATTCTATCATTGATGAGAATTTAAAAGGATCCAATCCTCTTATATTTGAGGAAGATGGGCATGGGAATCCTAAAGAAGGGAACATCATCAATACATTGAAAAATTATTTCTCAACCGTATCATTTGGAAAGGATAAATTATTATCAAAAGGATGATGTGGGAATTCAATAGGAAGGGGAAACTATCAGAAAAAGGAAATCCTTGGTGTTCATTGTTAATGAAGAAGGAAATGTGAGATTTGGTCCATGACTATGTGTTCTATCAAATCCAGATTTAAAGAATGAACATTTAGATGATTCTCATAGTTCAAATTTCATTATTCACCCAGGAATCACAAAGATGTATCGAGATCTATTAGATCATTATTGGTGGAATAACATGAAAAAATAAATCACTATGTATACATAAAATTTCCTGGAGTTCCATAAAGTGAATGATGACAGGAAGAAGTATAAGTGGATGATGAAACCATTACCCATACCATCATGAAAGTGGGAAAACATCACCATGGACTTTGCCACCGGACATCCGAAGACATGCAAAGAAAAAAAATTGTCTGGGTTGTTGTGGATCATCTTAAAATGATTGCACACATCATTTCAATTAAGGAGGAGTTGCCACTGGATCAACTGGCACTATCATACATTAGTTATGTAGTAAGGCTTCATGGAGTACCACTATCGATTGTATTTGATCGAGATCCATGATTCTCCTCTACTTTTGGGAAGGGTCTGCCACATGCTCTGAATACTGAGCTGAACTTTTTCAAGCATTATGATCCTCAAACTGATGGACAATATGAGTAGACTATCAAAAAACTTGAGGAAATTTCGAGATCATGCTCAATGAACATGAAAGGAGGATAGGATCAGCATCTTCTTCGAGTTTAGTTCTCTTACTACAACAGTTTAAACTCACGCATTAAAATGGATCTTTAGGAAGCCTTGTATGGGATGTGGTGAAGAAAACTGGCATGATTGGATGAATTTGGGGAGAGACAAATCCTAGGTCCAGAAATGGTCAAAGAAATGGTGGAGAAGGTTAAGACCATCAAACATAACATTAATGCTTCTCAAAGAGGTCAAAAGAGCTATGCTGATAATCAATAATGAGAACTAGATTTTCATGTTGGAGATATATTATTCCTCTACATATCACTATGGAAGAGAGTTATGAGATTTGGGAGAAGTGAATATTTAGTCCATGGTACATCTGCCATTTTGAGACCCTTGATTGCAATGGAGTAGTGGCCTATCGACTAACACTACCACTGAACCTATCTCAAGTACATGATGTATTCCATGTATCAATCTTGAGGAATTACATACCTAACCCATCACATGTAATCGATCCAGAGGTGTTACCTTTTGGGAATGACCTCACATATTAAGAGAAGCCTATGAAGATCATAGATTGTAGGAAAAAAGTTCTACTAAATAAGAAAATGCCCCTCATCAAGGTGTTGTGATTAAACAACAAGTTTGAAGATGTAATGTTGGAATCATAGGAGGTGATGAGGCGGAGTAAACCTCATATATTTATTGTGAGAAAAGGAAATTTCTAGGGTGAAATTTCTTAAGGGGGGAACATTGTGACAACCCAAACTTTCATTAATGAAAATTACTATTCATCTAAAAAATGTATTATTATATTAACTGGTTATATAACATATGAAATTACTTGGTTTTATGTTTTTGGATTTTAATATACAGATATTAATTGTGACTGTTGCTAATATAGTAGTTGAATAACGATCACATGATTAATATAAATATAGGGCTTTAAAAATCCAATTTACTCAGACAATGGAAGCGATGGCCTCATCAAATATAATTGATCATTACTAGTCCCATTTTTTGAGATCAAAAAGTATGTGTCATCATTGGTCTTCCCTTGTAACCATGACTAACACCTTATTCTGCACATTATGCTCGAATTGAACCTCCTTTGGGAGAAGTGAAAGTTTATTGAGATTACCACTTGAGCAATGTTCTATGAGCCTCCCCAAGAGACTATCAACATCACACACCATACCAGTCGATATTATTAGGTTGTTATAAGGGGTCTTGTAACAATACCCTAGCACTATGATTATATACATTAATTTTGTATAGAGAATATACATTCAGTTTATTATTGTTACTTTGTAAATAGTTTTTAATAAACAAATAGTATTCTTTAGTTAATATTCATTTAATAAATCTATTTTGATGAATTAATGGGTTTTTTAATTAAATAAAATTTTAATAAAATTTTATTACAAATTTAATATTGGTTAAATATAAATTATCATATAATTTTAATGAATACAATTGTAATTTTTATTAAGGTTTGAAAGACATTTTTTTCCAAACCCATGAATTTTTTATAAATATAGGTTTTTATATTTAAAGAAAAATTTTCAATATTTAGAAAATTATTTAGATAAAATGAATATTATTTTTGGAATCATGATTTTGAAATTAACCCATAATTAAATTTTCAAAATTATCTTAGACAATCGATTTTTTGGGTAATAATTAAATTCCATTTAAATATATAATGTCTTTTATGACATCATATTGACCAAATAGTTATGTAAAAAAATACTATAAACCTGATTTTCGGTCATTATATGTTTTAAATTTAAAATAATGTGATTTTAGATTTTTTTTCATTATATTTATGGTTCCTTAGTGGACCCTCCAAGATGTATAAAACATTTTAACATTTAAAATGATTTCCTTGAGAGTGTGACTCACCCCCACATAATCAAGACTAATATATTAAGAATTTAGGACATTGTAATTATAAAATAATGTTTCACACTCCCCTTTTAAAGATAACATGGGAAAAAACATGGTCTAGTTTATGGTCTTGATTAGTTTAATGTGTGGTGTCTAGAACCTAAAAAATAATAAATTCCCTCTATTTTCTTATATAAACCCACACAAGATCCCACTTCCACTTCACTGAATATCATTGGAGCTTGATGAACCCCTACCCTCCTCTCTCTAGAATCCTCCCACGGTGCCCCAAGCTCCATATAAGGCTCTCTTAAGCCTCTCACAAATCTTTGGGATCACACTTCAAGGTAAGATATTTCATCCATCCTCATTTTTTTCTATTTTTCGTTATGTAGTTATACCATTTTAATTTCAATTAAAAATGTTGGGGTATGATTTCTCACCTACCAAATATATCCCCCATTATGATTGAATGATTAGATACCCCTTTATCTCTCATCAATTCCTCCCATGTACACATGTTACCATTCCCAAATTCGCTAAAGTGATTTTTCTCTCCTCATTTACATTCAAGTAATTATTTTATATTATGTATCTAAATTCTATTAAATTTTTGAGACATGTATCTATATGACCCCATTACTGTCAATTTCATGTAAATATGATGAGATTTCTGTTTCTCTCTCATGAACAATTTTTATGAATTCTTATGTTACACCATTATGTTGCCCAAATTGGACTGTGATTTTCCAAGAAAAAGTTATTGTGTAGTGAATAACATTATTATTTATTTATCAAGAGTATTAAAATTGATGAACATTTACCTATTGATTTTAGAGTTTCATATATGTATTCCACATTTCTTTATCATCAAATAAATGAATATTTTGATTGATTCAATGTTGTATGATCTATATGGCACACTTATGCATGAAATGAAATGTTTATAAAGGGTGTACCCTGATAACGCTACAATGCATTTGGTAAAGATTAGTATCATGATAAATAAAATGAAATGAGGTTATACTCATTAAAATTCATGTGAAATGAGGTTTTACTCTTGATCCATGTCCAGTGATCCTTGGATCATGCTAATAACATGTCAAATGTTGCTTCCACAGTTCCATGTTCTGATATTCATGCAATATCATGCTTTTATGGTCATGTTCTCTTATGCTCCATTGATTTTCCTATTTCCTAACATGTACTATATTATTAATATTATACCTTGTTTACTCCCTTACTGAGCTTTATATCTCGCCCTTTACTGATGCATGTTCTTAGGTTATCCCATTCAATGCTATGTACGAAGGAATGTGTGTGGTCATGCAAAATAAGTTTTTAATAATGATGTGTATTTAATGTTTTATGTTGTTGTGTAATGTTCCTAATCCCCAAAGACACTATACCTCTCGATCTTCTATATTGTATCATGTGATGGATTTATGTAATAAAATATTTTTAAGTGTGAAATAAAGAGAATGTTTGTTATACTCTATGCCCATTGTAATCAAAGAGTATGAACCATGGGAATAGACCTTGTGAATGATGTAAGGTCCATCACACTTGGGATCTAAATTTGGTGGATTATTTCCAGGTATCATTGGTGTTTTGAGATCCAGTATAGTATCACCCTGGAGGGAGGAGTGAATGAAAAACTTTTTGTTTAATACTCTTTAAATCATTTCCTGGGGCCTCTCTATATTGTGTAAATCATAGATTCTATTCTCATTGTGGGATTCCAGCTCATCTAGATTAACTTATGTCATTTTTTTGTTGTCATCTAGTCATAGACAGCTATTTGAATTTATGAAAACGAAATTTAAATGGGAATGACTACTTTGTTCTATACACTTGGGAATATAGAGTCACCTGAGTGGAATTATGGGTCATCATAGAATTAGTACAGATGGTGTTTGGTGATTGTATTTCCAATTATTCTTGTTCTAGACTACCAACTTGTGAAAAATTATGGAGAGTATTTTTTTGAATGCCTAGATCTATCATTTCACTATTAATGATAGTGGGAAGTGTGGTTTGAACATATATTCTACTTGGCGTACAATCTCTTCAACTCAACCACTCGGATATTGGAACTATTGTTAGTGAGAATGGTGCGAGGGACTCCAAATCAATGGATTATGTGGGATATCAATAATTTTATCACAAAATAGGCCATATATTCCTTGAGTTGAATCAAATCTACCCACCAAGATAAAAATTTTATCAGGGTAAGAATGAAACTACCCCAGTGATCTATCGCTTGTGGATATGGGCCTATAACATAGGATCCCCACACTACAAAGGTCCATGAATACATGGTGGTGTGGATAAGATCTGATGACCGATGCAAAAAAAATTCATGGATCTGGCATGGAGGACACCTCATAGAATACTCAAGGCAATAATATTCAATGGTGGTCCAGAAGAATCCCATCCTATGAATATTTGGGAGTCCTTCATCACTTCTAGATGGGAACCACAAGGCTTAACATAGACTTCATATATAACATGGGTAATCTCATATCCTTGGATGAAATAGAGGGCAATTGCACCAAACTCATATCTATAGAGGGTAGATTCTATCTTAGGCCCTCTCAAGAGGGTCAACCATGATATGCACTTGTGGATTCCCTCATTATCATCTTGATATGGTGGGAGAAAGACACACTGAAGATAATCAGAAAATGGAGTCATCCAGTTGGGTGTTTCTTCTACAATAGGGGAACCTAAAGATCCTGATGTGGATTCACCCAAAACCAACTGGTTTAGATGTTTCTTATCATCATCATCTACAATTCTGGTAGAAATGACTCTCTAATGTTTCAGGTGGATGAACGTTTTATCCTATTTAGCATTTTCAAGGGATGCAGCTAAGCTGGAAAAGGTGTTGGGTCGACCATTCTACATCTAAGGGACATGAGTCACTTTCTGGTGAATGGGTATGGTAGGATAGCCTATGTCAGGGTGAAGAAGATAATCCCTAGGCCCACCTTGTTGAGATTGGGATTTTTTAGCTTCCTACAAGTTGGGATGTTGGATGAACCATCAATGTGAATCTGCCAACAGGGCATTGTCTGGTCCACATAGAGGATAACCTCGTCTATGAAATCAACATCCATAGGAAATTCATCTAGGGCTAGATGGGTTGATAGTAAGTGTAATGACCTAATGTTTTATCAATGGAAATTACCTTATTAATATTATGTCTTGTAATCACATGAAATCACAACAAAATGAACTACTCAATACTATGTGACCTTTAAAAGTAATATTGTTAGTTATATGATTTGAATTTTGAAAATTTGACATACATAGTGGTGATCAGTAAGATCTTTGGAGTCTTATAAGACAAGCTTAGTTTTTTGGTGAATAGTAACATACCCATTTGAATAGTTACCTACCCTTATAAATAATAATATGCCCCATATGAATAGTAAACCATCCAAAAGAATAGTAACCACACCCTTGAATGTATAAATACAATTTATCCATCTTATAAGTTATAATAAGACAATAGTAAAAGTATTGGTATTTTTGTTTATCATAAATAAATAATTATAATTAATTAATTAATTTAAAATAAAAGTTATTTTCCTATAAGTTTTTCATAAGCTAATAATTTTATTTCTTCTGGTTTAAATATAAATTTACAATACCTCGTTTTAATTTTTAAATCATTATAAAATCTGTTACATTTTTAAAATCCGTATTTTTCATGTAAATTATGATTTTAATTAAAAATTAATATAATCATAATAATAAAATTATTGTTGAAAAATTGTGTTCATTATTTTATTATAGACATCAAAAACTGTTTAGAATGAATTTTTTATATTTTTCTAAAATAATTGAATTTTTTTGAATAGTACAATACAATAATTCACAATAAATGCTAAAACATGAATTTCTACATCATGATGGAGTTTTGGATTATGTAAATGTCCATTGGTTCAAACTCACATGCAAATATTACAATTTTTGGAAACCAGAATCATTAATATTCCTTGTATTATGGAAAAATAACAAACTAATTATTTTAATAATAAGAAAAATCTCCTCCCCTCCACTATAAAAATCACCCACACTCCCATCTTCTATTCACTCCCATCAAGGCTTGTTCGTTAAATAAATAATTCCTATTTCCATGACCCCCAAGATCCTCCCACACATTCATCATCCCTTGGTCTCATTAAAAGACCAAATCCTATCCCCTAAAGAGGATCTCAAAGGAGATAAACTCAAAAGGTAAATTCTGGTTTCTGGTTCTTTTATATTCATTCAAGTTATTTTATTTTATTTTTTATTTACTCACCTCCCTTTAGCCAAATGGTATGATAAATCCATTAACAAACTTGTACTATAATGAAAATATGCTAATGGGGTATTTATTAATAATATCTTCTTCCCCCTCCTTTTATACAATAAATGAGAACATTGTCCGAGATGTGTTGATTTATCACATTCAAGGATGACGAGTTTTCAATTTTCATTACCATATTATAGACCAGTCCTGAAACCATATTAATGGTTGAAATAGATCATAATATATTTATTTTATCTTATGTGATGTTCTAGAATACTTTCATGCACATGATGTAAAATAATAAAAGAAAACATGTTAATTGTGAGAAAAATTGCAAAGTTAATCCAAGCACTTATCATTAATGTTTTATATAAAGATTCACCTTCAATTAAAATAACCATATGATTTTTATAACCATGTAATCTTGTGGATGTTCAATAATATCATATAAATTAAATTACGGAAAACCACCCTCATCATACATGTGTATACGAACATGAATATAAGTGAATTAATCATTAAATCCAAGGAAACAAACTGACCCGAACAATGAAATTGAACCTCATAACCAATCAAAAAGGTTTTGAATGACATTAAAAAGGTTATAATAAATAATTTACATGTGAAATTGGTTATTGAATTATTAATTAATGAACATAATATGACTATTTAGGTCATTAAGACCAAGAAAATATCACCATCATATTTATGGTAAGGGATCCTATCTATTTCACTTTTATTCATGAAAGTCCCCTATGTTATGTTGTTTTGTTTGTAATTACTACTAATGGGGTATGATTTCTCACCTCCCACATACTAACTTAATGATTTTTAAAATATGATAAACCACTTTATTCCACAGTAATCTATCATAAGTACACCAGATACCATGTTGATATTCCGTAAGGGATTCTACATGAACATCTTATATACATTCAAGTTTCTCTATCTTTATTTTCATCCAAATGAAGTTTTATTTTCCTTTTGGGTACAATGTATACATATTGTGTATATACTCAAATATCATGTTTCAATATCCTTCCATCATTCTCTTTCTGTGATATACATATTTTTAAGTGATTTCATCCTCAATACTTCTTGATAAGAAAACATATTTTAAGGGAACTTCTTGAATTCTTACCTGATTTAATGTGAACACTATCCTTTATTTTACTCCACATTGTTTTTATAAAATCTATATTTTTATTATGAAATCATTTTGGTTCACTTTTGATTTTATATAAAATATTTTTCCAATTTTCATTTTAATGGCTCTATAGAATTTCATTATAACCACATAAAAATGTTTTAATACTAAAATTTCATAAATAATTTTTTTAAATGATTGTAACTTCTACTAGACATCACTAACCATGATACATTATTTTTTTCATATGAATTTCCATGTATATTTTAGTTCATTTATTTCATGGACACTTTTATGATATGCCCATTTTTTATGCTTTCTGACATGATTGTGGTACCCAATTCATTCCATGAGTATCCCTTATGTTTATGTAAGACTGATAATGTATGATTATTTATGTGGTAAAAATATTCATGAAATGGTAATATGGGTGAGCCCAGATAGTGCTCTAATGTATTGGGTAAAGTTTAGTCTCATGAGATGTTATGTGCAACGGTGTTGGCTGTTAGCCCTAACTCATGATACCATGTTCAACGGTCTTGGTGGTTAACGATGAATTGTTATCCTCTATATGGAAAGATTATTCACTCATGCTAAAGTCATGATTTATGTTTCTGCCACATTACTATGAATTATGTTATATATGATCCCATGTTTATATGTATTGATTATATATTCCATTTTATATATTTATGTCTTGATCTATAACCCTTGTTCCAAAGCCATATTATTATGTTTAATCCTTTATTAGTCTTATATCTCATCCCATTGTTCATGTGATCCCCAAGGTACTCTATACAGATGTAAGGGCTCATAGGATGTTAGGAGATCATAATGAAGATTAAAAAAATATGTTTTTTTAGTCCCATGTTTTATGTTTTATTTACCTAGTCTTCAAAGACAACACACTTCATGATCATTGTCTTGTACTCTGATGTTTAATTATGATTAAAATAATGTAATGTTATATGTAAAGGCTAGGGTCACTATAGTTTGTAGTATAGGATGGTCTACTTATTTTTTGAAATTAGTAATAGAGAAATTTAGTAAGAACCTTAATGATGAGACTAATTATAATAATACACCTATAAATTTTGGTAACTATAGAGTAAGTGGTTTATCAGTAAAATATATCCCTATCTAGATAAAAACATGTTGACGTGGATCTGGGACAGATGTATCAAGGGGTAAAGCCTGAAAGCACTGCTTTGAGCTAAACATGAATAAGAACTAGTGCTTGACAATGGTCCTTCCTTCACTCTTGGATTGACACTCCCAGGAGATATGATTTAGCAAATTCATGAGAATCTTATGAACCATTATTATGGGAATGAAAAAAGTACATAAGAATATACGTTACGAAATAGATCAACGATAAACCATATTTAAACATAAGGAATCACATTTTATGATATACTTCTCCTATACATGTTTATCCTCTTTTGTTCAGATTTCATTTTTTATGCTCAATAGCTAAGTATTCAAGCCCTCTAATTGTATGTTCTTTTTCTTAATTAATGGTGGTAAATATAATAACATGTTACACCAATCAATATGATAGAGAATGTGAATATTTCCTTAAAAATATGCCTTATATGATTGGAATGGGTGTCGAAAACATCATGAGAATACTTGCCCAGTTGGATCATGTTATGAATAAAAACATGAATCATGCGGAACACCCTCCTCCTCCATGGAAAGTGAATGTTGTTGTTGAATCATTAATGCATAAAATACCTACCATGTTTAGTGGATCTTCTGATCCCCTCCTCATGGAATAGTGGATTAACTTCATTGAATATATATTCACTGTCTTCCAGTGCTCAGAAGAAGTGAAACGTGTGCTGGAAGTCTATTGTTTTGATGGGGAAGCTGATCAGTGATGAAAACTAATCATGAATACGAATCCCCAAGAGGAAATTGATACTATGGTTTGGGAGTAATTCAAGAGAATTTTATTCAATAAATAATTTCCCAGAACCCTCCATCTCAATATGGTAAGAGTGTTCCTCAATCCCATGCAGATGAAATTTAAGTCCATCGAGGTGTGTGATGAAAAAATCACAAGGGTTTTAAGGTACATATATGGATTTGTCTTGAACACTGAAAGAAAGGTGGATCTCTTCTTTAGAGCACTAATTTTGTGTATACGAAAAGGGTGGGTGGTCTAGGAATTGTACAGTTATGAGGATATTTTCCATTGTTCCCACAAGGTTGAAATCGAGATTAGAGACTCTCAGTGGTATCATGGGTCTGGTAAAAAGAAGAGGAAAATACAATCTAATTTGGGTGGTTCCACAAATAAATTACACGATTGAAAGAATCCCATGCATCCCACAAGTAAAAATTTTGGGAAGAAGTATCATGGGAACTTTTTAAAGGGAACCAAGAATTTCTTCAATTGTGAAAAGTTGTGACATCATGCTAAAAACAGTAGACAGGATATGAAGATTTTCACTATTGTGTAAGAATAAAGGAAGGTTCAGATCAAAACTCAACATGTAGTGTAGTGTTATGAATACAAGGATCATGGTCATTTTGTGAACAATTGTCCAAATCATAGGTTTGTTGGAGGAAATCAACAACAACCACCAAGGAAGCAGAGAAGGTTTTATGTTATCATTGCAGCTGAGGTGGACCCGAAAAATGATGTGGTGATAGGTACACTAGTAATTCATTTGATAATAGAAAATTTACTATTTTATTCTAGTTCTATGAATTCTTACTTATCTTTCATGTTTATTATAATTATTCAAACACCACCTCAAAATTTGGAGGATATGTTTTTTGTGAGAACAATGAGTGGGGAAATTATTTCCTCCATGGTTTATAACTCCTCCCCAATTATCGTTTGTGGACTAAACCTCCCAGAATCTCTTATCATTCTTCCTTTATTGTATTTCGATGCTATCTTGGTCATGGATTGGATATCTATATGAAAAGTCGACATTAACTATCAGGAATGGTATATCACTCTTCCCAACCTGAAGCATCCTCTAATTCATTACAAGTGTAAGGATGATGATTATTCTCCTTTAGAATCAGTGTCTCAAGTGTGGATATTAATTACTTTTGATAAAGCATGTATATCTAAAATAATTGAGACAACGATTAGAATCATTCTTGAAGACATGCCAATCATGACGGATTAAAAAGATTTATTCCTTGAATAGTTTCCTAGTCATCCTCCCGATAGAGAGGTTGAGTTATCAATTGATCTTATTCACGAATACTTTCCTATATCAATGAAACCTTATAGAATGGACACCATAGAGAAGGAAGAGCTGAAGAAGCAGTTAGAGGAGAATCTGAAGAAGGGTTTTGTCTGCCCAAGTGCTTCACCGTAGGGTGTACCAGTTCTATTCATCCAAAGGGAGGATGGATCAATTCAAATATTCATTGATTCTCATTATATCAATAAAATCACGATGAATAACAAGTATCCCTTGACATAGATAGATTACTTGTTTGATCAGCTTCGTAGGGCCAGTTATTTTTCTAAGGTGGACCTTCGGTTGGGATATCACCAATTAAAGCTGATGAAGGAAGATATTCCTAAGAATGCCTTTCAATTGATGTATGGACACTATGAGTTCATAGTGATTCTGTTTAGACTCACTAATTCTCCATAAATGTTCATGGATTTAATGAATATATACTTTATTGAATACCTCGAAAAATTTGTGGTAGCCTTTATCGATGATATTCTAATATACTCCAAGAGAAAGGAGGAACTAGGGGATCATTTCAATACAATGTTAAAGACATTTCTAATAGAGATTATGTATGAAAATTATATTAAATGTTATTTCTAGATGGAGGACGTATCATTATTGGGGCATGTTATCATCAGCAAAGTGATATTTTTTGACCCTTCAAAGAAAAATGTCTTTGAATTATGGCCTATGAAAACATCTATAACAGAGATCAGTAGCTTTTTGGGTCTAGCTACGTATTATCGATTAATTTTAAAGAATTGTTCATGATTTTCAACCTCAATGACCAAGCTGACATGGAAGGGAGTAATGTTTTTTGGACTCAAGAATGTGAAGGCTATTTTAAGGAGTTGAAAAAGAATCTAATCACAGTGCTAGTACTCACACTCATAATAAGTTGAAACTCTTTATGTTGTACAGTGATTCTTCAAAAGAGGGATTAGGTTTTGTGCTGATGAAAAATGAGAATGTGTTATCTTAGGCATCAAGGAAGTGGAAAATACTTGAGAAAAACTATTCGAAACATGAAATGGAGTTGGAGACTGTGATCATTGAATTAATAATCTGGCAGAATTATCTCTATGGGGAGAAGTGTTAGATATATACTGATCATAAGAGTCTCATATATATATTCAAAATAAATGATATTAATATTTACCAATGAATATTGATAGTTCTCATAATTGATTATGAATACTCAATCCACTACCATCCCAGTAAGGGAAAAATTGTGACAGATGTGGTATATAGAAAGGATCCTTCATCTTTATTAATGATGGGAATTGAAAAGGATTTGATCTTATTAGATTTGTAGAGGATGGACATGGGGATCATTAAGAGAGGAACATAATAAATATTTTAAAAAATGGTCTCTCAGCCATCCATCATAGAGAAAATATAAAATTCTCAAAGAAATGATGTGGAAATTCATAAAAGGGTGGAATCCACTAAAAATGGGAAATCGACTGAGTTCATGACATTTGAAGAAGGAGTTGCAATATTTGGTTCATGATTATGTGTACCATCTAATCCAGAGAAAAAAATAATCTTCTGAATGATGCACGTAAATCGTCCTTCTCTATCCACCAAGCGTACACAAGGATGTATAGAGATCTCCGAGAGAACTTTTGGTGGAACAATATGAAGAAGATGGTTGTTGAGTATACATCAAAGTGCCTGGTTTGTCAACCAGTAAAGGGTAAGTGACAGAAGTCTAAGGGGATGATGCATCCACTAGCCATACCAACATGGAAGTGGGAGAACATCACCATGGACTTTGTCAAGGGAATTCCAAGTACATCCAGAGGAAACAATGCTATATGGGTGATTGTGGATCATCTTCCAAAAATATCTCACTTTGTTGTGATTCGAGGGGACTTCACATTGGATCAATTTAAATGGATATATATCAAATAACTTATAACGATCATGGATTACCACTAAATATTTTATTCATTAGAGATCCATGATTCACCTTGAAGTTATGTAGAATTCTCCAACATGTTATAAGCACTAAATTGAACATCAGTATGGCCTATCATTCTCAAATTGATGGTCAATCTGAGTAGAATATTCAGACACTTAAATATATGTTGAGAGCCTGTTCTATGGAATTTAAAGGAGGAGAGGACCAGCATCTTACACTAGATTAATTCTCTTACAAAAATAGTTTCCACTTGATCATCTGAATTGTATCATACAATGCCCCTTATGGGAAAAGGTGCAGAACACCGACATGTTAGGATAATGTTGGTGGGAATAAGCTGCTAGGACCAGAAATGGATTATGAAATGGTACAAAAGGTGAAACTCATTCAGTAACACATCAAGGTAGCCTGAAGTCGACAGAAGAGTTAGCCACAATATCGTAGATGGGACCTTATGTTCATAGTTGGATACAAGGTATTTCTAATCATATATATATGGAATAAGGTCATGAGGTTTAGGAATAAAGGAAATATAATTCCTAGGAACATCATCCCCTTAGAGATTATTGATCGTGTTGGAGTTTTCACCTATCGACTAGCACTTCAACCTACCATGGACAAAGTACATGATGTCTTCCATGTATCCCTCTTAATGATGTACATAGCAGAACCTTCACATGTACTCTCTTTAGAGGAGGTATAGTTGGAGAATGATCTTTCTTATGAAGAGAAGATAGTGAAGATCTTGGATCATAAGGATAATGTTCTACATAACAAGACTACTAACATGGTCAAAGTATTATGGAGAAACCATATGTAAGAAGAGGAAACATGGGAACTAGAGGAGGCAATGAAGGAAAATTACTCGCACCTGATTATGGATTAGAATGTAAAACAAAATTTTGAGGGTGAACATTCATAAGTGGGGAATAATGTAATGACCCAATGTTTTATCAATGGAAATTACCTTCTTATGAATTTTTCATATAATCAAATAAAATCAAAACACTATGAACTAGTACGTACTATGTGACCTTTAAACATAATATTGTCACTTCTATGATTTGAATTTTGAAAATTTGTCATACACTATAGCAATCCATATGATGTTTCGAGTCTGATAAGACACACTTAATTTTTTGGGTGAATAGTAATCTTCCCTTATGAATAGTATCATACCCTTATAAATAGCAATATGACCCATAAGAATATTAAATCATCCAAAAGAATATTAACCTCACCCTTGATTGCATAAATAAAATTTAGGTATCTTAAATGGGATAATATAACCATAATAAAAGTATTTGTATTTTTGTATGTCCTAAATAAATAATTATAATTAATTAATTAATTTAAAAGAGAATTTATTTTCCAAAAAGATGATCATAAATTTATAATTTAATTTCTTCTATTTTAAAGATAAATTTATAAGACCTTATGAAATTATAGAATGCATTATAAAATAACTTATTTTTTAAAATCCGTATTTTTGATGAAAATTATGATTTTAATTAAAAATTAAATTAATAATATTTTTAAAATTATTTTTGAGTAATGGGGTTCATTTTTTGATTCTACACATTTAATAATAGCCAGGGTGAAGATTTGATATTTTTCTAAAATACATGAATTTTTTATGAATAGAAAAATACGATAATTCACAATAAATGCCAAATCAGGAATTTCTGCATCATTATTGAGTCTTGGATGATGTAAAAGGGCATTGGTTAGAACTCACATTCAAATATTACTGTTTTTTCCCACAATAATAATTACCATTTCTTGTCTTATGGAAAAATAAGAAACTAATGATTAAAATAATATGAAAACTCTCCTCCCGTCCAATATAAAAACTACCCACACTCCCCTCTTCTCTTCACTCCTCCCAACCCTTGTTCCTTTGTTAAATTCTGACCAAATCACCACCAGAGATCATATTCCACGCCCATTTTCTCTTGGTATCCTCAAAAGATCAAATCCTATCCCCTTACAAATTTCTCAAATGAGATAAACTCAAGAGGTAAATTCATCTTTCTGATTCTTTTATTTTCATTCAAGTTATTTTTTTTCTTGTTTATTTCCTCAACTCCATTCATCCAAATGATGTTATAACACTATTAACATACATATACTGGAATTATATTTTTCAAAAGGGATAGTTTATCATAATATCTCCATCCAACATCTTTTATACTATAAATGGAATCATCGTCCGAGATGTGTTGATTTATCAAATTTGAGGTTGATGATTTCAAAATTTTCATTACCAAATTCTAGACTAGTCATGAAACCATTTTAATTGTTGAACCATATAATAATATATTTATTTTATCTTATTTAATGATATTTCATCCTTTTTCACACATGATTTAAAATAATAATAAATTACAACTTAATTCTGAGCGAAATAACCATGTTAATCCTACTATTTATCATTTTTGTTTTATATAATGACCCACCTTCACTCAAAATAACAAAATTAATTTCATAACCATGTAATATTTTGTATTTTCACTAATTTAATATGACTTAAATTATGTACAACCACTCTCACCATAAATTTGTATACTAACATGAATATAATTGAATCAATCATTAAACCCAAGGAGACAAACGGACATGAACAATGAAATTGAACCTCATAACCAATGAAAATGGTTATGATTAAATTTAAAAAGGATATAATAATTCATTTAATTGTAAAATAGGTTCTTTATGTATTAATTATTGAATCTAATTTGATTATTTATGCCATCAAGAACAAGCAAAGATCACCATTGGACTTAAGGTAAGGAATCCTCTCCATTTCACTTTTATTCAAGAACGTCCTCTTTGTTTTTCCCATTTATGTTCAATTAATAATGACAAGGTATGAATTTTCACCTCCCTCATACTTCCCTCAGTATTTATAAAATATTATAAACTCATTTCTCTCACATTAAGCCATCCTAAGTACACCAAATACCATGCCGATATTCCATATGGGATTCTACCCGAACCTCCTATATTCATTCAGGTTTCTCAATATTTCTCTTTATCCAAATGAATTTCTATTTTAAATTTGTTTAAAACTTCAAAATAATATGTATATTCTCCAAACACATGTTTCATGATCCATCTAGCATTCTATTTCAGAGATATAGTTGTTTTTATGAGATTCCCTCAATATTTCTCGATAAGAAAACTTTTTTAAGGGAACTTCTCAAATTATTACCTGATTTCAAGTGATCTCTATATAATGTTTTAAGCCATAAATATCTTTATATAATCAGTATTTCATGCATGAAAACCATCTTGGTTCACTTCTGGTTTTATATAAAATTATTTCCCCTTTTCATTTTTAAAGGCTCAATTGTATTTTCATTAAAACCACACAAAAATGTTTTAATGCTAAAATTTATTAAATAATTTTCTTAAATTATTGTCACTTCAACTTGAAATCAGTTACCATGATATATTAATTTTTTCCCTTATTAATTTCAATGTATATTTTTGTTCCTTTCTTTCATGGACATTTTTATGACATGCCCATTTGTTATGCTTTATGACATGATTGTGGTACCCAATTAATTTCATGGGTAACCCTTATGTTTATGTAAGATTAATTATGTATGACTATTTATATGGAAAAATTATTCATGAAAAGTTAAGATGGGTGAACCTAGATAGTGCTCCAATAAATTGGGTAAATTTTAGTCTCATGAGATTTTATGTGAATTGGTCTTGGCGGTTAGCAATGACTCTGGCTACCATGTGCAATGGTCATGGTTTTTAACCTTGATTAGTGATCCTCTTTTTGAAATGAGCCATGAATCATGCTAAATTAATGACTTATGTTACTTTTCCATCACTATGAATTCATGATTATATGATACCATGTTTGATTGTTATGTTTATATATTCCATTTTATATCATTATGTCTTGATCTCTATCACTTAGGATAAAGCCTTATTCTTATGTTTAATCCATTACTAGGCTTTTAAATCATCCATTTGGTCATGTGATCCCTAGGGTACCTTATGAAGATGTAAGGTCTCAATGGAAGTTAGGATCTCTTTAAGAATATTAAATAAGGAAGTGTTTTTTTGGTCCCATGTTTTATGTTTTATATACCTAGTGTTCAAAGACGATAGACTTCATGAAACTTGGTTTTTACTCTGATATTTAATTATTATTAAAATCATGTAATATTCTATGTAAATGGATAGGTTCAGTATAGTAAGTCTTCTTATATCTAGACCTTGAAGACATTTTATGGTAAAAACCACATGGTGAACTACTGAAAGATCACCATGAATCATTCCTACAATCCCATCAGCATGGGGTAATTATGAATATACGTTAGTGGGTATAAATGATACACTGGATATATCTCCAAATTATTTAGATAATATCACTTCATCTTTACAACAAAAAACTAGCGGGAGGCATCTCTTCTCGATAGGGAAGTAACTAATCTCCATGTTGAGAAGCATAAAAATGAGATATTTCACACTATTATCTCTATCCTCATTCTTTTATTGGGTAATAATGGGACTGAGATACTATTCCAAGGTAGTCACATAGAGTACTAGAAGCTTCCTTGAGATGGGTGACATCAAAACATGAGGATATAGTAGATACTGCATTATTTTATAAAAGGTAACCTAATATTCCTCATCTCAATGGTAGGTGGTTCCTTTCTTTATGATCATAGAAAACTGACTACAAATTTTGTTCAGATTGTTAATAATTTAGGGTCGATAAGAAAAGTGGCCTTAGAGACCCCGCAACTCCAAATAGTTTCTTGAGGGAGGCATCTGGTTGATGTGATTAATCTTCTCTAGGTCAATATTAGTGTCAATTATGTGAGAATATGTCAGGACCCGTCCCCCGGGGCCCATCCCGTGACTACCCCAAGCCCACCTTCCATATGCCAGGGCAGGAGACTAGCACCAAAGGCATAAATCCATAAAACTAGGAAGGAATTGACTTTATAACTGTAAAAAATCACAAAAAATAACATTGCTAGATACGAGAAACTTAGTAAAACTGTATAAAAAAGGAGTACTAAAAGTAAAAAGGGCCAAAAATACAATCCCAACATTTAAATACAATGATCTAGAAATAAAATTACAGTTGAAGAAAGGAAAGAAACAAATTTCTTGTCATCCACCGGGATCCTACCTGAAGGGCAGGTACATATAGCCTTCTCAGTACTCCATGTCCGTCTATCTCCTCTGTGTACCAACACGCCGTATGGTCCACCTCCATGAATAGTTCGGTCCTTGTACTCTCAGCCTCATTCATTGATGTCTATCATCTGTATCCAACACAACGAGTTGTGGGCATAGCCCGTGCAGGGGTGTGCATAAAAATTCTCAGTAGGGACCCCACAACCCTCAAGGTCCTACAAAATTCAACAAGGATAAAATACATGTATGAAATCAAAAGATAACCCCACATGGGTATATTACCAAACATATACCTATGTTATCATTAATCAATCTAAATCATGAGGAAAACCCAAAAGTCATTGACTCAACTGACATAGGTATACAACTTCTGTAGAGCGATAGAGATGATTAGATGTGGTTACTAGATCATCTTCTCTGTCGAACCCATACATGATCTAGGAACAATAGTCAGAGCTGTCGAACCCACACAGGATCAATGAACAATAGTCAGAGTTTTCGAACCCACACATGATCCAGGAACATTAGTCAGAGCTGTTGAACCCACATAGGATCTTGGAATATTATTTAGAGATGTCAAACCCACACAGGATCCATGAATAGTAGTCGGAGCTGTTGAACCCACACATGATCCAGAAATAGTAGTCAGTCCACGTAGGATCCCTCTATCACAAAGAAGCCAACCACATGGTTCTTGCACAAAGAACATTGATTCAGGGAGGGTCTGTTCCTCGAGCTATGTGTCAATACATCAACTACCATGAAGAATTATCTCAAAGGTCTTCCACATCATAGGGGGTAACCCAAACAAAACGTGTCCAAGTTATAGAGGACAAGATGACCAAACCATTTCCCGAAAAGAACACGTCATGTAGGAATAAGGCACACACCATTTCATCAGACCTTAGGTACTACCCATATACAACGACCCTTGTCGTAAGGCTGGTCATGTAGAAAAGAAATTACATGGAATGTTGTATGGTTACATGCCGTTTCCAAGAAAATGGGTTCATCTCTGTGTATGCTGGCCATGTGCCCGTACATGGCCTCAAACCGTGTTCGAAAACCCGTTCAACTGGTACACGGGGTATCCCATGCCACTGGCCATGCTTGGCCGTTTGGTGGAGTACATGCATGTGTACTCCACCCCCAATCCATGTATCCCTAAGATACATGTCGTGTATCATGAAACCACTTCTTCCATTCTACGTAGAGAGTGCACATCGTTCCTCAAGGCCGTGTAATTCTTACAGTGTCCTTATATTTCCTATATTACATGCCATGTATTGCATAGCCACTTCTGCCATGCTATTCAGAGAACATAGGCCATTTGACCGGGGTCACACGCTTTGTGTTACTTGTCTATCGTTTGAAACTGATGCCGCAAAATGCCTGTACTACACGGTGTGTTCATCAGAAGTACACGCCATGTATTCTAGAATTTCCCAGAAACGACGCTTCTGGCCAGAACGCCTCCCATGATTTTCTTTCATCAATATGATGTTCTATTCGTCATGAAAAATTAAACACTAGGTCACCCCGTTGTCCCGTAGTCTTCTCCAGTGTTCTCGGGCCGCTGATCAGCTCTAAAAACATGATTTGATTCATCCGCTCATAGAATGGTTCAGGGATGGTTCTTTCCTTTCTGGTATAACCCGTCACCCACTATCATCACCGCACCTCCTCTAGGTCTTCGTGATGTTGGGTCTTTAATTTCATATTGTTGCGTCACACAAAGAACTCGTAACGATCTGTTGTTCTTCACCCATGAAGGACGCAAAGAACACACCAAACATTCGCAAGAACGGTAGAGGGATCAGACCATGTTCATTTCACTATTGGAAATCTAACCTCTCCCAATGCTTCTATACAAACTGTTTGAAAAAAATGTTTTTATAGGTCCCCTTTCCTAATGGATTGGCCAAACCGTTGGGAAAGCCCACTTTAAGGTCACTTTTCCCAACGGTTTTACAAAACTGTTGGGAAAGGGTATGGCTTTCCAATGGTTTGGCCAAACCATTGGGAAAAGTATAATTTTAGGCCACCTGTCACAATGGTTTGGAAAAACCATTGGGAAAGGTCACCCATAAACCAACATCCCTCCCAGAATAAGAGGACCTATACCAACGGTTTTGACAACCGTTGGTATAGGTCCTTTGATTTTTTATCGGATCTTCTTACCGAGAATATTATATAAATAAAAATTTAAAATAATTATTAGAATACATATATACATTTATGTATTTATGTTCACAAAATTCATGTTAAGTTAGTGGTTAGGTCGTTAAATTAGAAACTATGGGTTCTGGGATCAAATCCCAACGAATGTTTTTTTGAAATACATATACCAACGGTTTTATGGAACCATTGGTATAGATTTTCATATTATTATACCAATGGTTTTGGAAACCATTGGTATAGGTTTATACCAACGGTTTTTCAAGAACTGTTGGTATAGACCTATCCCAACGACTTACATGTCAATGGTTCTCCATACCGTTGGAATAGGATTTACCAACAGTTTGGAGGCCTATACCAACGGTTCCAAACCATTGGTATAGGTTAGATTTCCAGTAGTGTTTGGCCCAGTCCTTCCATGTTAGTTTAGTAACAAATGGTTCAAGAGAAATAATCATGGAAGTAAAAATCAACATTCCTCAAACAAAAACACACCCCACCTTGATTTTCATTTGTTGAATGAGTCTCGAGGAAGAAATAGAATTTTCATCGTTCATCACGTCCACTGCACACTTCCAACCATGATCTTTTGCATTGTTTTATTGACGACGGTGAGGAAGTAAGGTCGGTTGAAGACTTCCCACTTCAGTAGATGCTCCGAGGAAGAAGTTGAAGATTCTCATTTTCAGTGTTCATTGTTGGAAGAACACGTTCTTCATTCTTTGTTCTTCGTCAGAGTGACTAGTTCTTTGTTGGAATATTTCTCCTAATAATACACCTCTCTAATCACCAAAGTGAATAGATATTCCAAATAATAGATTACAATATCTATTATATCATTGTAAATAATTCAAAATAATAACTAAACACTTTGTTGGAACATTAAAATTTAATGGGGAGGATTTGGCACCATTAATTTGGTGTGTTGGCAACATTAATGTGGAAGAAGCTCAAGAGGCTCCTCCACATTAATGAGTGGGTTGAGAGGCTTTCCTCTCCTCCCATTAATAGGGGGCGGGTGGTCCCAAACCCTATAATTCAAATTGGGAGGTTATGTGGTCTCGGGTGGTACCCACAACATTAGCCTTACATGGGAGGTTGAGGCATGGTATTCCCCACCACCATAACCTTTCATGAGAGGTTTTGGCCTGGTGGTCCCCACGTCCAGCCTCCACATGGAGGTTATTGTTTCAATGGGTCCTACCTCCCAACACCCACATGGTTGTTGGTAAAGTAAAAATAACGTGTCACACACAATTAATTTTATTTCATTCTTTCATGTAAAACCCAAAAAAAATCTTTTATTCTCAACCCACTACCATCGAGGTAAAAGTTTCCTTAAAAAAATATTGGTGCTGCGAGTTCAAAGGGGCCCTCAGATTTCAATTTCAAGCACCAGTTCAGATGTTATAAAATCCCTCTGGTACTTTTACTGAACATACCCGAACAAAACATCATAAATTGATTTCAGGCACACTGAGCCTCAGAATCATGCACTTTTAATTTTTGCGGGCTCGCAAAATTCCCATGTATTTAAGAAACAATTTTATATAGAAATTCCAGGTCTTTACATTCCTCCACCTCAGGGCCTTACGTCCCCGTAAACTAAAACCTGATATAAGGAAACAAGTGTTGGTACTAAGCACACATCTAAGCCTTCCACTCCCATGTGCTCTCTGGGAGGTTCCTGTTATGCCAATGAACACGCATTAGAGGTATCAAACGTCCATGATGGACCCGCTCCTATCGATCCTCAATCTCAACTGGAACCTCAAAAAAAGTATCCATATCGTCAATGTCGAGCTCACCATGGTCGATTATGTGGGAAGGGTCGTGCACGTATCTCCTCAGCTGGGATACTTGGAAGACGTCATGCACCCAGTGCAACTGAGGTGGAAGAGCTAAGTGGTAAGCCACATCACCAACTCTACTAAGATCCTAGAAAGTTCCGATTAATATAAGAGATATATAGCTACCATGGCCAAATATTCATAGACCTCATTGAGGTTAGACCTATAAAAAGACACGGTCACCATCCTCGAACTCCAAAGGTCTCCGGCCCCTATCGACATACGACTTCTGCTTGCTCTGTGTAGTCTTCATCTTCTTCTGGATGATCTGCACTGTCTCCGTGGTAGACCATACCATCTCTGGTACCACTAGTGATGACTCCCTTGGGTAGTCCATAACAAAGGTGATCTAAAAGGTTGCCTGTATAAGGCCTCGAATGGTGCCATCCCTATGGTGGAGTGAAAGTTGTTGTTGTATGAAAAATCCACAAAAAGAAATTGATCCTACCTACTGTAACCGAAATTGTGGACACATGCATGGAGCATGTCCTCAAGGTTTTGAATGGTCTGATCAGTCCGACCATCTGTCTGAGGATGGAAGGATATGCTCAAGAAATGTTATGTCTTGAATGACTCCTATAACCCATTCCAGAGATGGGAAGTAAATTGTGCATCATGATTGGAGATAATCATCGATGTTATACCATGTAAACGCACAATCTGCATCACATAGAGGTGTCCCAAGCTGCCCAGTGAGCCATGCTCTCTGATTGGTAGGAAGTGGGACGACATGGTGAGTCAGTCGATGATCACCCAAATTGAGTCATGTCCCTTGGATGTACGTGGAATTCCTATCACGATCTCCATAGATATCCCATCCCACTTCCACTCTAGGAAATTTAATGGAAGAACCAAGCCTACAGGTACCTGATGCCTAGTCTTCACTTGTTGAAAAGTGAGGCATCGAGAGACAAACTCTCTAACTACTTTTCATCATTCCTAGCCACCAGTATTGCAGTCGAAGGTCTTGACACATCTTCAACACTCCAGGATGTAACGCTTGAGGGGATGTGTGAAAATTCCTCATCACTTCCTCTTGAAGTGACACTGATACCATGGAATATCCTCTAAAGAGAATCACGTGCTCCCCACGTAGTCAGCATCTCCATGATGCACCTTCCTGACTCACTGAAGAAGTGGAGCAGTGACCTTAGAGAAGATGATACCTCTCTATCCACAAAGGATATCTATAAAGTAGCCAGTTTATCTATCACCTCTCCTAGCAGTTATATACCATATCTCCTACTGAGTGAAACTGCAACAACATTCCCCTTCCCAAGAGTAGAGACTATCTTGAATTCATAGACCTGGAGGAACTGAAGCCAACGTCGTTGTCTCAGTTTCAGGTCCTTCTAAGAGATGATTTACATGAGACTCTTGTGATCAGAGTACACGGTAAAACGCTCTCCCATCAGATAGTGTTGCCACATCTTCAAGTTGAGGACCACTACTACTAACTCCAGGTCATGGGTAGCATAGTTTTGCTCATGATATCTCAGCTGAAGAGATCCATGAGAGATCACTTCTTGCTCTAACATCCGGACACACTCGAGTCTGGTTCATGATGCATCGCAGTAAACTATGTACCCTATGCCCTCATCTAGAAGCCTCAAGATGATGGCACTAGTCAACCTATGCCTCAGCTTCTGAAAGATCTACTGGTATCTCTTCGACTACAAAAAGGGTTGCCCTATCTTTTTCAAGGTGGATAGTCATGCTACAACTCTGAAGAAATCTGGTATGAACCTATGGTAGTATCCAGCCAAGCCCAGGATGCTTCCTACCTCTGTCACACTCCTGGGTGGCTCCCGTGAATGTACCGCCTCTATCTTCGCTAGATCTAATTCAACTCCAACATCTGAGAAGACATGTCCCAGAATGTGAACCTCTCAGATCTAGAACTTTCATTTTCGAGATCTTACCATAAAGTTGGTGCTCTCGGAGTGTGTCCAGTACTACCGGTAAATGGTAGGCATGCTCCTCCTCTATAGTCGAGTAGATCAGAATGTCGTCGATGAATACTAGGTCAAAAAGATCGAAGTATGTCTGAATGATCCAGTTCATGAGTCCCATAAACACAGCTAGAGAATTGGTTATGTCGAATGTCATAACCAAGAACTCATAGTGGTCATACAAGCATTTTATGGACGCCTTCTGCACATCCTCGTCTCGAAATATGAGCTGGTGATAACCTGTTCTGAGGTCTATCTTTGAGAACCACCATGATCCCTTTATCTGATCAAAGAGGTCGTCAATCCTCAAGAGTGGGTACTTGTTCTTTACGATCACCTGGTTTAGGCATCTATAGTCAACAAAAAACCTCAATTTCCCATCCTCCATCATGGAAAATAGGATTTTTGCTACCTAGGGTGAAACACTAGGATAGATTAATCCTTTCCCCTATAATTCCACTAGTTGAACCTGCAGCTCGCGAAGCTCCGCGAGATCCATCCAATGTTAGATATCGGTGAAGTCTAGGGGTAAAAATCAATGTAAAATCTCACCTCCCTATGAAGAGGTAGACCTCAGACATCATCATGTAAAACATCCACGTACTCGTGCTCCACTATAGGATAGCTTGGACTCTCCACATCTACTACTCAGATGGTAAGGCTAGCCAAATGATGAGTGATTGGGTGCACTCTCCTCCAGGTAAGCCCATCCTATGTTGTAAAGGCTCCCTTCTCGCTGGTAAAGGTACACCTGGTCCCATCCATGGGGAATCACCAAACATTGCGCCTAATACAGTAAATTTGAGCATGGACTGTAGATAACCAGTCCATTCCCAAGATGATTTCGTAAGGCCTCAACGCCGCAACTAGGAGATGTCAGCCGAAGCTCTCTCCTCCTAGAGTAAGCTTGCACTATCAGTACTAGTGCTTAATCGTTGAATCCACTCCCGTAGGAGTCTCTAGCCATAAGGATCAAACTAACGTCTACTTCGGAATCTCCAATCTCTGAATGAGGGAAGTGGCAATGAAATAGTGACTGGAACCTGTGTATATAAGAACTATAGCTAAGGTGGAATAGGCATAGATCGTCCCTCGTATCATCTCCAGAGCGCCATGGTCGTAGGTCTCATGTGCCTGGAGCTGAGCTCCATCCTATCCACCATCTCCCTATGGTCGGGGTGGACCTCCTGGTGGTGGTGCCAGTAACACCTTGAATCGTCTCCCACTGCTAGTTGCATGACCAGCTCCACTCCATGTTTATCTGCGCCCTGCGGAGCACCTCAATCAAATCTATGTCTCTAACTGGGTTTTCCTGCAACAATCTGCTGATCATTTGAATGGTGGGTTGTACAGTCAAGAGACATGTGGCGCTTCCCGCCGGATGTGAAACTCTACATGTTCCTCATATGAATGGCTATGTCTTGTGTGTCTGGACCAACCAAACCCATGTCGTGCAGTTGTCAACTGGATGGTCTGGTCCGCTTGGATCTCTACGACATCTGTCTGCTTCTAGCTGTAGAAGACTCCGCTACGTGACGACCGGTGGTGGGTCTCGCTACTAGTGACTGCTCAGCAAGGAAACTCTCCACTAGGAGGGATCTCTCTAACACCCCCTAATGCGTAGGGATGCTGTGTGAAATCATTGAATCCCTAATCTCTCGAATGAGTCGCTACTCGAAAGTCTAGGCCCTGAAGAAAGGGTCCCACACCATACATGTTTTGTATCATGAGAGGACAGTGAACCTCACTATGTACTGAGCTATAGTCATACTACCTTGCTGTAGATGAAGTAGCTCCTATATTTGCACCGCACGTAAGGTGGCTGGGACAAAATCCACCCGAATGAGGCTCTTGAAGTCTTCCCAGAGAAGTCTCACCTCCTCATGAACCTGGAGCATTAGTCCCAACCATCATCCTATTACTGTCTAAAGGAGACTTGTGGAAAGTATCACGATAAGGTCGGATGGTGTCCCTACTAGTCTGAAGACTCTTACCATAGCCTCCATCCAATTCTCAATTGTCTTTTGGTCCATCTCACTCCTAATCCTGGGAAGCCTCTGGAACTGGAACTCATGAAACACACTCAAGCAGCATTCACCATCTGCTACTAGGGATTGTGGAATTGGTGGCCCAATGGGTAAAGGTACCATTGGTTCCTCTACTGTGATAGGGCCCTGCACCGAGGCCTCGTCACTCGGTGAGATACCATCTCGTACAAAGCCTGAAACCCTGGAATGCATCTCTATGGGGCCATTCAGATAAGAAAAAAGGTGTTCCATGGTCAATATGTTATACCTGGTGAGCTAACTCAAATAGATCACTATGAAAAACATTCCAAATGAAACACACACGCAATCAGTGGTTTCTTGTACTGATTCAGAAATCAGAAGTCAGGGTCCTGGTTTATGGATATGTCATCCGCTACACTAACACTGGACTCCCTGAACTGAAAACCACACTCACAACACTTAAATCTATTACTTCACAGAAACTATTATAGCCCTATGTTATGTGGTAGAACCGACTCCTCTAATACCAATTTTTCATTACCCGTACACCGTGGCCCATGTGGTGACTACCCCAAGCCCGCCTTCCATAAGGTAGGGATTGGTGACTAGCACCAATTGCATAAATCCCTAAAACTAGGAAGGCATTGATGCTATAACTATAAACAATCACAACAAAGCACACATCTAGATACAAACCACTAAGTAAAACTGTATTAAAAAGGAGTACTGAATGTAAAAGTGGCAAAAAATAAAAACCCAACTATAAAGTACAAAGATCTGGAAATGCAAGTACAACTAAAGAATGGAATGAAATAGCTTTCAGGTCGTCCACCGGGTTCCTACCTGACGACTAGGTACAGATTGTATTCTCAGTACTCCACATCTGTCTGTATCCTTATTGTACTAACACTCCGTATAGTCTACCACCGGGTACCGTCTGGTCCTGATACTCTCAGCCTCAGTCATCGTTTTCCGTCATCAGCATCCAACACAATAAGGTGGGGGCATATCCCATGCATGGGTGAGTATAACGATACTCAGTAGGGACCCCGAGACCGTCAAGATCTCACAAAATCCAAGAAGGTTAAACCACAAGTATGAAATCAACAGATAATCGTACTTAGGTATATTCCCATACATATACCTAAGTTATCAAGTAACCCATCTCAATCATGAGTAAAACACAAAAGTCACTGACTCATCTCACATAGGTATACAACTTATGTAGAGGGATAGATATTATTAGGTATGGTTATTGAACCATCTTCTCTGTCGAACCCACATAGGATCCAGGAATAGTAGTCGGAGCTTTCGAACCCACATAAGATCCAGTAACAGTAGTCAGAGCTATCGAACCATCCTAGGATCTAGAAATAGAAGTCGAAGTTGTCAAACTCACACAGGATTCATGAACAGTAGTCAGAGCTATCAAACACACATAGGATCCAAAAACTGTAGTCATTCCATATAGGATCCCTCTATTACAAAGCATCCAGCCATAGGGTTCTTGCACAAAAAATGCTTGATTCATGGCGGGTCTACTCCTCAAGCTATGTGTCGATACATCAACTACCACAAAGATGTATCTCAATGGTTTGAGATGCCATAGGGGGATAACCCAAACAAAATGTGTCCAAGTTATAGTGGATAGTAAGACCAAGCCATTTCCCAAAAAGTACACGGCGTGTAGGAATGAGGGACACGTAGTGTCATCAGACCTCAGGTACTGCTCGTATACAATGTCCTATATCGTAAGGATATTTGTGTAGAAACAAAAGTACATGGTGTGTGGTATGGTGACACACCGTGTCCAAACAACTGGGGTCAGCTCCGTGTATGTTGGCAATGTGCTCATACAAGGCCTCAACTCGTGTTCGACAACCAGTGCAACTGTTACATGGCGTAGCCCATGCCACTGGCCATGCTTGGCCATGTGGTGGAGTACATGCTCGTGTACTCCACCCTGTGTGTGTGTATCCCAAGGATACACGCCGAGTATCACGAAGCCTCTTCTTCCATTCTGCGTAGAGAGTATATGTCATGCCTCTAGGCTGTGTAATTCGGCCCATGTCCATGTATTTCCCAGATTACACACCATGTCGCATGTTGCCGCCTCTTCCATGATGTGCAGAGAATACATGTCGTGTGACCGAGGTCACATGCCATGTCTTACTTTTCAAATGTCTGAAACTGAAGCCGCATAATGACTATACTACACATCGTGTTCGTCAAAAGTACACGCTTTGTATTCTAGAATTTCCTAGAAACAACATCTTTGGCCAGCACGCCTCCCCTTATTCTCGTTCTTCATTCTGACGGCCTTTTAGTCATGATACATTAGATGCTAGGTCACCCTGATGTCCTGTAGTTGTATCTGGTGTTTTCGGGCCTTCGATCGGCAATGAAAACATGATTTGATTCATCCACTTGAATAACGATCGATGGACAGTTATTCCCATTCATGTCTGACCCATAACCCGCTATCATCACCACACCTTCTCTAGGTATTTGAGATGTTTGGTATTTAATTTGGGATCACTGCATCTCACAATGAACTTGCAATGAACTGTTGTTCGTTGCCCATGAAGGACCCGACGAACACTCCAATCATTCACAAGAACGGATGAGGGATCAGACCGTGTTCATTTGGACTGGTCCTTCCACGATATTTTGGTAGCCTGTGGGTCATGAGAGACAATCGTGGAAGGAAGAATCAATGTTTCTCAACCCAAAACACACCCCTACCTTGATTTTCATTCGTCAAAGTAGTCACGTGGAAGAAGACGGAGTTGTCGTCGTTCGTTGGGTCTAACAAACACTACCAATCCTGAGCTCATGCATCGGATCATTGATGATGGTGAGGAGGGAAGGTCGGTCGAAGATGTCCCACATCGGTAGAAGATACGAGGTAGAATTCGAAGTTTCTTCTTTCCAGTGTTCTTCGTTGGAAGAATATGTTCTTCGTTCTTCGTTCTTCATTGGAGTTACTAATTCATCGTTGGGATAATTCTTCTAATAATCCTCCTCTCTAATCACCAAAGTGAATAGATGTGAAAGATAATAGATTATAATATCTATTATTTTGTTGTATAGAATTAAAAAGAATAACTTAACACTTGTTTGGCACATTAAAATTTAATGGGGAGGATTTGGCACCGTTAATTTGGTGTGATGGTAACATTAATATAGAGGAAGATCAAGAGGATTGTCTATATTAAAGAGGGGGTTGATAGGTTTTCCTCTCCTCTCATTAATAGGGGCAGGAGTTCCCCACCTCATTAATTCAATTCAGGAGGATATGTGGTCTCGGGTGGTCCACACCACATTAACCTCACATTAGAGGTTGAGGCGTGGTGGTCCCCACAACCATAACATCTAATGTGAGGTTATGGCATGGTGGTCCCCACTTACATCCTCCACATGATGGTTATAGTTCCAGTGGGTCCCACCTCCCAACACCCACAAGGTTGTTGGTAAAATAAAAATAATTTGTCACACACATTTATTTTTATTTTAATCTTTCACGTAAAACCCTAAAACTATCTTTTATTCTCGACCCACTATCATTGAGGTAAAATTCTCTTTAAGTGAAAACCAGTGTTGTGAGATCAATGATGCCCTCATATTTCAATTCAGAGTAATAGTTCAAAAGTTATAAAAACTCACTCGTAAGTTTACTGGACGTACTCGAACAAAACATCAGAAATTGATTCAGGGCACCCTAGACATCAGAATCACGCGCTGTCAACATTCAAGGAATCTAAAATTCCCATGCATTTATGAAAAAAATTTCCATGGAAATTCTGGTTCTTTATTTTGTCCACACCTTAGGGATTTACATCCCCGTAATCTATAACTTGAAATAAGGAAACAAGTGCGAATACTGAGCACACATCTGAGCTTTCCTCTCACATGTTCTCTTCTAGTGGTTCATGTGCGGCCAACGAACGTGCACCAGAGGTATCTACCATCCATGAAGGACCCACTTCTGTCGATTCTCAATATCTTCTAGAACCTCTAAAAATGATTCCCCATTGTCGACATCTTGCTCACCATGGTCGATTA